>CM037780.1:52663185-52713185 GCA_021229015.1 Solen grandis
CTAACTGGTTATTGGACTGTAGCTGGGTATTCTCGAATTCCCAAATCCCATCTGACTGGTTATTCGGCTGTACCTGGGAATTCACCTACACACTGTTTTATACTTAAATTATACAAATCATGAATTCCCAATTCCCAGCTAGCTGGTTATTCGGCTGTAGCTGGGTATTCGCGAATAACCAATTCCCAGCTGGTTGTTTATTCGGCTGTAGGTGGTATACAACCTACACTTTGTTTTATACTTAAAGTATAAAATATTATAAATTCCCAATTCCTAGCTAACAGTAATTCGGTTGTAGCTGGGTGTTCGCGAATAACCAATTCCAGGTAGCTGGTTATTCGGCTGTAGTTGGTTATTCAACCTACACTTTGTTTTATACTTAAATTTAAAAATCATGAATTCCCAATTCCCAGCTACCTGATTATTCGGCTGTAGCTGGGTATTCGCGAATAACCAATTCCCAGCTGGCTGGATATTCGCATGCAGCTCGAAATTCAACCTACACTTTGTTTTATACTTAAATTTAAAAATCATGAATTCCCAATTCCCAGCTACCTGGTTATTCGGCTGTAGCTGGTTATTCACGATAAACCAATACCCAGCTGCTGGTTATTCGGCTTTAGGTAGGTATTTAACCTAACTTTGCTTCATACTTAAATTATAAAAATCATTGAATTCCAATTCCCAGCTAGCTGGTAATACGGCTGTAGCTGGTTATTCACGATAACCAATACCCAGCTGGCGGGTTATTCGGCTGTAGGTAGGTATTTAACCTAAACTTGTTATATATTAATTATAAAAATCATGAATCCCCAATTCCCAGCTAGCTGGTTATCTGGCTGTAGCTGGGTATTCAACCTACACTTTGTTTTATACTTAAATTATAGAAATCATGAATTCCCAATTACCACCTAGCTGTTACTGGACTGTAGCTGGAAATTCTCGAATTCCCAAATCCCATCTGACTGGTTATTCGGCTGTACCTGGGTATTCAACCTACACTTTGTTTTATACTGAAATTATAGAAATCATATTCCCAATTCCAACCTAACTGTTATTGGACTGTAGCTGGTATTCTCGAATTCCCAAATCCCATCTGACTGGTTATTCGGCTGTACCTTGGAATTCAACCTACACACTCTTTTATACTTAAATTATACAAATCATGAATTCCCAATTCCCAGCTAGCTGGTTATTCGGCTGTAGCTGGAAATTCGCGAATAACCAATTCCCAGCTGGTTGTTTATTCGGCTGTAGGTGGGTATACAACCTACACTTTGTTTTATACTTTAATTATAAAAATCATGAATTCCCAATTCCCAGCTAGCTGGTTATACGGCTGTAGCTGGTTATTCACGATAACCAATACCCAGCTGGCTGGTTATTCGGCTGTAGGTAGGTATTTAACCTAAACTTTGTTATATATTTAAATTATAAAAATCATGAATCCCCAATTCCCAGCTAGCTGGTTATCTGGCTGTAGCTGGGTATTCAACCTACAATTTGTTTTATACTTAAATCATAGAAATCATGAATTCCCAATTACCACCTAGCTGGTTACTGGACTGTAGCTGGAAATTCGCGAATTCCCAAATCCCATCTGACTGGTTATTCGGCTGTACCTGGGAATTCAACCTATACAATGTTTTATACTTAAATTATAAAAATCATGAATTCCCAATTCCCAGCTAGCTGGTTATTCGGCTGTAGGTGGGTATTCAACCTACACTTTGTTTTATACTGAAATTATAGAAATCATGTATTCCCAATTCCAACCTAACTGGTTATTGGACTGTAGCTGGGTATTCTCGAATTCCCAAATCCCATCTGACTGGTTATTCGGCTGTACCTGGGAATTCAGCCTACACACTGTTTTATACTTAAATTATACAAATCATGAATTCCCAATTCCCATTATTCACGATAACCAATACCCCTGGTATTCGCTTTAGTATATTTAACCAAACTTTGTTATACTTAATATAAAAATCATGAATCCCAATTCCGCTACTGTAAACGGCTAGCGGTTATTCACGATAACCATACCCAGCTGCTGTTATCGGTGAGAGGTATTAACTAACTTTTTATAATTAATTAAAAATCATGAATTCCATTCCAGCTACGTTCTGGACTGGGTTCACCTACACTTTTTACTTAATAAATCAGAATTCCATACCTACGTTACGGACTTAGTGAAATCTCGAATTCCAAATCCATCTGACTGTTATTCGCTGTACCTGATTCACTATACAATGTTTTAATTAAATATAAATCATGATCCAATTCCCACTACGGTTATCGGCTAGCTGTATTCGCGAATAACCATCCCACTGGTAGTTTATTCGCGAGGGGGTATTCACCTACACTTTGTTTATATAATCAGAATCTATCCAATTACCACCTACTGTTACTGATGTATGAATTGCGAATTCCAAATCCTCTACTGTTATCGCTGTACCGAATTCAACTAACAATTTTTTACTTAATTATAAAAATCAGATCCCAATCCCGCTATGGTTATCGCTGTATGGTATAACTACTTTGTTATACGAATTATAGAAATCATGTTCCAATTACCTAACGGTTATTGACTGTAGCTGGTATTCTCGATTCAAATCCCATCTGACTGTATCGCGACCTGATCAACCTACACACGTTTAACTTAAATTAACAAATCAGAATTCCCAATCCACTGCTGTTATCGGCTGTACGTCGCGAATAACAATTCCCAGCTGTTGTTATTCGTGTAGGTGGTATCAACCTACACTTTGTTTTATATTAAATTAAAAATTAATTCCAAATTCCACTCGGTATGTTTAGCTGGTTTCCGAATACCAATCCAGTACTGGTTATTCGGCTGTATGGTATTCAACCTACACTGTTTATATTAAATTTAAAAATCATGAATTCCCAATTCCAGCTACCTTAATCGTGTAGCTGGTATTCCGATAACCAATCCAGCTGGCTGGTTATTCGCTTAGGTGGTATTAACCTAACTTTGTTTATACTTAAATTATAAAATCAAATTCCCAATTCCAGCTACTGTTATTGACTGTAGCTGGTATCCAATAACCAATTCCCAGCGCTGGTTATCGCTGTACTGGGATTCAACCTACAAATTTTTTATACTTAAATTATAAAAATCCTGAATTCCAATTCCACTAGCTGGTTATGCTGTAGCTGGGATTCCGAATCAAATCCCACTGCTGTTATTCGTGTACTGTATTCAACCTAACATGTTTTATATTAAATATAAATCATGAATTCCAATTCCCACTTGCTGGTTATTGCTAAGTGGGTATTCCGAATTCCAATCCCAGCTGTGGTTATTCGGCTGTACTGGATTCACCTACAATTTTTACTTAAATATAAATCATGAATCCAATTCCAGCTACGTTATTCGGCTGTAGCTGGTATTCACGATAACCAATCCCATGCTGTTATTCGGCTTAGTGGTATTAACTAAACTTTGTTCATACTAAATTATAAAATCATGATTCCAATTCCCACTACTGGTAATACCTGTAGCTGTATTCCGATACCAACCCACTGCTGGTTATTCGCTGTAGTGGATTTAACCTAACTTTTTATATTAAATTATAAAAATCATGAATTCCAATTCCCAGCTAGCTGTTACTGCTGTAGCTGGTATTCAACCTACACTTTGTTTTATACTTAATTAAGAATCATGATTCCCATCCACCTAGCTGGTTATGACTGTACTGGAATTCCGATTCCAATCCCACTGCTGTTATTCGGCTGTATGGGATAACCTAACAATTTTTATAATTAAATATAAAAATCATGAATCCCATTCCCAGCTAGCTGGTATTGGCTGAGCTGGTATTCAACCAATTTGTTTTATTCTTATGGATCAACCTACACTTGTTTTATCTTAAGTAAATCAATTCCCATCCACTAACGGTTTTATACTTATTATTCGAATCCAATTCCCAGTAGCTGTTATTCGGTTGTAGCTTGGTATTCAACCTGCACTTTGTTTTATACTAAAATTTAAAAAACATGAATTCCCAATTCCAATCTAGCTGGTAATTCGGCTGTAGCTGGGCATTCAACCTACATAGTGTTTTATACTGAAATTATAAAAATCATGAATTCCCAATTCCCAGCTAGCTGGTTATTCGGCAGTTGCTGGATATTCACGAATTACCAATTCCCAGCTGCCTGGTTATTCGGCTATACTTGGGTATTCAACCTTCACTTTGTTTTATACTTAAATTATAAAAATCATGAATTCCCAATTCCCAACAGGCTGGTTATTCGGCTGTAGCTGGGTATTCGCGAATAACCAATTCCCAGCTGGCTGGTTATTCGGCTGTAGCTTGGTATTTGCGAATAACCAATTACCAACTGGCTGTTCATTCGGCAGTATCTGGATTTTGAATACCGAATTCCCAGTTGGCTGGTTGTAGCTGGAAAATTCGCGAATAACGATGGTTTGCTGTTGTTGGTTCAACTTAAATTATAAAAATCATGAATTCCCAATTCCCAGCTACCTGGTTATTCGGCTGTAGCTGGTTATTCACGATAACCAATACCCATCTGACTGGTTATTCGGCTGTACCGTGGGAATTCAACCTATACAATGTTTTATACTTAAATTATAAAAATCATGAATTCCCAATTCCCAGCTAGCTGGTTATTCGGCTGTAGCTGGGTATTCGCGAATAACCAATTCCCAGCTGGCTGGTTATTCGGCTGTAGTGGGTATTCAACCTACACTTTGTTTTATACTTAAAGTATAAAAATCATAAATTCCCAATTCCAGCTAACAGGTTATACGGCTGTAGCTGGGTATTCTCGAATTCCCAATTCCCAGCTAGCTGGTTATTCGGCTGTAGGTGGGTATTCAACCTACACTTTGTTTTATACTTAAATTACAAAAATCCTGAATTCCCAATTCCCAGCTAGCTGGTTATTCGGCTGTAGCTGGGTAATCGCGAATAATCAATTCCCAGTTAGCTGGTTATTCAGCTGTACCTGGGAATAGAAACCTACAAAGTGTTTTATACTTAAATTATAAAAATCCTGAATTCCCAATTCCCAGCTAGCTGGTTATTCGGCTGTAGCTGGGTATTCGCGAATAATCAATTCCCAGCTGGCTGGTTATTCGGTTGTAGCTTGGTATTCAACCTGCACTTTGTTTTATACTAAAATTTAAAAAACATGAATTCCCAATTCCAATCTAGCTGGTAATTCGGCTGTAGCTGGGCATTCAACCTACATAGTGTTTTATACTGAAATTATAAAAATCATGAATTCCCAATACCCAGCTGGCTCGTTATTCGGCTGTGGGTAGGTATTAAACCTAAACTTTCTTATATATTTAAATTATAAAAATCATGAATCCCCAATTCCCAGCTAGCTGGTTATCTGGCTGTAGCTGGGTATTCAACCTACACTTTGTTTTATACTTTAATTATAGAAATCATGAATTCCCAATTCCCTCCTAGCTGGTTATTGGACTGTAGCTGGATATTCTCGAATTCCCAAATCCCATCTGACTGGTTATTCGGCTGTACCTGGGAATTCAACCTATACAATGTTTTATACTTAAATTATAAAAATCATGAATTCCCAATTCCCAGCTAGCTGGTTATTCGGCTGTAGCTGGGTATTCGCGAATAACCAATTCCCAGCTGGTTGTTTATTCGGCTGTAGGTGGGTATTCAACCTACACTTTGTTTTATACTTAAAGTATAAAAATCATAAATTCCCAATTCCTAGCTAACAGGTTATACGGCTGTAGCTGGGTATACGCGAATAACCAATTCCCAAGTAGCTGGTTATTCGGCTGTAGGTGGGAATTCAACCTACACTTTGTTTTATACTTAAATTATAAAAATCCTGAATTCCCAATTCCCAGCTAGCAGGTTATTCGGCTGTCGCTTGGTATTCGCGAATAATCAATTCCCAGCTAACTGTTTATTCGGCTGTGGCTGGGTATTCGCGAATAACCAATTCCCAGCTGGCTTGTTATTCGGCTGTATCTGTGTATTCAACCTGCACTTTGTTTTATACTTAAATTATAAAAATCACGAATTCCCAACTCCCAACTAGCTGGTTATTCGGCTGTAGCTGGGTATTTGCGAATAACCAATATCCAGCTGGCTGGTTATTCGGCTATATCTGGATTTTAAATACCCAATTCCCGTCTGACTGGGAATACGGTTGTAGCTGGAAATTCGCGTATTCCCGTCTGGCTGGTAATACGGTTGTAGCTGGAAATTCGCGAATAACCAATTTCCAGCTGGCTTGGAATTCGGTTGTAGCTGGATATTGAATGGATGCTGTGATCAGACCTGCTAATTGCTGGTCATCACTGCAGGGCGTCTTTAGCCACTACATTAGCTATTTGTTACGGTAAAACGACTGATGGGTTGATGCATAACTAAATTACCTGCTAAAATGGAAGTGAGATAGTAGGCTAGTTTTACACATACATTCATGACCTGTTACATCCCGACCTAAAGAGGAAAGCTAGCAGAGCCTGCATCTAATTATAGAACATAGGTAACCAGTGATGCTCATTCTGTCAAATTTTCTCTGTTTTTATTCTGGGTCATGTATTTAAATTCTCTATAAATTCATCAATTCTTGACAGATTTTCAAAATTCTTTTTTTGTTGACGAGGTAAGACATTCTTATTTTCCATTGATAACAAAATATAAACTTTAAAGGCTTTAAAATCAATTCAAAGTATGACCAAGCTTCAAACTGCCACCAAACAACCAAATCAATCCCGATCTGAAAAACTAAAATTCTTCAAAAAATACTCTTTAGAGGCTTTTGATTTTTCCCATATTCTTTCGATAAAATATTTTTAGATTTTTAGATATTTAAGGTCAAAGAAAAAAACAATAATCGCAATATGACCTTGACCTTTGCATTTTTTGAAATTTTGAAACTGTGAAGTCCCTTGAAACAACAAACAATACAATCTGTGAAAATTTCATAAAGATTGATTTTAAAAATAATGGCAGAATCATCAAAAAACTTAATTTTTTTTTTAAAAAAAATGCCTATTCTCGAAAATTTGTTTCCTCCATATTTATGTGCACTTTGACCGCTTATTGAAAGCCGTTTTATGTTTTTTTCCGAAATCGCCACCCCGTATATTTTATGTGCAAGGATCTTCGGAATCAATTAAAAAAACAAAAACAGAATGAGCGTATCTAATCTCTAACAAAAATCGGCATGTTTTTCGTGGACACACCCTAATTTGCCAGAGTTTTTCATAGATTCAAACATTCAACGTCTTCTAGCTCAAACGTTTCCTAGATATGGATATTGCCAATCATATTTAATTGGGCAGTTGACAGAGAACAGAATGCAAAAAATACATACAAATAAAATGTCAAATGACAGAGTTATCAGCAATTATATGTTTTGATGCTAAACGCCACCTAGCGGCAAAACTAAAATGAAAAACAAACTTAATGTGCACAACTTCAGATACATGTGAGTATGCATGGACATTTTCATATTTTTAGCATTTCATAACGTAACAGCGGTCACAAAAAGTGCAAAGAATAATAATAATGGAAACAAATTAAAAAAAAAAAAAAAAAAAAGAGAGAGAGAGAAAAAGAAACACATGAAGAACAGAAGGTTTTCGCGGCTGCGTTGCAGTCCACGAAAACCTAACAAAAAAGGCGCAATGTTACCCTGTTGTTGTTTTATAATCTTAGAGTATATGTTATATGACCTTTTCCTTTTCGTTTCAGTACCTTCTTACATTTCAATTTTCAACAGAATAAACCTATATATAATATATTTTAATATATAAGAATCACTATTTGCATGTGAATTTCACGAAAGAAGATCGATTAATTTATCTGGCATTTTATTTTATAGTATTTCGTCTGAAAGCTTTCAAACGTTTATTCACTTTATCATAGCCTCAGTATGGTATTCCAGCATTGCAATGGCTTTAATGGGTAATTTCGAATATGTATATGCTAGCAATTTGTCTCGAATGTAGCAAATTGCAAAATACGTTGACACGAGTTATTTATATTTATCACTAGATATCATCGCTATATGTTAAAAATGTTTTCATACGTTTTCCAATGATATAATAGATCTACAAATACTTATGAATCATTCATTATGGAAAAATGATTTACCGATGTCTTGACTTTACTCATCATCTTGTGGGAACTATTAAAGCTTAAACAATTATCCGACAACAAGAATATTAAAGGAAGTTAATTTCCGAGGAATAATTCATTTGCCACGATTAAGATCATTGTGATCGATTGGAGTCTTTAAAGTACATTGCAAATGAAGACAATTTCCACACATGTCTGTATCATTTTCTGGAAGACGGTTTATTTGTGTTAGGGTTAAGTCAGCATTATTTTATCAGATTTGTTTTAGCAGTACAACTAGAAATACACAGCTATCAGTTTGTCTGCATAAAAATGGATTGGAAAACAACAACAACAAAAAAAACAACAACAAAAAACAAAAAAAAAAAAAAAAAAACGCTGGCTTTTTAAAACATGTTGATTTTTAGTACAGTTTGTCGTATTTAATGTTTTAAGTCGAGTTTGCGGCGTTCTGTACTAAGAAATCACCTTATTTAAAGAAGCCAGTCTTAGGATTCTGCAAAATGTCATAGATCAAAAGTTGACGTCATTTGACGTCCGTTGACGCCCACTTCGACTAAATAGCCACTAATTGTTTGTGAAGAGTTTACCCATTACAGTCCTCAAAATAGGATTGTTTTATGTATTTCAAAAACTATCAGTATCTTGAATTTTTCACAAATTGTTTGATCTTATTGATATCTAAATCCTTACTTTTCAGACTTGGTGTGTCTGTTTGCAATTTATCGTCGCTTTGACGTCCAGCTAATCATACATGGTGAAAGATCGCGGAGACCTGTATCAGTTTAGTTTATGTATTTAGAACCTGCGACATTTGGGTTGTATAATTGTTCAAACGGGTTATTGAAAAAGTGGTCATAATAACGGAATAGACGTCTTATCGGACCGGTCGTAAGACGAGACTATCCTGTTTGACCATTCTATTGCGTCGACCAGCACATACATAAAATGTACATTACTTCATGCACAGAGCTCGGGCAGACCCAGTGACCTTCTGCGGGACATCTGAATGATTTTCTCACTAGGAAAATCCTCGAGCTAACTATATATAAATTTAAACCTACAGCAGTGAGTGGCTGATTGATTGTATATCAAGACTGTCCGGCCAAAACTCTATTTTCAGCGTAGTTATTATTACGTAATAAAATCTCCATTGTTTACGTTGTGCTGCCCAGCCCGGTGCAATAAACCAGTTCTTTTGCCGTTAGTGTGCAGCAGCTGTATGTTTGTTTCTAGCAGATAAACAGTCCTCAGACAGGAAAAATGTTGACTTCCGGGACCATGCTCTTCCGTGTTCTGATTTTTTTGTCACTTTCTTATTATTCATACCTTAATACACGCATCACAGACATGATGTACGTCATCTAAAGAAAACAACAACTGCACCCCTCACCACAAAAAAGATAAAAATCATGAAAAAACAGGAAGGAAATATGAACTTGCAACACGATTTTTCATTGTTATTTTTCGTGACATTTTGAAAACGGTATGGTTCATAAGATCTCTTTCAGCAACTTTTTTTATGAAAACGTGTGTTCCCCTCTCGTAAGTCTATAAACGTTTGCAACTTTTGTTTTCTTAAAATTTCGATCATTTGTGTGTTTAAGCTATCGCGAAAAGCATATTTTGCATTGATTCAGAGGGAAAAACTTCTGAAAGTATTTTTTATCCATTTTAATAGTATATAGTACGGAGGCACCGAGGGGACATGGTGTTTTTCTTAGTTATTATCTCGTGGCCACGAGATAGTAACTAAGAAAAAAACGAAAAACATATCTTGCTAACTCGTGGCCACGAGTTAGTAACTAAGAAAAAAACAAATACCGCTCTCTCGTGGCCACGAGATATAACTAAGAAAAAAAAAATATTAACTCGTGGCCACGAGATATAACTAAGAAAAAAACAAGAAACAGTTCTCGCTAACTCGTCAATATCATTTATTTCTTCTTAAATTTTAATGGGACATACCGCATACAAAGCGGAAAATTGTGCCCTACACATAGATCCCAATGATTCTTTTGTCAGTTGTACAGTTTTCCAAAACTTCCGAGATTATATATAGATTATCATGACTTTTTTTATTGATACAGACATGGATGATAAAAATTAGTATTATTGGCATAAAGGGAGGTGAGGGACCAAAAGGTCATGTCCTCAAGTACCTATGTCACGAGATGGTAAAGAAGCGGATGTGACTCTATTGATATGCACAAAAACCAGATCGTTGTAGTGCCATTGCAAGCAATATGGTAAAAAAGTATGCAATGTGGTCAAATCTGATGCAAGACTAACTGTTCATCACATATCATCGGCATTTCAACCGCAAGTGCATTCCGCATACTAAATCGTAATTTGAAAATGAAGCGCAATCCCTCATTTATTGTCGGACAAGCAAAAACGTGCTTAACTTGAAACAGTCAGAAAACTACTAAACCTGTTTTCTAAAATATTCTAGAGAGCAGTTTTCTGACATTATTACAAGAGATGACTTGACTTGACTTGACTATTTGAGATGAGAGGCTGAGTGAGTGTTAAAGTCAGCATCAGACTTTACCCTCTCGACCACGGAGGCCCCTACAAGAGATGAGACATTGGTACACTTTTTTGAGCCTACCAAGAAAATTAACAACAAAATATGGGCTACCAAAGAATGTCGCCGCCCTTTAATTGCCAGAAGATTGATGAGTGCTAAGAAAGCAATGTTTGTTATTTTCTTTCAATTGATATCCGTGGTCCAGTTATGTAACTTGTTGCACCAGCTAGAAAGTCTGTGACCGGGTTATTTTATTAAGATAAAGTGTTGAAGAAACTTAAACGGCAATGTTTTAAATTGCGTCCACACACTGGGTTTAAGCACCTTTCCCTGATGCATGACAATGCCCCTGCTCATAAGTCTGCTGTCGTGACCTCGTATTTGAATAAAGAAATGGTTCGGGTGCTACCACATGAACCCTATTCCCCAGACCTAGACCCGTGTGACTATATCTTGTTCCCTAGAATGAAAAGTAAATAGCTAATAGACATTATAAATCTCGACAGACCCTGGGATTTGCTGTTTATCAGTGTATGCTGGGTATACCTGAAAGTGAGTATGAAAATACATTTCAAAATTCGATTAAAGGTCCATTATAATTCATAATGATTCAATTTTCAAGAAAGAGAACATATAAAATGATACTGACATATCGTAGATTTACACAAATGATACATAATTTGCTAATATTGCTGTAAAATAAACGCACTGAAAATGTTGATCAAATTATGCAATACATGTATAGTCTTTGGGATGGATGTCAAAACACTCATTTTGCATTGGCGAGTATTCCAGAAGACAGTCTGTATTCAGAAATAATTTCAGTTTGAAAATCAGTCTTCGAATCACAATTTGTTTATCTGCTGCGTCATCAATTTATGTACTTGTTGACGGAGGCATACGTAATGTCTATGGAAAATTGACGAAGATATGCGGAATATGCAAATTAGTTATTTTTGTAAACAATTAAGATTGTCCTATCTAGGCATTGTAGCAACGTTGTCGTCATCGAGTATGCACAGATTGCACATACACTTTGCTTTTCTGTCCGAAGAATACATACTGCTTTGGGAAGCATAATGGTCCTTAAACGTTTGAAACTTTGTGTACGTGGCAAGAGTGATGAAACGTAAATAAATTAAAACCTATCAAACGTGCGATTTGTATCACCCAAGTTGCATTACTTCTGAAATGCTCCTCGTATATGCCATGGAATCCCCATCGGAAGTATTTTCAGTCGATACCTACGTACACAGTCTTTCTTTTTATTTCACGTCTAATTAAAATACAATGTACTACAAAATACGCTTTGATACTTAAGACAAAGTACTTTGAGGTCTGCTGGGGAAAGTATTTTTGTCGATGTAGGCATTGCACTAATAATTAAGAAATGCATCTTAAGTGACCTGACTTTGAGCAATAACCGTGAGCACAACTGAAAAGAATTGCATATTTTAAAAGGTAAATGAAATATATATTTTTTCTTGCATTAAAGACGATCTCAGAGAGTGCTGATGTTCTGGGAGTTTTTTTTTTCATTTGTGTACTTTTGTTTGCTGATTTATTTGTCTGTGAAGACTAACGAACAATCAAATGCATAATTTCCTCTACATCTACTTTGGCCTGGTACAACTGTTTCATCTTGGCGAACTCAAGTGTAATGGGTGAATGGATTCATCAATATGTTTCACTAGATTGATTCAATTTCCCCTCTTTTACCATTTTCTAACCATAAGCTATCGAGCTGATTACAATAGAGGCACAATAACACGAAGGAGGCCTAACAGTGCAGTTCTCACACGATGATTTCATGGTGGAAGTCCTAATTGGACAAAAGTGGCCACCTGCAAACCCGTTTTTTACCCTTGATTAGATAATATTTCTGTGTCGAAAAGATCACATGGTTTTTATGGACTGACGCTTGCTATATATAGAAAGTTCACAGCTCACACATGAGAAAATTGATCATTTAATAATATTTGTTATTGTCCTTGTTAAGCAGTGCCAGGGTCCGTCCATATTATCTACAGGCATGTTATTATCACAGACAGCGGGCCACTTTATCGTCTCAGCTCAGAAAATGGGAGGTGTGAAACTAATATTACAATGGAACACGTTATGTTACACATAGATCACGTTATGCTTATAACATAAAACTATGCACAGATGATGATATTATAAGCTGACGTTTGCGAAACCGGAGACCAGAACCATGAACATTAACTCGAAGCACAACTACTTAACCTGTATTGTTTTTGTTCAATTGCACGATGCCTCATTCGGTCATTTTATTCTGACACTTTGCCAACCAGTCCTGGGACTACTCTTACCTTGCTAAGCACAATGGGAGTATTCCAGTACTTTGGTATGTCGTGGTCGAGGATCTAACCAATGACCTCCCGGCCACTGGGCGGATGCTCCAAACATTCAACTACCCCGACCTTTTCCCATTACGTCTTGCAAATAGGCCAACTAAAACACCTTGTTTATGACGTCTGACGAGACCGAACAATTTTGTGTTGATTTCGCAACTGACTGTTGTTTTCATTTACTTAGTAACCTCTTTTACTTGAGACACACTGTGTGAGTCTAACGTGAAAGAGGGTTTGACGGGATGCAGCTTTATAAAACCCTTCGAGACTTTACTACTCAGTCCAAAGGACAAACTATTTTCGGACCTGTCATTTGCCGAGCACTTGTATCAAATATTCACTGCTATATGTTGTTCAGGTATCTAAGATCGATAGCTTTATATAATTATTAGTATCATATCGGATTTCAAGCTTTCTACATCAGATACCTATTTTTATCCACTAATCCGAAAATTTGCACAAATCACGTGATCAAAACACACTATATGTCCGCTTTGGAGATAATGTGATCAACTTTTCACGTATCAGAAAAGGAAATATAGGTCTATGGTGTTTTCATGTAAAATTCATTTAAACACTTTTATTTAAGTCTTAATATACTTGTGTTGTAGAGTTATGTTTAATCATTACATATTCTTATAACATACAAGTAGAGCGGCAGGCTTACTTTGGATTTCAAAGTATAGCTTTGGATGCTTGAAACATGAAACATGAGTAGTTGTGAGTGAATAACGCCACACACAATAAAAAAGGGTGAACAAAATTCTCAATGATCGCAACTTTTGACTTTTGTCAACCGATGCACGCCTTGCAAAGAGTTATTCATATTAAAGTAATGTCCCTGTAATTGTTCCACTACATTTCGGACCTTAAAGCCTTTCACGGAGATAACAAAGGTTTCCTAATGTTTCATTAGAGTCCCTTGGTTATCTTGGTTGAGGTTAAGTGGTCCAAGCCGTAGCGGAACCATTACATGGACTTTACATTAAAAGTAAGAGAAAGACAATAATATTGCATACGCTTTAAAAGTTAGTCTCGAGAACAGTTTTAACCCTTTCCCTCATAGAGGACACCATGAAAAGTCCTATGCGAACTTCATAAAACCAGATCAGGCTGATCAGGTTTTATGCTGTTCGCTGCTCCTCAGTGGTCTGGAAATGAGGACTTTATAATTTAATTTGGTAAGGTTTAACTGTGGTTTTCTGCAGATCAGGCTTTAGGTGGTACCTATTGAGTGCGTCAAAATGAGTCTATATGAGGGAAAGGATTAAAGTGCCATGGACCGCAGTTTTAGAGCAACTTCATGCTCTCTCACACATCTGCAACAAAGAAAACAATGTACGTATAAATGTAAAACACAAACGTTACTTAACAGAAGCATAACAAGAGATCGTTTGCTTTCCTACAACTTTAATGGTGTTTTTCTTCTGATAATGTATTATCATAAAGTAGTAAAATATATTTTCATAAATGATATAATTATCAAACAGGAATTGATCTATTTGTGAATAGAAAATCTAAATACACTTATCAATATGTTGTTGGTGTTTTTTCTTTCCTCTCAATGTGGTAAACTTGTAAATAAGTGTTAGATGGCAAGCTAAGCAAATTTATATCACTGTAAAAACTCCATATCGTTTTTGGTCGAAGATGTAGTACTTTTGTATTTCTATATAGGGCGAAAATTCATAAACGAGCACTTTATTTGCGTGTAAAGCAAATTTAAATTTGTATTATTACTCTGACTGAACAAAAAGAAGAAGCGTATATTAATAATAGCAACATGAAAAAACAACAATGATGATAATAATCTATTTTTCGAATAATCTCAGCATAGTAACATTCGGTAGTCATCGCTACAAACTTATTGTGGCAAGCATTTTGATACCGGTCTCGGTGGCCGAGCGATAAGAGCACACTCCGGAATCGGAAGGTGGTGGGTTTAATCCCTGATCGCAACATACCAAAGTCGTGAATAGGATACTGTTATAAGTTCCGTGCTTGGCGCTTAGCATATAAGGCTACTTCCAGGACTGTTTGGCCCGGGGTCAGAATAATATGTCTAGGTGTGGTATTATGCCACATGTCTACTGCGTGACACAGCAGTGTGGCAGCACTATATCTGTTTCAATTAGGCATCATCTCAAAATGACTAAAATGCTGTCGGTGGGACGTTAAACCAACCAACCAACCAATCAAACAAACAAGCAAACAAACAAATACGTTTAGAAATGACAAAAATATTGACTTCCCATTTTTATTTTCAAATTCTCGTATTCATTTATTCTCGAAAGATATTCATGGATTTCATTTTTCTGATCATAAGTAGCGGAAAAACTTCACTGAGCAGTTGCATCGTCACCCTAGAGTTATTACGTTCCTTCGCATCACGTAATGCACCAGATTCTGGATACTGCTCCTTGGCTAGACACCGTTGAGCGAACTCTCATGCGCTCCAAGTATAATTGCTATTAAAGCAACTGGCAATTGTAATTTGGAACCTACCGAAGGCAAGTAGCAAGAAAAGAAATAAAGAGCATCACTGTGTGTCGTTAATATTTTTGCTGTAGTCGATGAAATCCTCCAAGCAATGTGCAGCAATTTGCAGTTCATGAACCTTTGTATATAATGAAAACTGCTGCAAACCAATTAAAGAGTACAAAACAGAAGTTCAAGGTGAAACTCAGAATGTTACTTAAAAATGCAGGACTTTATCAAATTATTGTATACAGCTTCTGTTAAATTAAAGAAGCGATGAAGTCTAAAGGTCAGCTATTGGTGCATATTGCAATATGATAATTATATATATCCAACTGGGTGGGCATATTCTTCATGCGTAATTTATATTTACCGGGTGTCTGAAATAAAAACAACAATAATTATTCATCTTACTTAAATAATAAATAGAATACAAATTAAAAAAGGCGATTAATGTCAGTTAAAGTGATAATATAAATATCGGCATACGTCACTAAAGAAAACATATCACATTTGTATGTTGATGAAAGTTAACACATTTTGATCGTACATGTATCAAAATACATTTTTAAACAATACATTTTGGGATGGGGTGGGCGCGCGCGTGTTTAACACGATTCCCTCGGGGTAAGCTGAATTTGATATGTATACAAAAATAAATGATAGGGCAGTAACTCCAAGATGAAGGCCAAATACTTATCACGTATCATATATATGAAAGGGCTTGACCAATGACAGTATGTTCAAACAGTTGTTTCCGGTTTCGTATAATCATCACTTATTTTCTTATACCTTACACATTACATACTCGTATAACTTATCGGCCGAACCACTTTATTACTCCGCGTCATGCGCGTGCAGTCTATTTGCATATTGTGTTCATTACAAACCGCTGGATTAAATGCATTTGATGCAATTTACTTTGTTTGAAAATATTTATTCTGATGATAATGTATGGGAAATACACACAATAAGTTGTGTTTGAATTATTTTCTTGGAGTAAGAATACAAATAGTCAGAATCATTATCAGTGCGTTCATTCGTTATTAGCGCAATTTACCTTATATGATTAAAAGAATTTGACATTAATTGTCATTTATATCAAATTTTACTGAAATCGTTCATGAAAATGTTATTAATCTCTCCAGATGTTCGCTTAATAACATTTTAACTAGTTTAGTAAAATTTGCATGTCGTAGGTTCTTAGATTATATATGTTCCAAATATCTTTTACACTGTTTTGTCAGATTAAGATAGGTGAAAGCTAAAGGCTTATAAGCCATGGTATTATCTGAAAGGGTGAACACCTGCACATGCATACAGAAATAAGGGCGGACGGAGAAAAAAATCGGCGACGTCGCAATCAATTCGGACGAATATATCACACATATGACATATTTGTTTGTGTGAAAAAAAAAAAATCAACACAGCACTATATCTCTAATTTTTGACAAAATTCCGAAATGATTGAAATACCGTCGATGGGACGTCAAGCCTAGGCACAAACATACAAACAAACGATAATGTATGTATACATTGCCGGTATGTAGGACTGACTGGCTGTTATCGCATTGCGTGTTAGGTTTATCTTGTCTTGCCCCGCTCATAAATTGCCTGTTTGTAAGTGTAGACACGCCAGGTGATGTACCTATTTCACATTTCACGTTCACGAATGCATTGTGCAGGGTTATCATGGAAGATATCGGCTCATATAAGCAGTGATTATGACTGTATGATAAACGCTCTACTCGTGCACGCTTCATTTGCATAACCACGCCCCTAACCAAGTACCCTTCCATGAGTTAACATTTAGTGCAATCTTATTCATACTCTATTGATATAAATATGTGAAAGCTAGCTATAGACGTCTTGTCTTAACTGGCGGTGCGTTTGATACAACGTGGGAATTGCGAACAAATAATCGTACTATATTCAATATAATATGACATCTGCCGGTGTGAGCTTGAACAGAAACATGTGCAGTTGAAAACTTGAAAATTCGATTGATATTTATTGCTAACATTCAATCCAGCATATGGAATTTATATAATCTTTTGAAACCGGCACTTCAATATAGTTAGTAAACTCGATTAATAATGCTGTTTTAAAGTAAAGGAATTGCATTAAAATGTAAACACTATATGCAAAGCTCGTATTTTGGCTATCGGTAATTGTTCGTTTATCAGCATATTATCGACTGAAACGAATTTATTTGTTTAATATTCGTGCTCATATGTACATATGGGAAACATGATAATATTTAAGCAGACGTATAGTGCAGCAGACGTGTTCCTTTTCCTAGCGATACTTTTTTGAATGATTGACCACTCACTAGAAATTGTCATGTCTGAACAGGGGTGCCTATGTTATATGCTATTACCGAGGAGTTAAAAAGCGAATTACTGAATGCCAGACAGTGTTTAATTATCTGAAAAAATCATTTTGTCGTCTGCTTTAGTATATTTAGTAACAATCAGTCTCGTCTGGATATTTCTCAAAAGCGGCAGTGGATAGTTTCTTATGAATGATTCGCAAAATCATCTTGGATAATTGTTCATGTATATTTCCGACAAAGTTTAACTGGATATTACTTATAAGCAACTAAACCCTCATGTCGTCTGCAAGATCGGCTTCTTTATTAGCATTATGAGCCGGAGTGCTACCTCCATGCATAGTTGGAATATTATTTTGTATCAACTTATCTACCTCATCGTGTATGCCAATCAGGCGATAGGTAAGTTCAATTTTTGTCGTCTGTTTTCCCTCCATCTTATGCATTATAATCAATTGAAAAGTTAAAAACTGTGTTCTTTTCAGCTTTAAATATCTTTGTTGATCTTATACAAACGCCATCCTGTGTTGTAACAATATCGCTGCACAGACCGGTATTTTTCTCTTATTAAATTCAGACACAAACCCGTGTTGTGTCCTTGCATTAAGAAAACCTGAAAATAAAACACAGTATATACACACATAGTCTATCTTTTGCTGAAAGTATGTCAAACAGTGCAGTAATTTAAGACGGGTATATCTTTCCGTGCACGGTGAGAGACCGTATTATCATTACTTAAGACGATCTCATGAAGGTCAATGAGAGTATTCACGAGCATAGTGAAGCTATGCGAAACAAGTGTTGAAGAAATGTATTGTAAAGAGGTTGCGAAGTATTGAAATTACTAGAGTAAATGAGTTTTGAACTTAGACTTTGACTACAAATGTAGAGATATATTCATATTTATTTTAATCTCCAAAATCACTATTTGCCTTGTCGGTGTTGTTGTCGTTCATAAACTCTAATATCTTTTTGTGCTCACCAACACCTCGATTGTGACCGTGATTTATCATACTTATGTCCTCATTTTTGATACTGTGAAACAAAATTAATATATTTATATCAAGTTGCTGCTACATAGAAATTAAAACACCGCATGCCTTTGTGACAACTGAATTCCCTCATTCAAAGGTGCAGGTTGGTCATGATCACCTGCATATATATTTATACTTCCTGTCCCCCTGTTAATATACACTGTAGTTTCGGTTTCGGATTTTTACTGTGTCACCATTATAACACATGGATAATCTGGTTAGAGCTATTCACGGGTTAATATTCTAGGAAACGCAACCACCGTCTAGACGGCTTGTACTATCGGGAAATTGCAGACATTTAAAGTGTTACGCAAATGAAATATGAGAGCAGAAGAAAAATTAATGAATATGTTGCACTTTAATTTGTTTAAATTTTCAAGTTTAGGCCTTCATAGAAGGATTTTTTTATAATTTATCTATCTGCAGTCAGTTGTATAGATCTTAAAATATTTTAACAAATATGTAAATATATCTACCGGGTTGAAATTTCAGCCTTTTGGAGACTATGTTTACCTAAGGCAGACTAAGTTCTATCACAATGCAGTATCATACAGCAGGCATTTTGCGTGATACCACACACAAACACATCCTGACACCGGGCCGACTAGTCCTTGAACTACCCTCTAGCCAGTAGGGAGCTACCAGTACCATTTTACTGACTTTGGTGTGTCGCGTTTGGAGATCGAACTCACAGCCTACTGCTCCGGAGGTGGACAATATAATCTCTAGGAGTCTACTCCTCGGCCACCGGGGACAGCTTGACAAGGGAAAAACCACACGTCCGTACTGGTGAACATTCGACAATCTTTCTTTATCAACCTGTTTAAGACGATGCAAACACTACAACACACGAGTTAATCTTGATTTACTTAGATTTAATTGTGTGGTCGTTATAGAAACTTAAACATATAACAAGATGTAAGACTCATTGCGTATTCCCCAAATTTGATCTAAGTCAGATCTTGATGCAAGAAAAACTTCTTAACAAACAAATGTATTTAGAATTAAGAATGTTCTTTAACTGTGAATGATAGAATAGTCATACATCTCCATCATTTCTTTGTAATAAACTCAAATTAAGCGTTTATGAGGCATGAGTATTTTTGGCAATGCAATTGTTTACATTATAATAGAAGCAATACGTAAAGTATGAAATGACATAGGATATATAAAATGAAAGGAAATAGGTGAACATGTAAAATGAAATATTTCATTTCGTAAATTGCAAGCAGCAGACCATAAAAACTGTAACGTATTCAACGAGCGTTTTATTGACATGCCAACAAGGGTGCAGAAATTGCGACACAATTGAAATTCAAGATGCAGACAGTGTTCCCTTTTTACTAATAATTTGACGACTTCTCAGACATAACGCTGAAATATTATAGCATGTATTACAATAAACGCAATAGCATACCTCCCACCTGGAGTTCTGTCAGTTTAGAGAACACCAGATATCAGTAAGCGATGGGTCTTATCGAGTCAGACTTTTTTATATAAAATTAACACAAACTGTTCAAAGGAATACACGCTTGAAAACATGACGTTTGTCACGTTAAGGGAAAAGAGGACTGCACAGATTAAACCAGTTTTATGTGGACTGGGGTGCACAGTCTGAAACACACAGGTCTCATTAGGTTATGGTTGTCCGGATAGTGTTACGCGCGGGTATGTCATGTATAGGATTCGGTCGGCAGAAATAATATAATGGATATGTTTACAGACTAATATACAGGCCTTCGTATCGCTTGGCGGAGAGCCTCATTAAAACGTATTCCAATATTCAATCAGTGACTTAACATATTGGAATTTATAAACTGGTCCTTGAAATTTGCCATGATGAAATTACAGAAACATATGATTAAGGTTCTTGGACTCTTATGCATGCCATTAGGAATATCAAAAACAATATTATATGCTGAAAGTATGATATATAAGTCAGTTAATGGTGAGGTTTTAATGAGTTTTACTGGCTTAAGTTGAAATATTTTTTATACTGAACCGCTATGTCGAGCTTGGCGCCGATAAACAAAAAGGACTAAACGTACAAAAATTTAATTAAATGTGTACATTATTTACCAAATTTGGTGATGCCTTCAGATATATAGCACCATATATATTAAAGCCATCTATATGCATTTCTACGGGCATATAAACCATTTCAACAGGGGTTCGGCAATATTCGGTATAATTCGCTAATTTAAATTTGTGTATGTTTACTTCCAATTGAATAATGTGTGAAATCTTACACCAGCATGTAGATTAGGTGTTAGGTAAGTGCTCGTTGATCTACGTAGTTTATTATTATTATTATTATTTCTTTATTTAAGTCTCATTCATGTACAAACAATTTTTCCAAATAACAAAACACATACAAATAGTACATGACCATTCAAATATTGAATTATAAGAGACTAATAGTAAAACTTTATAACACCAGAACCACGATCTATCACTACATGAATTGAACATAATTGTAATCTACAGTATAAAACACAAGTTTTCACCACTAATTTCTAGGTAAGATTTAGCAATGATTTTTAAGAATTAAAACATCTAAAAAAAGATGGCCTTACGTCTGATTTCGGAGTGAAATGGCCAAAGGGAGCTGTGACCCAAACCACCTGTTTACAATAATTTGCTGTTTGGTTCCCTAGTTAACTCCTCAATTATGTTTTGTTGATTTAGTCTGATCATTTTGACCTTGTATTGCTAGTAGATAGACCACCCAACAATGGTTCCTAAAAACACATGTTTTTACTATGTATAACATAGTATTAACTAGTATACTTTCTCAGCACACAAAGGGTTTCCAGGAAAGGTTCCAATTGTTAGGATAATGTGACTAGGTGTGCTATCGTGCCACTTGGCAGCGTGACTTATATGCTGTCTGAGGGAAGGACGTTGACCCCAGTTGTTAAAGTCGTTGTTCTATCACCATTCGGCGCCTCACCGGTATGGATTTTTGCCCCGGCAGGTCGATGAATTTATCTTGTAATTAAATGGATATCGCGGTGACGGTCAATTCCAAAGCAACAACAGCAACAACATCAGCATTTGAGCCACGTGAGACACGATATACTGGATAAGTCATGATATTGTTACACTAATTATTCGCGACATTTGTTCATGCAATAAAGAACAATGCTACTGTGCGACAAGAAGATTGCACAATATCGAATGGTTCAACACATTTTAAGAATGCCGCTATTTATAAAACGTGTGTTTGATATTTTAATAGCTTGTAACCGACAATATCATTGAAAATCCATTTTCATCTATAGAGTAACTCTTAAAATTGAATTAAGCACAGGCCGTTCTTTAAGATCGATAATTGTGTTCAAATAAGATCTTCATTGAATTTATCGTCGGGTACAAGTAGAATTAATGATTTTAAGATGTATTAAGGCCACAAATCGCCGTTTAAGAGAACAACTAACAATAACGGGTTTATTCATACCTATGTCAAAATGAACTTCGTAAAAATGATGTTTACATTTTTTCCTCCTTTTTTGAGAAGAAAGCAAGAATTCAGATGTGGCATTTACGAGATTATACGGAAAAAGCTTTGCGTGTATTTATTTATGTTTTCAACACGTTTGATATACATTTGCACGACTATCTACAAAACACATACAAGTGGCCTACATCTACGTCGTACTTTGCGTAATTTTAACTAATTTCAGAACTGGGCGGTCGTGAACGAATCTAATTAATATTCATGTACATATGTTTGACTTTAAGATGATGGATATTCACTTTATGCATTATAAGTGATATATGAAACAACGCAATATTTGCAGACTGTGTTGAGTGTGAGCTACAATATTGTATGAGCAATCAGGGGTCTTTCTCTCTGTTTTTTGGAACAGTATTTCTACCTTCTTGAGGAGGATTTTTCGTGTCGTTTTCCCCTGTGAGGGGAATTTTAGGCATTTTTACTGCACATAAAATCATAATATTTTATAAAGATATACAAAATAGTTCCTGACCGGATAAAACTGAAATGGAAATCAAATGGTTTACAGTAAAACAATCTACCACTTGACCACTCTTGTTAATTATGTGAGCTCTTACATTTTTGATTGTTGGGGGAATTTTGCTTGAAAATTGTGGGGGAGAGCATACATTTTGGCTGGGATAATGGTGCCGAATATCGGCCGTGAGTCTTGGCTATCATTGGTTACCCTGACCAGACAGATTCTTCCGCCGTCTACTCAAGAGATCAAAACACGCCTGTATGAGGTGAAGGGAACTTCTATTCCAGATGTCCATCGACACGCTTGTAAGATATGCATCAACATATGTAATGATGCCAGGTACCTTAGATTATGCCATTGTTCCATTGACCTGATATCTTGCACTTGTTGCTGGTTCAGAATTTGCTATCTGAATTTCCTTTTAAGATGTTCGCATCGTTTGATCTTTTAACCCAATTTCCTTTCTCACTGTTAGCCCATTGGTTAATGTGTTTACAATCTAAAAAATATTGTGTGAAGAAAATATGTAACAGGCTGATAGATACTGATATATGGATGAGCACAGATTCAGGTGATGAATTTAACGTTAAATTTTGTTAAAAATTATCACAGGTAAACCCGAGCAAGCAAACAAGCGGATTCTAAATTAAATGTACAGCTCTGTTACACCCTGTAGAGCTCATTTAGAATAAAGTTCCTTGGGTAGAATACGTTTTCGTATACAGCTCCTCGGTTAGCTCTAATCAGCTAATAAAACTCTCGTACTAAACAAAGAGCTGTATTCGGGATACTTGTCGCTTTTTTCCCCGAATAGAGCTCTCCAGTTATCTGGTGCAAGATAAAATTCATTTAAATTCATTCACAAACACCATGCGACGAGATATGGCTCATGATGCAGATGCAATGTACTGATGAAATCTGTTTGCCTGGCTGGCTGCCTATTTATCTGTCTGTCTGTACATACCTAAACGATATTATGGGGTTACAGGGTTACATCTTGACATTATGTAGTTGTTTCCATTAGTTCAGTGCATACTGGATTATCAGTTGCATTCTGGGGATAAAAAGTACATTGAGGTTATGGGGTTTAAATGACAAAGGAAAGGAATCCGTCTCGTTTTGATTTGTACCCATTTAGCCTATTAAGTCTATGTAGCCTATGTAGTACATAGGCTACAACATTTATCCTATTTAGCCTATGTAGGAGATAGCCAAATACGGTAATCATTCAGCTAGCCAATGAGTTTTCAGTTTAGAGTATAATGCTCGGTGAAAACTCAAATTGCCATTTGCCCTTTCAGCCAACCTTTCAAAGCCGAATACCTTGCTGACTGACCATTTAATATGGTATACGACTTTGAATGATTAGCTGATTTTCTGGTGGAGTGTGGAATGATGAAGTTTGCACTGGCAGTAACACAGTTCAAACCAAATGAGAGATGATGTACCTCCTATATTTCAATTTCATTCAGAAGACGTTTTTTTATTTCATTTCTAAGCCACAGCTTCAGTTGCTTTAAGATAGTGCTATCTCATTGCATTACCTCCAGTTGTTTTAAGGTAGTACTATCCCACTGCATTACCTCCAGTTGTTTTATGGTAGTGCTATCCCATTGCATTACCTCCAGTTGTTTTATGGAAGTGCTATCCCATTGCATTACCTCCAGTTGTTTTAAGGTAGTGCTATCCCATTGCATTACCTCCATTTGTTTTATGGTAGTGCTATCCCATTGAATTACCTCCAGTTGTTTTAAGGTAGTGCTATCCCATTGCATTACCTCCAGTTGTTTTATGGTAGTGCTATCCCATTGCATTACCTCCAGTTGTTTTAAGGTAGTGCTATCCCACTGCCTTACCTCCAGTTGTTTTATGGTAGTGCTATCCCATTGCATTACCTCCAGTTGTTTTATGGTAGTGCTATCCCATTGCATTACCTCCAGTTGTTTTATGGTAGTGCTATCCCATTGCATTACCTCCAGTTGTTTTATGGTAGTGCTATCCCATTGCATTACCTCCAGTTGTTTTATGGTAGTGCTATCCCATTGCATTACCTCCAGTTGTTTTATGGTAGTGCTATCCCATTGCATTACCTCCAGTTGTTTTATGGTAGTGCTATCCCATTGCATTACCTCCACTTGTTTTAAGCTAGTGCTATCCCATTGCATTACCTCCAGTTGTTTTATGGTAGTGCTATCCCATTGCATTACCTTCAGTTGTTTTATGGTAGTGCTATCCCATTGCATTACCTCCAGTTGTTTTATGGTAGTGCTATCCCATTGCATTACCTCCAGTTGTTTTAAGGTAGTGCTATCCCATTGCATTACCTCCAGTTGTTTTAAGGAAGTGCTATCCCATTGCATTACCTCCAGTTGTTTTATGGTAGTGCTATCCCATTGCATTACCTCCAGTTGTTTTAAGGTAGTGCTATCCCATTGCATTACCTCCAGTTGTTTTAAGGTAGTGTTATCCCATTGTATT
This sequence comes from Solen grandis, assembly GCA_021229015.1. NCBI lineage: Eukaryota > Metazoa > Mollusca > Bivalvia > Adapedonta > Solenidae > Solen > Solen grandis. The sequence goes on from CM037780.1 coordinate 52,688,528, forward strand.
ACCTCCGGTTGAAGGGTGTCCATAATTAGGCTAATATTTTTGTCAGCTGATTTGAATCTGAAGGAACTGGGTTCAAATTCCAGCAGGGTCATTTTTTCTTGAATTCTTTTCCTTTTTGTTATTTGTGTATCACTCAGATCAGATAAAAAAAGAAAAACGTATTTTTTTAATACTTTGTGTAGTTATTTACAAGATACGTGATACTGAGATAAATCCTGGTTTGTTGATAGACCAACTCGGTAAAAGTGTTTTAAATTTGGCAAGGACACTCAATGTGTGTCTTAAAAACTTTGGATAAACATTGGATAAAACTGTGAACGAAAAGTGCACCATTGAATTGAAGTTATCTGACATTGTCTTCCTGTGTATATAATTTTAGTTCTTAATGAAAAAAAATCTTTAGTAGATATAAAATGTGGACTCCATGACGCAATACGTTTCTTTATTGGGTGTGACGTCCCACCTTTAGTATTTCAATCATTTTGAGTCCAAGCCTACTTATGACATATATAGTGCTGCCACAGCTGTAGACATGAGGCATGATACCACACCCAGCCACATTATCCTGACATCCGACCAACCAGTTCTGGAACTACCCTGTTTATAAGCTTAGCGCCATGTATTATTTTGTTCACGAGTTTGGTACGTGGTAGTGGAAGACAACTGCTAACCTTAATGTTCAGAGTTCGAATCTCGGTCAGGGGCAAAATCTTTCAAGGTCGTCTCATGTGCTCTGGAAGAACAAGGAAACCCGAGAATTAGTGAAATTAATTGTAAGAGCATGTTTCCAGAAAAATGCACGAAGAAGTACTAAAATGTCAACACAACATTTTTCTCGGTTTGTTAATTATATTTTGCCTAAAGCACTCTAGCGCGATTCATTATGAATATATATCATATATTCGTGGAATTGTTCTTCATGACCGATTATTCTATTAGAAATAGTAAATAAATTGTGTTTATATAACACTTCAATCGATATATAATTATCTCTTACGAGTTAAAAAAGAGCTGAGTAATTTAAAGCTATTGCATAATATTTTCATGCACCTTTAGTTCAGTAAATCGTTGCGAAATAGGCTGCAATTTAGCACGTATTCTCACGACACGTAAATGATTATTATGTATTCTGTCTGTTTTACTCGTGTTCAAAGTACTATTTTCAGTACAAATAATTATATTGATATGTTAAGATCAAAGAATCTTAACCTACTCAGAAAATAAATCAAAGAATATTTTCCCGGGTTTTGAGTCTCTAACATTGAAATTTTCTCAAAACTCTTTTCATTTAGACTATATTTATTATCTGGCTGTCCAATTATTTCTATATTGAATATTGAGGTCGTCAACAGTCGTTACTTTAATTGTACTAATAAAAATAACCGCCATGATAAAGTGTTATGGCCGAGGATGATGCTGACTAAGATAAAGGCGAATATAGGAAATAATCCACATCACGAAACTAGTCTTAATCCTTAACCTGCTGAATTTCTCAAATGGACTTAGCTACGCCCTTTTTGGAACTGTCCATTATCAATTGAAGGGAAAACAAGATGAAAATTTGTAGTTGGTCAGCCAACAGTAAAGAGCCAGGCTAGCTTGCACGGATGTGCAGGCTGGCCTGGCTCTTTACTGGTGGCAAAGGTTAGCACTTACGGTTCCAGCAGGGTAAGGATTAATAACAGCTACATACAGTTTTGTTATTTTTAAAATCAGCGCGTGTATTAATTCATTTATCATAAAGTAGAAAACAAGAATAAAACAAAATCGGTGTTGTAATGGAGATTATAGAGAACGATTATATAATGTAAACATTTTTGTAATGATTGGAGATATAACCGCGTTACAGTCATATACGGATATAGTGAAACAGACTATGATGTACTGAAAATTGCATAACGTTTGACCCAAAGCAGGGGCAAGTTGCACACACAAAGTGTTGAAACGTTTCTTCGTGTTGTATGTAACGATTTTCCTCTGTTATAGCGAAAAAAGTGTTTTTAAGATGGCGTCTAACGTAAATCATATTTATCTTCCATTCAAAGCAAATATCAATCTGCAAAATTTAGTAGATAATCAATGCTTTTAACTGGCACATTAATACTAATTTTATAAATCTAAACAGAAATGACATACAAACATTTTGTATTTCCACAATTAATGAGCAATTAAGTAATATCTATTCCGCATATGAAAATCCAAAACCTTGTCGGCCATATTTGTTTACCATGGTACCGCGCGAGGCACCTTTGAAGAGTACCTTCCTCTGCCCCGAAACATGTTTTTGCAACATCCGGTTGCATACAAACCCAGTGAAAAGTACAAAGATATTCATTGAAACTGTATGTGTATGCAACTCACCTCAGGTCTCAATGGAGTATTTTGATAAACCGATTTATTTGCTGTATTCAGTCTAAGCGCTTTAATAAAATTTCGTGAATATGAAGCATATATATCAGCTTGTTGTCATCTCAAGAATTTTTTCAAATATTCATGTATTTCATCTTGTGTCATCATCCGTAAATAGGCCAAACCTGAGGTTAGACAGCCATACGCTGAAAAGAATTCTCAATCCTGAATACTTTTGGCTAAATGATTTAATTATTTTCCGCATAAGATCCTTACATACCAACCCACAAACTTTGATGTAAGCATGAAAAAGTACTTACGAATATAGTAAAGAGCCTACTCTAATATCAAACGCATGAAATAATGTATGTAAATCAATACTAGTACTTTAAAATAGTTTCACATAAATGCGCCAGTTATGAACTGACAATACACTTATTGATAGCTCTATTATATTATTAAAACATGCATTGAAAGTTATTCCTAGTTGAAATCACTAGTATCTGGACAACTATACTATACTTACAAACTGCATTTACAATGAAAAGGAACATTCTCAATCATTGTAACGGAAATCTTGTCCTGATCTAGTAATACCTTTTAATATTTTGACAGGATGGTAAATTACAATGTCTGATACTTTATTTTAGAAAAAAAATTACATAACGGTAAATCATATTTAGCCTTAAGTAGGTGTTGAGTATCCCGTAGTAATTACAACCATTTTTTGCACTGACTCGAATTATCGAACATCATGCAATTAAAGTATTCTCTAGTCCTGTGCAAAAAATGAAAAGCTCATGCGGAAATACTCTGGACAACCTGCCTTGCAATTACCAAGTTCTCATTGGTAGACTTTCTTCGGAAATCAGAGTTTCTGAATTTTCTTGATATATTCTTTATAGATGAGAAATTTGAATTAAATTAAACACTTATTCTTCGAACAGTATATGCTTAACCACAATGAGACTGTTAAATGCAGATTTGCTCATATAATTTATTTTAAATCAATCATTCACCTATTTAAACGACGAAATCGGGTCTAATATCCGAACATCATGCAATATAAGAGTATTTCTCTAGTCCTGGTGCAAAGAAATGAAAAGCTCATGTCGGAAGATACTCTCGGACACCCTAGCCTTGCAATTACCACCCAGTCTCACTGAAGAGACTTTCTTGGTAAATCACGAGTTTCTGTAGAGTGGTTTGTGCTCGGCATATATTCATTTATAGAGAGAAATTTGAATTAGAATTAAACACTTATTTGCTTTCGAACCGGTATGTGCTTGCAACACACAAAGGTATGACTGTTATAATGCAGATTTGCTCATATAATTTTTTTTTCAGTTAATTCATTCAAAATTTGCCCTGTAATACTTATTATTTCAAACAGGAAAAATCGTCTAGTTTGCATTCTAAGTTGGGCAGGTTCGCATGCATGATATTAGTAAATACTACTGAACGATCTTGATCTGTAAATGTAATCATGCAGTTGGATGCATATCTTAAAAACCAGTTGCAATTGTGACTTAGATATTGATGTATCTATATAGTTTATGTGCAGATGTTGATTTATAGTTGCAACTGTATCTCAAATATAGAATCCTCTATAAAGTATATTGCGTACTGATTTTGATTTATAGTTGCAACTGTATCACAAATATTGATGCCTCTATATAGTATGTTGCTTACTGATGTAGATTTATAGTTGCAATTGTATCACAAATACAGATGCCTCTATATTGTATGTTGCGTACAGATGTAGGTTTATAGTTGCAACTGTATCTCAATTATAGATGCCTCTATATAGTATGTTGCTTACTGATGTAGGTTTATACTTGCAATTGTATCACAAATACAGATGCCTCTATATAGTATGTTGTGTACAGATGTAGATTTATAGTTGCAACTGTATCACAAATATAGATGCCTCTATATAGTATGTTGCGTACTCATGTAGATTTATAGTTGCAACTGTATCACAAATATAGAGGCCTTTATATAATATGTTGTGAACAGATGTTGATTTATAGTTGCAACTGGATCACAAATATAGATGCCTCTATATAGAATGTTGCGTACTCATGTAGATTTATAGTTGCAACTGTATCACAAATATAGATGCCCGTTTATAATATGTTGTGTACAGATGTTGATTTATAGTTGCAACTGTATCACAAATATAGATGCCCCTATATAGTATGTTGTGTACAGATGTAGATTTATAGTTGCAACTGTATCTCAAATATAGATGCCTCTATATAGTATGTTGCGTTCAGATGTTGATTTATAGTTGCAACTATATCACAAATTTAGATGCCCCTATATAGTTTGTTGCGTACAGACGTTGATTTACAGTTGCTACTGTATCTCAGATATAGATGCCCCTATATAGTATGTTGCGTACAGATGTAGATTTATGGTTGCAACTGTATATGCATCTATATTGTATATTATGAACAGCTGTATTCTTATACTTGCAACTGTATATCAAATACTATTTCTTTTCAGGGTACATGACTATTTATTCCCGGCTGAGGAAAGTCATGATTTTCTCAGCCAGGAATAAATAGTCATGTACCTGTAATGGGTTTTATGTACAGTTGTATGTTTATAGTTGCAACTGTATAAGTATATAAACGTATCTGCATAGTATGTTATGTGCAACTGTTCATTTTAGTTGCAACTGTATCTCAAATATAGATACATCTTTATGTTATGTGCAGCTGTTTATATTTTGTTCTTACGCCGAGAGTATATGATATTTCATTCACAAGCTTATATGAGTAGCGTATCTTTTGATTTACGTCTTTGGTACAGCTGTGTGTTATAGTTCCAAAGTATCTTAAATATAGATACATCAGTAAAATATGCTAAGTGAAACTGTACATTTATAATTGTAACTATAAAATTATTAAAGTAAGTAACTATTGAAGTAAAAGAAACCTTTTACCTAAATAGTGTGCCATTAATATATATCAAATATGCACAGTGTACAGGCTGAATCATGGTTTAAAGTATCAAATTTTTAAGAATCTGCGAGAAAACGTCAGCAAGGGTACACATCAGATACCGTTGCAATTTTCTACCCCAGAACAAATGCAGTTTATGAGTGTTGTAATAAGCCGTTGATAAGAGAAAACCCGTTACGGTAGTTGAATGCAGTCTTGCTCTTACTTTAACATGCACTTGATAGGGCCTCGTAAATCAGTATTATGGGCTGGATCAAGTAAGGATCAAGGTATGTCTTGAATTTAGGTCAGCATTAGCACTAAAACATTGCATGGAAAGGTCAGGGTTTTTCCTTTTCCTTTTTTTTTTGGTATGGCTAACAATCATTTTCTGATTATTATGGCCATATTTTAAACCCTACGGTCAGGGATTTTCCGTTTTTTTTTTTTTTAAGACCCCTTGGTTCTTTTACGTGCCCGGCGTATAGCACCGATACACGGGAGACAAGTTCCTGGGTAAAACCAGTGCTGAGTACTTCGTGTTCCCATAGAAACCCCATTTTGCCGAGTGCCAGGCAAAGGTGCATCTGGTACCAATTTCATACACCTTTGGTTTGACGCGGTCACCGAAGGAAGTGCCCAAGCTGGGATTCGAACCCCAGACCTGCTGAATGCAAAGCGGACACTATCACTGAGCTATTGCGTCGGTTGCATTTACTCTCATCATGACTATGCCACCTTGACCTGAACAGCTGCACGTGGGTCGCAGCAGGTCGTGCTGCTATGTCATGCTATCTAGCAAGCCTGTATTCCGAGTAATAACGATTCTTTTCATGTTTTAAGACCAAAGAGATTAGATTTTCCCCTACTTGCGTGTAGATGATTCACAAAATAATGAGAAAAAAAATCGACTGATTTCCAAGACGTAATACAACGTAAATCAAAATGATAACTACAATGTTCAACTGTGAACTGGCATAAATTTGAAGAATTTCTTTTTAATATTATACACTGTTTTTATTGGTGTGTTTGATTTCAGTTGTTGATTTGCTGTCGAGTTGTGTACTCTGTTGTTACATCAGTATTATTATCATCGTCGTCATCATTACCACCGTCATCACTGGCCTCCCAGCAGCAGCTTGACTTGACTATTTGAGTTTACCGTCGCTTCGACAGTATTTCAGTCATATAGTGACGTCCAGCTAATTATAGGTGGAGGAAGACACCGAATGCACGGAGGCATTCTGGTAGAACCACCGACCTACCGCAAGACAGCTGGAAGGCTTCCTCACATGAAAATCCGAATGACCCTGCCGGGATCCGAACCCACGCGGTGAGGGGCTGAGTGAGTGTTAAAGTCAGCGTCACCAGCAGCAGAATCTGTACTTATAACGTGTAATTGGTTCTACAGAAGTAATGTCTCTTTCATCATAAAATTAATCAACAACTTAGCACTTTGCTGTTACTGCTCATAATTCTAACATCAAAACAAGGACTCTACTTTCGGTATGCCAATTGCATATTCACTAAGTACTTCATATAAATCATTGATGCTACCTCTGGTCACAAAAAAGATGTTAAATATGAATTTGTTGCGAAATTTTGACGTGAAACATTGCCGACATAATTTAATTTTCACACTTCTTCCCCTTCCGGCATGACTGAAAATAGTGCCACTTGGTTTCATGACTAGTATCTGTGTCATTGAATGCCTTACATCGAGGGAGGAGCTGAAGAGGTAATTGCTACTTTCTGTTTACAGAACAATAAAGTATACCTTTCTGGCATATACTGCTCCTCGGTTTGAGATTTAACAAATATTCATGATTTTACGAACGAAACGGATAACGTTGGCCATGGAAAATACCGTACGTGAATAAAACATTGAATTATCAAATTTCGCCATCCCCCTCTCCTTTGAAAGATCTTACAGCGTGCTTTCATTCATGTTATCGTATGTCGACCAAGGTTCTTCTACAAACTACAACTGAAAAAAACACATCATAACACGATCACATGCTGGTGCGGGAGTAGAAACATCGCCGAGTTGTTCCGATTGAGATCTCCTGTTGAACGAACTTCCGGTTCCCGCTAGGCAAAATGTTTTAGTGACCTATCTTGTTTTATTCAGCTCAATTCGGAAGTGGCGGTTCTCGTGTAGGAAAACAAAACGAACAAGAAACTACTGTTCTACAATAACACACTTATTGTTCACAATATTGTAGTCTGGCAAGGAAAAAGTAGAGGGCGGATTTTAGCAAATAAATCCTTGCAACAATAAGCAAGTATGATTAAATCAACTTTCTTATGGCAATATACGTTAATCTGATAATCCTTATAACGAGGTGTGCATATCGTGATAGTGTATTCCAAGGAAAGAAGAACACACGGGTTTTAGGATGATATAAGGTACAGTCAACCATGTATTAAGCGACGTGTCAGGAATGGGAAAAATGGCTTCACAATGCAGGAAGTCAAATGTGTAAAATGAAATCGAGTATTTTCCGTAATTTTAAAGATACCTGCTGAAACAATTTGTCTTGGTTGCTAAGAAGATGTTGGTCGCTAACAGAGGTAGTTGCCATCACCCTGTTTATTTTCAACACAGGTTGCCACTAACACAGGATCTTGACAACACAGGTGTTTGCTCACATAGGTGATCGCTAACATAGGTGTTCGCTTAAACAGGTGGTCGTTAACACAGTTCACCATCACAGGTGTATGCTAACAAAGGTAGTCGTTCATACAGGTAGTTGCTAACATGGATGGTCGCTTATACAGGTGGTTACTATATGTGCTTGCTGCTTAGCACATAAGGGTAGTTCCCGGACTGATTTGTTTGGTGTGAGAATATGTTGATTGGGTATTGTGTCATGACACATGTATGTGGTGTGATATCACAGTGAGGCAGCCTGTGGGAACGCACTTGGGGTCCAACGCACTTGGGGTCCAACGCACTTTGGGGTCCAACGCACTTTGCGGTCAGAATTTATACAGTGCGCTGCATTGCTGCATCACAAAATCGGATTGTAGCAAATTCAACACACTTTGGGGTAAGATCTTTGAAAAACATTCCTTTGAATGAAGGGAAGCTGTTTTCACGGCTCTTTTGCTAAAATAAAATGATTTAAGGAGTGTTATGGGAAGTAATGTTAGGACTTTTTTTTAATTTGACATCAATAAACAGACATTTGCTTTTCGTTCAGAACCACGATGTTATTTTCTTAGACCAAATTATTATAGATATATTGAAACTAAAGGACATCACCTAATCTGGCCTTATCTATGCACACCAAAAGTTCGTTTTATTCCACATTCTTAAACTGTTTTACCCCCCCTCCACCACCACCATCATCTTGATTACCATAATCATACTGTAGAACTGTTTTATTTCTTGTTGAACAAATACTAAAATATCATTTAATTAACTTTATCTTCTCATTGACTGTTAGTAGTTGAAAATACCTTTACCAATAGCCTATGAACAAGATGATTGTAATTTTATATTTGAATGTATTTCATATGACGAAGTATACACCCTTGTATGTTGAAATGAAATGAAATATTTAAAAATGAAAAACATAAGATAATTAGGAATCTTAAACTTCGAAAATCATAGTAATTGAATTATAAATATGTTTTTCTTACAAGTAACTATTGTTTGATACTAAAATTACGTAATCATGCTTATCTGGATAAATACCACTTTATCCAGATATTGCAATTATTGATAAAAATGAGAGTGTTACAAATTTCTTTCTTGTGTATGTGTGTGGATGGATAAGCGAATGTGTATATCATATATAACTAGTAGAAAGACGGATGTGTATATCATATACAACTAGTAGAAAGACGGATGTGTATATCATATACAACTAGTAGAAAGACGGATGTGTATATCATATACAACTAGTAGAAAGACGGATGTGTATATCATATACAACTAGTAGAATGACGGATGTGTATATCATATACAACTAGTAGAAAGACGGATGACAATGGTATTAATGTTGTTTTGGGGGTTTAACGCCCCGTCGACAAGATTTTAGTCATTTTGAGAATCTGTCTACTTGAGACGGATATAGTACTGCCACACTGCAGTATCACGCCATAGACCGCACCTAGTCACATCATCCTGTCACTGGGCAAACCAGGCCATCATCCTGACACTGGGCAAACCAGGCCATCATCCTGACACTGGGCAAACCAGGCCATCATCCTGACACTGGGCAAACCAGGCAATCATCCTGACACTGGGCAAACCAGTCAACCATCCTGACACTGGGCAAACCAGTCCATCATCCTGACACTGGGCAAACCAGTCAACCACCCTGACACTGGGCAAACCAGTCAACCATCCTGACACTGGACAAACCAGGCCATCATCCTGACACTGGGCAAACCAGGCCATCATCCTGACACTGGGCAAACCAGGCCATCATCCTGACACTGGACAAACCAGTCCATCATCCTGACACTGGGCAAACCAGTCCAATCATCCTGACACTGGGCAAACCAGTCAACCATCCTGACACTGGGCAAACCAGGCCATCATCCTGACACTGGGCAAACCAGGCCATCATCTTGACACTGGGCAAACCAGTCAATCATCTTGACACTGGGCAAACCAGTCAACCATCCAGACACTGGGCAAACCAGTCAACCATCCTGACACTGGGCAAACCAGTCAATCATCCTGACACTGGACAAACCAGTCAATCATCCAGACACTGGGCAAACCAGGCCATCATCCTGACACTGAGGAAACCAGTCAACCATCCTGACACTGGGCAAACCAGTCCATCATCCTGACACTGGACAAACCGGTCCATCATCCTGACACTGGGCAAACCAGGCCATCATCCTGACACTGGGCAAACCAGTCAACCATCCTGACACTGGACAAACCAGGCCATCATCCTGACACTGGGCAAACCAGTCAACCATCCTGACACTGGACAAACCAGGCCATCATCCTGACACTGGGCAAACCAGTCAACCATCCTGACACTGGGCAAACCAGTCCACGAATTCCTATTACATGCTAAGCATGAGGGCTACCAGTACCATTTATTTCTAATGGCTTTGGTATGTCGCGGCCGGTACAAATAATGACAAACCTGTGATAAACCTTGCTAACATTGACAGTGAAGACGTTGACCATTTACAATGGTGGAGAAGGGGATGATCATAATGATGAAAATGTTTGTAACGGTTAATCATTTATCAACCGAGGTTGAACCCCAAAGTGCGTTGATATGTCACATATCAACGCACTTTGGGGTCCATTTTCGGAGCTGACACCAAATTGCGTTTAACCGACCGCACTTTGGGGTCAGACTCCGTAGTGCATTGGACCCCAAAGTGCCTTCCCACACAACACTATATCTGTCTCATGTAGACAAAAACTTACTGAAACATTAACCCAAGCAAACAAACACAGTGTTCCTGACTGAAATACTCTGAATGTTTAAGGTTGTCTCGATTTAAAGAAAAAAACTGTATTTGTAGTTTTTATGACATTTCATAATCATTGTTACTTGAAATATGTCTGAATTAAGAATTATTTAAACCAGTTCCAACTTCACTTATTTGTTTGATATCTTAATAATCATCCAATGAGTGCTGTTTACATTTGAAGGAATATCATTAAAATACACTCCTTAATTTGGTCTGTGTCTTTGAAGATAGCACTGAACATTTCCCCACGCAAAGCTTTTGAAATCTCAACAGGTGACGTGCTTCTACGTACAACTAAACTGTGTATGCATCAATAAAATTGTTTCTGCTATTATCTCACACGTACTTAGACATTATTCATTATTCTTTATTCCTTTTGAATACGAGGTGAAAGGTACATATACAATTTACAAATTAATCGAGATTGTGAATAGTTTGGGAAGAACAGATTTTGATCCCAACACATCACTTGACCCGGTGCCGTATGGTATTTTGGAATTATTTACATTTGGTTATGTCAGATAAGTTAACCGAAGTTTCCTGATATTGCATACACAAACATATTTAAGGTTTATATAGTTAAAACAGAAACCAACAAAATCATGAATTTTGTCCATTGAAATACACTTTCATAACGTGCAGTACGTCGTACTTCAATCATGTCTTAAATTAGGCGAAACGTATTTGTGAATGCTGTAATAAGTTTGAAAATATGTGTCGGGCGGTCGTCTGTTTTTGACTCAGTTCTGAATATATTACAGACTTTGATATTTAAATAGCAAAATACACATACCTTGTGGTAGAGTATGACTGCGGACCCGAAGATTGCTGGTCCACACCCTAAATGGGTCTGGTTTGGGCACTCCCTTGGCGCAAAGTTATTGTACAAAGTAGTAGTATTAGCCAAACATTTCCACGGCCATAAAATTAAGCAACTAGACATTTCTTCATCGAATAATCGTTAATTTAAAACAAATCAAGACATTTATAGTTTAACAGTGTATAATGATACGGTTAAAATATGACACATTAATGATGAAGTATTGAACAATAATTAACACTTGCAGTTAAATGTGCCAAAAAAAATGTAACTGTATTACATATGGTAAAACCAATATCGTTTTTTTTTTTTTTTTTTTTTTTTTTTTTTTTTAGAATTAATTATGTCGTTGATTTCGTGACTTGTTATACCCACGAACTTAACAAAAGTTGCTTATTTAATAAATACCAATTTCTTAATAATTGTACTCACAAAACTTGTTCTCAGTGCAATTTCAACGAAATCTAATGGCACCGAAATATGGTGTAACAGTTAGTTATGTTTGAAGATTCCTTTATTTATTTCAAGGATGAAAATGATGACTATGTTGATATAATAAATTTATAATTAGACTGGAATGAATACTTAAATGCCCCATTTACTAAAAAAAAATCAGCAGTTGCATCAATAACCTAAATATCCTAAAAGCACCAGCTGATCACATACTTACTGAATATATAAAAAGTGCAAAAAAAATTGACCTTACTAACGGCCTATTTTAAATTATTTGATACACAAAAATGGCATTGCAGTAGTTAAATTAATTTTAATTTATTTTACATTAATTACGAAATCAGTTCTCACAATTTACATGAACCAATCTCTATGTGTTGAGTCGCAGCGTATATGTCATTATTTTGGAAAAAAAAACCGGAAGTCTAGGAGAAAAACGCAAGTGTCTGGACGGGCGCTGGTACCCTCTCACGTAATACGTGTACAATATATAGTGATACGGTAAACTAGTAAATTATTGAACATAAATAAGGACATGCCGGTACATGTTCGAAATATTAGTCCTTACAATCAATTATTTGCATTTCATCTGGGCGTGTGTCCTTTGTGCCTGAAATATTGTACCCAAGTCACCTGTAATATGTTTGACGTCCCTGTATGACTACAATACTTTCGAAGCGACGATAAAGTCTAGCCCAACAACAACAACGTGGTTTGATTGCGCTGCAGAACTGTTGAAGACTCACAAGAATGGATGCAAAAGCCCCTGCAACCGATAGATCCCCGTAATTCAGTTATCTCTAACGAGACACTTCCGATGATGTTTAGCCAGGAGTCATCGGAAATTCATGGAAACTTGAAGAGATTGCATGAACACTTTCCTTCGTCTAGACTTTTAATGTTCACCAGATCCGATTTGAAACCTTCAGCTAGAAAATATTACCGGCGTAAACCGAGAAATTACCCTGTTAGTGTTTTCAATTTAAGGTTTGTTTCGTCTTTGATATATTGCAAAAGACAAAATTAAATTTTGTTTACCCATCCTGTAAAACTACTGAGAATTTCAAAGTTCAGAAATGCATTATTTTACGCGCAAGGTTTTAATTTTGTCTTCCTAGGGAAACTTGCAGAAGATGTACATGCGCGTTTTGCATTTCGTATGGCTGCTGTAACATTATGACATTTTTTATCATGTTTTATATATAACAACTTCCAGATATCATCAATTAAGTTTGCTTTATAGTTAGATACATAATAACTTTATTTAAGAATTGTTTTAGATCCTTTGTTCAGAAACATTCTTACCAATATTATTATATCGCTTGATGTTTATTTGCTTACAACAAATTTCAGACGTCCTGAATCGTATTTATCGTACAGTTTACCAAGTTTAATTAACATGATTTAAATTTTATTTTTGTCGACATTAGATTCTGTATCTAGCTATTTATTTTTTTCTCAACTGAAACGCAAGTGATGATAAAAAACGAAAGTTATTCATAATAACATACTTAAAATAGAATGTTTTCCATGATCGAGATCCAGTTGTTTTTAAGCAGTATAATTTGCCCTATTCCCACAGAAAATCAACGCTTTCAAGTGTATATTCATACAGCAAAGATGTTTCAGTTTTTTTCCCAAGGACTTAGGAGGACTTTGACCCCTTGTGAAACATCGCTGGATCAGCGCATGGATACCAATACTAATTTTATCGACATGATGTTAACTTCTAATTTTAGACAAGTCATTCAGGCACCTTCTAAAGTATTACAAAGTTACAGACATATTTTAAATGAATACTATTTTGAAGAAAAAAAAATGAAACATTAGACAATTTACTAGTTGAGGGTATGACACTTTGTTTTATGTATAAACCCGTTGAGCTTTCGCAATAACCACACACTCCTGATTTGTAGTGGTACCGGAGTAATACATTCGTTGCGACAGTGTATCATTTACATAGGAAGACACTGAGTAGAAAACGGCTCACCGATAGAACTAGCGACCTACCGACAGCCAATTGGAAGGCTTCCTTACATGGACAGTCCGAGTGGCTCTGCCAAGAATCGAACCCACAGCGGTGCTAGGCTAAGTGATGGTGGTCAGCGACTTTAACCACCTTGCCTCGGAGGCCTTTCTCTCTCTATCTCTCTCTCTCTTTTGACGTTTCTCAAAGTCTGAAGCAAATGTTAGATTAAAGAATGTGTTCTTGGTTCAACGCATGTTTTCATTAGCTGCAGAGTACACCTGTAGACGTCTATAAAGGTTTCAGCTAGGTTGTAAAAATGCGAAACTACTCAATCGAAGGCTTAACATAATATCATATAAATCTAACAATATCTTGTACTGTGTTAAGATAAAAACAAACGAAGTTTGTCTAAAGCATTTCCCTGTAACCCCTGTGTGTGTTTGTGGAGAGAGAGCGTCTGATCTGATACAACGAACGAAAAACTAGCTCATGAGACAGACAAGAACTCAAGTCAAGTTAAATATACAAAAGGAGACATAAAATCCATTCAATGAAAGAAATGATGTCACTGAATAAATATGTCTCACCACAGCAAGTTGTTTACAATAAAGCATACCTACCCGTATCGTATCAGATATTTGGCTCAAAAATCAAATCACACAAGTTGACAGCATTCAAATACTTAAATAGTCCTTAGGTCGGATCGACATTATAAGAGTACACCCCCTCGTCTCAGTAATGGGGCGAACAGATTTTAAATATCGTGACCCTTACCACTTAGCCACCTAGAGCTGTGTCTACATTTTGTAAATCTTTAATAAGTCTTTCTAAATCTGACTAAGTACAGAAAACTACCGAAAATGCAATTTATAAATTAAATGGAAAAAAAAAAGGATTAAATAATAATTGCAAAGAGATTGGCACTAGTCGCTATATTGCCATTGGTGTGGGTCCGAGTCCCGGCAGGTTCATTTGCATATTTCATGTGAAGAAACCTTCTGCCTGGGTGGTTCTGCCCGGGTGTTCGATCCGCAATTAGCTGAATGGTGCTGTATGACAGAAATACTCTCGCTGCGCCATTAACTGCAGCTCAACAACAAAAGCTAAGAAATGAAAGTAAATGAATTAATGTATACATAATACCAGCAATGTTTACGTATATGTGTATGGGAAATGAGACATCCAAGCTACAACTGAAGACACCAATTATGATATAAATATTTAAATATTTGCACAGCTTTTGTGCAGCTGGTCAATTGAAGCACTGCTATGTATATCTACAGAATCACATGGCTTTATGTCATTAAAGTTACATAATCTTGAAACCTGTAATTTGATACGATTACGGAATGGATGTATGTCTAACGGAATTTATATAAATAAACCATTAACTGTATAATTGATCCAAAACAAGCATGGTTTTACAAACCTAATGTGACGTAGGCGTTTGCACGATATGGGCTGGATATAAAATAGGCTGCAATGATAATGTATTCCCCTTTAGCCTGTCATATTTTTCTGTGCTATGAAAGTCCAGTTAAAATATTTATTTCTTTATTTCGTTTTTCTCTTTTTTCGCATTTATTTCTTAATTAGTGGTGAACTGAATTTGATTTTCTTTCTCATGCTTTCTCTTATATTATTTATTGGTACATTGTATATACAAGCTCACGTCTTTTTTGGGCTGTAGAAATGTGTGCCATAGTGCTTCAATTCTTGTTAAAGTGTTACAATATTGACACCATTTCAAATTCCATTGACACTCCCTGTACTATAGACCCCTGTACTAGTTAGACATGTAGAATAGGAGCATACAATTAGTGATTTCATTCGATGAATATACGCTATCAAAATAAATAATTAAGTGATACTACTACTAACAATAATAATAAAAGGAATGTTTCTTGTTTAGTTTATTTCTGTTAGACTATATTTAAGATTAAGTCATTTTCATAAATTGCGTTTTTTCGCACTTAGACATGTTAGAAAATTTATCTGTCAAAAACGCTTTTTTTGGCACATCATGTCATTCATTCATCACCTAGTTCTAAATATTTTAGGAGAGAGATTTGGAAAAACAGGTTGTACAAGATAAGCCCGAAACTTTACAAACCTTTTTCCTATGTAACATAAATAGGCTATACGCTTGTTTCATTATATATCTGTGCTGATGGTGTTGAATCTTGAACCTTTTCTGTAATCTTATTTCACACCTATGCAGTAGTACTGATTTATCTAATTTGTTTAAGATATACAATGTAAATCTGAATGCTGATAGGAAGGCAAAACTATATACTGCCTTAGTTGCGTGGATTTAAATATGTATCTTGGCACATAGAAAGAAGACAAACTTATTAAGTATATATCAAGGTATTCACATTATTTAGCATTTAATTACAGGGTCATAATCAATCAATCAATCAATCAATCAATCAATCAATCAATCAATCAATCAATCAATCAATCAATAATTTCAAATTTGTGATATACGTTTAAAGGAACACCCACAATACAATACTCCACAATAATTATAGTAACCCCTGCTGATGATGTGTCTTATGTCGGTGATGGCATACAGCCAGCAATGTACTGGTTCAATCATGGAACCGTCTCGACGGACTAATATCCGTTATATTAACAGTACTTGTATCTAAGTTTGGCTACATCATGATACAAATAAAATATATATATTTTATGATATAAATCGTCCAATAACAACAACATTAGTTTTTACATATACATTGAAGTATTTATTTGTACATATTTTTTTACCAGGTTTAAAAAAAAAAAAAATAGAATTAGCAGAATTAGTAGAATTAGGTCACGTCGTTCGGTGGGTGGGCGTGAGTCAAAAACATCAAACAAACATTAGAAAAGAGATACGGTTTTCATACTTAGAAGGTAGATACCTTATAAGAAGGGGAAGAATGGAATCGATTTTTAGGTTGATAGGGTCAAAGTCAAGATCACTGTTACTAAAAATAGACCTTTCGTTTCCGTCAAATAACTTCTTTTTTTGGAGTGAGGTATAGTGATCAGATTTAGTATACAGATACCCTTTGGGAAGAGGAAGAGTGTGATTGATTTTCAGGTCAATAGGGTCAAGGTCACTGTTAATAGAAATGTTTTGCTTGCATTGGGCAACATTTGAAAACCTGGTTTCGCGTCATTTGACGTGTTTTTTGTCTTATATTTTTAACTGAGATGACGATGACTTAACGCTTTGTATTGTCACTGAAGTATTGACAGTGTTTGTAGTGCTCTTATTCTGTTAAGGCACGATCTGTGACCTGGCACAAGCTAAATCATATTGATAAAATGATTAAACAAGACGCTATCACGAAACCGCGTGCAGTTTACAAATTTATGTTGTGATAACATTATGTAACAGTATACATCCACAACAATGCATGGTCAGAATTAGATCAAAACCCGATTGTCCATGCATTAATTAGGCTAATAAAGAATATACCTTTACATCTGAAGTTTTTTTTATTCCTGTCGAACCAGTGTGCTAACCTGATATGTATAATTATATTGTTTGGAAGATTAGATTTATGACGATATTTCAATAGATGATATGTCATGTAACAAAAGCCTAATGACTCAACAAATGTGATAAATGTTTTACCATCTTAAATTACAACAATTGCGATATCATGATGACTTGACAAACAGTAGTCTAAACATTCAGTATCAATCTCATATAATATCAAAGGTAAGGTTTCAAAGGGCATTGAGTTCAAGGAACTGTAGAGATTCTTAAGGAAGAAACTTCTTCATTTACGCCAGATATTCGTCTATCTCTTTGCATACAATGCTGGAACACTGGCAGAATGAATGGACAGAAATCAGAAAAAAAGTAACCTACTTAATGCATGTTATTTATAGATAAGTTAAATCGGTTACGTATGTAGCGGAACGTTAGTATGAGCATTAACTTTGCTAAGTTCTGTCGATTCTCTGCTATAAAGGTGAACTCATGAAATCGTCAGTTAGTAAAGCCATCAAGTATCTTCAAATATACAATGGAAACTTTTATGTCAAACTCAACGAAGTTTGGAGTTAACGAGAGGTAAAAAGGATAATCACTGTTCTTTCGACAATTAAATGTATGTTTTCTTGTGTGTTCATTTCAGCTGGTGTGTGCTGGGAAACGATTAACTCGGCAGGGCTCTGCAAATACGCGTATCCCAACAACATGACACGAGAAGAATGCTGTAACGTAACCGGCTCGGCTTCTATCTCCTGGACTCCTGATACCCACAGAAACACATTCTTCTGGCTCTATTTCCTAGAGGGCGCTCGCCATTGTAGGAGGTGTCATAGTGAGTGAGTTGACTGCCACTCATTTGCCATTGGATAGTTCAGTGCGCATGCGTGATCTGCTAGTATATACATATATGCAAATTTTATTGTGAGTTTAAACCTCATCTCTAAATTAGTCAAAATGTGTTTCCTGTCTTTTTTCCCATTTATTTTTGCTGTATATAGTGAAACACGATCATTATACTCACGGTAGTCAATAAACGACTTCTTTAAATATAACCGGTCCGCACTTTAAGCAGACGGCGTTTTCAAATATGGGAACAGTGCATTCACAGCATTTTCTTTTGTCCTAGCATATGGTTTTCAGAACAATTGATGAGGACTTTACTATCGGTGTGTAAGTATCATTCATTTTGTATGAAAGATGTATGGAAGATGATAGTAGTATTACTCAACTCTCCAATTCTCTGAGCTCGAATCCCACCATATTCATACGAGGAAGACTTCCACCTGATTTAGCGGGAGGTCTGTGCACGCGGGCCTTCCTCCTACCTGACATTAGCGGGATGTCGCTTTATGACATATTGTTTAAGCGACGGTAAACTCAAACATGACAACTAATTACTGTCTAATAATAACTTTTCTTGTATATGGTATATCACTCAACATTTATCATATGTTTCCTTGGACTTTAGTATATCCCCACAAAACTAACAAGAGCCTGTCTTGTCCTTGTTCTATGTCGAAACCTTTAACAATAATTTTTCTTGTACTTGCCATATCCAACATTTAACAAAAACATTTCTCGCATTTGGTATATCCCCAAACCTTTAACAATAATTTTCCTTGTAATTGGTAAAGCCCCACACATTTAGCAAAATCTTATCTTGTACTTGGTATATACTCCAACATTAAATGATAACCTGTCTTGTACCAGGTATATCCCCTAACCGTTAACAATATTATTCTTACATGAGATATATCTCCACAACAATGACTTATCTTAGACTTAGTAATCAACCCCCCCCCCCCCCCAAAAAAAAAAACAAGAAAAAAAAATTAAAATTCCACTGTCTATATTTGTCTTGAAGATTAACTTTTCGTCTCAAAAAGACAGTTCTTTAAGTAAAGGGCATTAATCGCCACCATCATGGCTGTATATAAAACTAGTTATAATGAGACTATAGTACATGAAAGTAATATACTGTAATAAACTTTCGAAACCGCATTGATCGCATAATACTTATATTTTTTGCGAAACATACTATATTTCGGGGAGGTAGGATACATTCTTTACAAAAGCTTGACTTGAATTTACTAAGTGCATACTTTCTCGTTTAAAATGTCAACATGATACGATTTAGACGAATTTCTATTTAGACGTTTGAAGAAGAAGAAGAAGAAGAAGAAGAAGAAGAAATATACATGCTTAGTCTCATTTTGACGAACTGTACTCTTGAATTATGTGTTTATGTATGGTTAATGATTTGGGATTTTACATTCTAGAATATTCTTAAGTCGTTTCCACAAGCACATTTACATTTTTTAAAATTCATTCCGAAAAGTTCACACGAGAACGCCAATTTTCATTGCCAATCCATTGTTGTACTTTTAAGACGTACTTGGGGGATATCTTCAAAACGAGAAATAACCCTACCCAGTTATTACATATTTATTTATGTGTGTTCGAAAGTGAGAGAAAAGGTTCCCGCTGGTTTTACTCATGATTACTTCTTTTGTTCATGAACAATAATTCTTTTGTTCATGAACAAGTATTACATGTATGTTTTATCAGAAAAAAAACTGTTGCCCTATCTTGTTTTTAACATTTTTATCTGGGATGTGAAGATGGGGACCAAGTGTGTGTGTGTAATTATATGTAAATGTTCAGAGCAGACGTTGAAAGCTCGAACTACGACCCAGTGTTGTCCCATAATAAAACGTAGGGGGTACATCCCACGGTTGTGCCAATTTTTCTTGTATACGCTGCTTTTATTTTGGATTTTGTGTAAAAAATGCTTGTTCCAAAACGATAGAATTAAGAATGGGACGGTAATCGGAGCGTGCACTAAGATCACGATTGGACTAAAAGTTGCTTGAACAGAAAGGATACATATATGATTCGTTGTATAATATCTTTTAAAAGTATGCTTAACAAAATGGTAGCGAAAAGCAGTAAATAAACAAATAATATATGAGTGGTTGGGTGAATAAATTCTACAAAATAATAAATCTCAAGAATCGTCTTAAGCAGTTAGATTTGAACACAGGTACTTGAGGACAGGACCCTAGCTGTGACACCCCCCCCTTCACACACACACACACACACACACACACACACACACACCGAAACGCTTTGAATATAGCGGTTTTCAACTTTAATTCGCCATTTACATTGAGTTTATGTATCGAAATATTCACATCCAGATAAATCTTACGTTTATTATCCATGTCTTTATAAATAAAAAAATCACTATATAGTTGTTTATTATGCATAGACTTTCGTTGTTTTTTTTCTTATTGATAAAGACAGGGTCCTGTCCTCAAATGCCTGTGGATTTGAATCGATAAATACACGTGTACCTAAGCAAAATAACACATGTACGCAATCAGAATGACAAATGATAAAATGTGCACCCAGCATTATAAACATGTTTTACTTATGTACATGTATAATTATGATACTTTAACCGAACGTTAACCGATGATTCATATATCAACATAGTATCAGGAAATAAATAGTATAAAGTAGAACGCTGAAGTGAATCATGCATATACTATGTCAATTTAAAGGTTAAACATTTGGTGTTTAGCTGGTAGAGCATGACTTATGACATTTTTTTATTGTAATGATATCCTTAGGAAACACTGTGTGAAAACGTTTCAATTCAATATAAATTCACAAACATAACTATAAACAGCTGTCCTTTCTAACCTTCTAGTTATTATTGAAGTAAAACAGATCAGTTGTGCATAAATAACACACGTTTGCTCACATAGAAGGAAGTTCAGTCAATTGGTTTGTTTAGGTATGGTGCATAAAATGTTGGGAGTATATGTCTTCCGTGTGAGTCACGTAATCCTTTCACCTCATATAGACCTGCATTGACGCCATAGCAAACCTTGATCAGACAGCACCTTACAGAAGCTGTCTGGTTAGGGTCTCCTCTGTTTGCACATACAATATTATAGCTCAAGTCCTATACAGTTTGCATGGCAAAGAAAAATCAATAGATTTATATTCTAAGTTTATTATTTTTAAGTAAATTGATATCGACCAAGTATGAGTTCATGACGTAAAAGGTAAAACATTCTTCATTAGATTTTAATAAAAAAAAATAAAACAATCCAGTTGGCAAAGTTGAGAAATTTATATTACATTGTATTTTGAAAATACATGTATGTGTTAACAATTAACCCATACATACACATAATGGATACTTTCAGTTCATATTTCATGGTAGGACACAGCTATTTTTATGTCTAACCTATATACATATGATATTGATATATACAATATTCGGTCAATTACTCTTTTAATCTATTCAGCCATTTTTAGCTCACCTGAGCAAACGTGGCTATTGTGATCGCCTTTTGTCCAGCGCCTGTCGTCCGTACGTGCGTGCATTCGTCCGTGCGTCCGGCGTCAACAATTTTCTTCAAACGACATCTCCTCCTTAACCACTGGTTGAGCTAAAAATAGATTTTATGGTGAAATCTTTAAAAAAAACTGCTTCTTCTCCGAAATCGCAGGACACATGGTTCAATATTTGGTGTGTAGCGTCGTCTTATAGACCTCTACCAAGGCTGTACAAATCATGGCCTTGGGGTAAAAATTGACTCAGCCCCTGGGGTCAATTGATTTTTCATAGACTTACATAGGGAAAAGTAGAAAAATCTTCTCGTCAGAAACCACAAGGCCTGGAGTTTAGATATTTGGTGTGTAACATAACCTAGTAGACCTCTACCACGTTTGTTTAAATCATGGCCTTTGAGTCAAAATTGACCCCGCCCCAGGGGTCACTTGATTTTACATAGACTTAATCATATATGAAAAACTAAAAACTAGAAAAAATCTTCCTGTCAGAAACCACAAGGCCTAGAGTTAAGATATTTGTTGTGTAACATTGCCTTGTGAACCTCTACCAAGTTTGTTCAAAATATGGCCCTGAGGTCAAAATTAGCCCCGCCTCAGGGTCACTTGAATTTACATAGAATTTTATAGGAAAACCCTCAAAGGATCTTCTCGGAAACAACAAGGCCTTGAGTTAAGATGTTTACTTGTGGACCTCACCCAAGTCTGTTTAAAGCATGGCCCTAGTGTCAAAAGTGACCACAAACCAGGGTCGACTGATTTTATATAGACTTATTAGAGCTATGACCTTCAAAATGTGGATGGCAGTTTTTGTGTGAATTTAGATGATCTTGCTGTACGGCTGCATGGTATATGTTTTCAGTATGACTTATAATACTATAATATGCAATGAAGGCAATGTTTCTCAGGTGAGCGATTGAAGGCCATCTTGGCCCTCTTGTTTTCTGTCTGTTCGATTGTCACAAATCGTGTCTGATCTGTATTTGAACATCTATAAAGAGATGAGAAGGGAGCGAAGGTTTCAGTCACGTGTTTTCAAGGTCCCAATGACACTGAGATGTTAAAAGTCACAGTGATTATATTATGTGTAAGCTCCTGCACCCTTGGTTTGATGTTGATAAAAAAAAGTTGCACGTAGGATAACAACAGTGAGATACTGTTGGGTTTTGATTAAACATAAGGCGATGTTTCAGTAATATAACGTAAAGGTCAAGGTCACAATGAGAGACTAGAGTTAAACAATGTGGTATTTCTTTGCCACACTTCATTTTCTGAACGAATCAAATTGGCAAGTGAGATAATGTGCAGCCTTTTCCGGTACTAGTATATGGAGGCCAATGTCAAGGGTAAAATTGAAGGTCAAAGTTGAGATTTAAGTAATTTCTTTGCCACTTCTATGACAAATTGATATAGGGTGGGATACATTTATTAACAAAAGAAACACGCTGTGTGCAAAAATATACTCTTCATTCAGTAACATCTCTTTTCTAACAAATATTTACAATTCTTTTCAGATATTTGTCAAATTATTCTATCTATTTATACATATTGACAAGCACAGCTTGCAGCCTTGATGCATAATTTAATCAATGAAATGTATTACACATCCTTATTTAAATGGGAAAATGAAATATACGTACCACTTAAAGTTTGTCTATATCTTACAGCCTCATGTGACAATGTGCAGTGCGGAGAAGACCGAGTCTGCCGCATGGTGGACGGGTTCCCGGAATGTGTGTGTAAACCGCCATGTGACGTCATATTGAAAGCACGAGGCCCAGTTTGTGGCACGGATGGACATAAGTACAAACATTACTGCGCGCTGCAGCGTCGGAACTGTAACATTGGTGGATTTCCGGTGGAAGTTGCCTACTTTGGTAGATGCAGGAGTAAGTGAACGACTTCTTCAAATCACTTAAACTTATTATCCTTCTAGTTGCACCCTGGTTTGGATATTACTAAGCGCCTGGACATGAAACATATTTGTCCAAAATGTGGTTTTATCTCACGAAAAACCCTCTCTAAAGTTTGTACATCAAATCACCAGCGAAATACGGTATTTATGAGGCTTTGTAATATTCTCGTTTAGTATCTTTAACTTATGTAGAGAAATGCATTTTTTTTTTCTTTTTTGAAGAGGAACTTTTGATAATATTGCATGGTCGATCTAGTAGAAAAATAAGTTTCAAACCTTATATTGACATTATTTGAAAAGCAAGAAAGTAGAATTTATCCTCTTATTTTGTTCATTTATTATTTTTACTTCATATTGACCAATAATTCGTATTTGAAGTTTTCGAAAATATGAAAAGTAAAATATAATTTCAAAACTTACGACGAATGAATGAGTACTATTTTGTAGTAGCTTTTCGTAGCCTTTCATTATATACTTGTAAAGTTTCTACACAAGAAGTCAGTTTATTTAGGTTCTAACGAGTTGAGTTTTCTCAAGTAATCAAATATTTACCAATGCCTAATGATTCCTTCACTACGGACTTGAAGCCACGCAGACATGACATTTGAAATGACAAAAAATATTACACGCTGAAGTAATTTTACGTTGCATAAGTGAATTTAAACCAGAAACATTTAACGGTGAAACATTAAGGCAGGAATTTAACACATCTGTTGAAAAACAATCGCTGTCACTGTCAGATTCAGTAATTTGACAGATTCTTTTTCGTTACTAAGGAATGAAACATGTTTTCTCCGATTATATTGGTTACTACGTAGCGCCAATGTGTCAACACAGGTCTGAATGACGTGTGCAAGCTAGTGACTTCAAGTCTCTA
>CM037780.1:52713285-52763285 GCA_021229015.1 Solen grandis
GTAATACGTAGCAAAGCAATATTCTCCCAGTGTAAAGGATAGATATAGAGATTATACGTTCTCATAAACTGCTGACAAATTATCAAACTTGATTATTTAAGTTTTACAACCCCATGCCTTACACGGGCATATGTTCATATTGTCGAATTGAGATACAAATGTAACATAAACTGACATGAATATAATATGGGCCACGTTTCGAGCAACAGATTTTCAAATTTGAGAATTGGTCACCCGACATCATGTAGGGAAAACTATCGGCTAGATATTGTTTTGTTATAATTCAAGCAAACAACTGAAATGCAAAGAAAAATCACCACGGGATGATTTAACTTATTTGTCCGCTCCCTTTTGCAACAAGTATAACTTTAATTCCATGACCATGCATGTCTCTTGCAATGTCCACATTCTAATATTGTTTAATTGTTGTTCTTATATTCATCTCGAATTCTTGCACATATTACTATCAGGTTTTTATTATTTTATTATCCACCAAAGAATGCAGAGGAAAACATATTTACAATTAAAACATGAGGGAAAGCTATGACGAAATATAAAGACAAAAAGCTTAGTTATCATTGCATAGGTCCGTGGGGTAAGATACGTTCACACTTATCATCGTTCGATTTTCTCATGGTTGTAGTGTTGAGTTTTGCTAATCAATAATAATAATGTAAGTAAATGAAATAAGCATAAAAATACAATTCAATCGGAGTTAATGATTACACATGGTATGGTGTATGGTGTAGCTTTAAACTCACATTGTTTTTGAAATGTAGCTGAGTGACCTACATACATACAAAACTGTGACCTTTCGTGGTAGTTTTTTTAATGTGGATATATTAAAATATCATCATTACTGTTAAATAATTTTATTTCATTCAGCACAAGACATTAAAACATTAGCTAAAAAGCGTTTATTTACCAGACAAAACAGGCGCAAATTTTAAACGGTAAATATATGGAATAAACTATGATGGTAATGTCAAATTAAAATTATGCTGGTATATTAGTAAAACAAGAAAAATCACATAAACATTAAATGCAAATGAAAGGTGATATTAATGTCAAGCAGAAAATCAACAAAAATACATATACGTATAATATATTAGAAATATCCGCATTATCATCTCAGCTCAGCTCGGCTAGAAATACATGAATTTATTTCATTCATAAGCTGAAAAAGACAGTTATGTTGATTACAGACATCTGGGTGTATTTCAATAGGAAGAAAAACAGTTCAAGAAAACCTAGTTATACAAGTCTGTATGTCTTCGTCCAGTGTTAAAAGGAACATATACATTAGCCTAAGTGCTTTCCACAACATCCAGTTGGTTAGGAGAACAACAGGAATTTCTAACAAATAATATACAATTAGGATATATGTTCATATAGATAATGATACTTTCTACAATTATAAAATAAATTATATAACTTAAGACGATATACATTTTATTGACATATATGTTGCATACATAGAGAAAACGTGATACAGACTATTAAGCGCAAAATCCATGACAATTCTCTGACTATATTTATTGTACTAGCCGGAAATAGGAATTCGTCTATCTGGTAATGTCAGGTGAAAAGTATTTACAGGATATATCATGTCACTGTCACGTGATTTTCTTGGGAAATCATTATGGACCTCTAACTTTTTGTTGTCTGCTGTATGTTTTGTATATTTTCACATGATAAGGATGTCAGTCTATGGCTGATGTGAAAAATTATCATTGTGGATTTATCTTAGAGTATAGAAATACTTCATAAATATGTAAACTCATAATTTAATCGTACAGTATATCAAACCAGTAGATGTTTCAAAAGATCAAAGTTCTTGATCAATGAGTTCCAGAAGGGTTGCATCAAGGTTACAAATACATGTAGCCAGAAAAGGATAGTGAATAGCTTAATGATGACCATTTAGTCACTGAAAGTTAATGAATTTATGTTCCATTTACATAAGTAAGATTTAATGGGGTTAATGAATAAGTAGAGATTAAATAGATAAATATCAACATCATTTATCAAAGCGAATTCTTTAACCCCGCTGACTGCATAATTAGATTGTATGATAAGATTGCATCGATCTTTGATTTCCAATCGATAAATCATTTTAGATCGATTACTTGCATTTACATCGAGTATATATATATATAGTTTTATTCAGATAAAATGCAAGTTTGCAAGTAAGGTTATTATTTCAGAACGCATTTATATCACTTTGTTTGCTTTTGATATGAGCATTACAACCACTGTCAATCGACCGTGGTAGTTTTCCTTGTATTCGAGGAAAGTATTTACATGTGATTTCATATGTTATGATGTGCGGATATGCAAATCTGTATACATTTTGAAAAACAATCGGAAACCTCTCGAGAAAAGTAAATGCTTTAAATAACACCGTTAATATTCGAACGTGTGTGTGTGTGTGTGTGTGTGTGTGTGTGTGTGTGTGTGTTGGCGTTATGCATCATTTGACACTGTCACCATATACCATATATTACAAAGACTGATATCCCCACAAATGATTCACAAAAGTAGTAATAAATAAAGTTATATGCACTCCTATATGACTCTACAATTATAAATGACACATTTAATATTTTTGTACATGACGTAGTATGGAACGCATAGTTACGTGACGTATCGCTACTTTATCACCAGGATGTTAAATACTGATCAGTATGCATGTGTGCAAAAGTATCTAAAAATGGGTCCAATACTTTGTCTCAATCCATGCAGGTAGTTTAAATGTTGCCAAGTGTAAATTAATGATGTGCCCGGATGTTACATTTGTATGTTTTCTTGAAATATTTTACTAAAATAAAACTGTAACCTAACAACACTTTATTTGCCCCACTGATATTAAACTATCCTGCCAACCTACACATACTAAACTTGAATAAACACGTGGTCACAAATGAAATGTAACATGTAGTTAAAATCGCTGCTTTAGGTAAGAAATCGGATACTTTAGAACGAAATGAAATCCTTTTCTATTTACAAGTATATAGACTTCAGTTTGAATCAGTAGTAGTTTTCTATACGCCTTTGGGCAATCTTTACCTTAAATTTAAGACAAACTATAATATGACTTAGTGTTATGTTCAGTAGATTGATATCTTATTTATTAGAGGTTGCTAGGAAATATTTTGTTTTAGAGAATCTACATATTATTTGAATGATGAACGTGATAGACGCAAACAGTTGCTCCCTGTGGTAGGCCAATTTCACTAAGTATCT
This sequence comes from Solen grandis, assembly GCA_021229015.1. Classification (NCBI taxonomy): domain Eukaryota; kingdom Metazoa; phylum Mollusca; class Bivalvia; order Adapedonta; family Solenidae; genus Solen; species Solen grandis. The sequence goes on from CM037780.1 coordinate 52,716,532, forward strand.
GCCTGTACACTCATCTTGATATATTTCTGCCTCCTAGCTTTTCGGTGAGGTTACTGGGCAATAATTATATTCAATTATGCAATCCATCATTTCTGATAGATGTCATCAAAGAACAAAGCTGCCAATCTCACACAGATTAGAGTCAATCGCGTATCGAACGTCAGTACTTTTGGTTTCGGAATGAAACTGTTGCCCATTAAATATAAGAAATAATATTAAGATATTGAAGTGTTTATGAAAATAGAAATCTATATTAAAATAGAATATTCTCGGAGTTAGTGTTCTAACAAAAATATCCATGGTATACGTGGTCTCAAGATTATGAATAGTCTTCATATGTTTGCGGTATAGACAGGAATATCCGTAACGATTTTCTGCGGAATTCCTGTTCACAAGCGGGTACCTGAAGTTTTCTTTTCCATACCGCAACACATATAATTGATATTGATTTTCCAAATGCTTAGACCAATAAATCTGCATATCATTTGTTTTTATTTGGGTGAACTATTTCTTTATAGTAGCGTAGTATTTTTATTTGAAATTTCATGCTGTCACAACACGTGAACGCTCCAGAACAGGGGTGTCAGATAAGAATGTCTAGCAATCATGAATCAACGTGCAAATCCTAATCAAAATAACAATGAAGTTATCTTCTTAAATGATACTTCTACACATTGGCAGAATAAGCAAATCGCCTGTTTGGAACATGTAATGTCTTGACTGTTAAAACAATGCACATAAAGTTAACCGCATAGTGTAATCTATAACATACTTGGAAAATTGTATTGCTTTCTGAAAGTGAATATACTGACTAATATTATGTCAATTTCAAGATCAAAAGTAATATTTGTATCGAAAGAATGTATATGTATATTTCATTAACCTATGACGGTAATATTTATGCTTCAGCCACAGTCGTTGGAAACAAATTCTTACTTATACTATTCCCTCTCGAGGTTGAACTAGTACTTTGCGCCGGAGAAGGCTTAAAAAGTCCTTTACCTCCATGAGGTTCCAGAACCATAGTCATACATGTTTGTGTTACCACTTTACCGCGGCGCCTTTAAGAAGAATATACAGTTTATTTCGACATATTTATTAATATGCCTATTCTTGTTTATATTTTGATATGTGTTACCAAGAATAAGTAATTAACTACACTGTTTAAAGAGAGCATTCCTTTTATTCTAACTAAACTGATCAAGTTTTTGGAGAACGCGCGGATTATTTCCCCTTAAAAGCAGCATAATTTGAAAAGAAATACTTTCCCTGTATATTAATTAAAGTAGTATATGTATTCATAACTTTTGGCATACGTTAATTTCTATATTGCCTAAATACTTTGGAAATTGATTAAGATTATCGTTTCTAAACGGAAAAATAGCTAGGGTATAAAACTGTGACATATAGTAGAGCTCTACGTATACAACATTCAACAGTTTAGAAGAAAGGGAGACACACATATATTTGTCAGTTCTACATATAAATAAATATTTTCATTAATTGTCTAATAAAGTAACAGCGTGGGGAATAAAATCAAACGAAAACATCGTGACAAAGATTCAACTTACTTTCTTTTGCAACGGCGCCCTCGTTTGGCTGTTTGTACCACGTGACGTCAGGCATAGGAACGCCAGTGACGTTGCAAACTAACGTGACTGTCGCGCCTTCTCTCACCGTCTGGTCCACGCTTGAGTATTCGTTTATTATTTTGGACGGAACTTGAAACATAAATTGATTTGACTCACAGAAATCTAAACACTTAAAGCTACACACAAAAAAATAAAACAAATTATAACACAATTTAAAAAGTAGCAAAGGAACAAATATGTTTTTGTTCAATTAAGTATCACCCATCACTTTCTAATTTAATTGAGTAACCATAAAATATTGAGTAATTTAGAAGTTGATACCCGGTCAGTTTTTACTAATTGAGTGACATAGTCATGAAAAATTAAAATACAGTATTTAAAATACAGGCAAGAGACATAAAATCTTTATTCCAGCACTTTTTAAATCAAGTATTTTATGTAAAAAAAAAGAAGAGAAAATCCAACTTAAGAAGTTACAGAATTTGATATTAACATATTTAAATGTGTATTCTATAAATTAATTGAGCTGCGTTGCCCATGTATGTGAGGGGTTTTCAGCTATTTTCTTTTTTAATTGAGTAATAACCTGTTTCTATGTACTAGTATATAACAAAATCAACAACAACAAACTGTATTTTATTAAACATACACCATGTTTAGAGCAAACAAAAGTACAGGAGCAAATGTGGACAAAATTACAGAGAAATAAAGTGAGGAATGTTACAAACAGCAATGACAATGATGATGATATAATGTAAAAAAGACAAATAACTGTATTGCAAGAGTTATACACAAAGATAATGATTGTTTTATTATCAAAAAAATTCATTTTTTTTAATATTTCGGCTTTAAAGCCTTTATCAAGACGAACATTTCTCTTTTGAAAAACTACATCCTGCCGGTCGCCATATTCAAACAAAAGATCGACTTATAGTTGTTTACAATTGGAAAATGACAAAATAGGATTTAAAATACTTCTTTCTCAAGTGTATGAATTTCGAACATACCAGTTCATGTGAAATTCGTTATCTATTACATTTACATTCATTTTACAGTTAGAACATTTCCTTTGATTTTTTTGGAATGTTTAAATGACTGTCTGTTTCTATATATATTCAAAATTTATAATGTTTATTTCTGATAGCTATGAATAACAACAAATAAAAAAAAAATATTTTGAAAAAGCACCTAGTGAACTGTATTTAGAAGAAGATGTGGGGAGAGGTTGACTTCACAATTTTGAGGACGCAATTCAGTTACTTGATGGAGATAACAAAATACTTATGTTTTTTTTTAATTATTTTAATTGAATTTTTCTTTATATAATTCATGTAAATAAGAAACAATAAAAGTAAAAGTAGTCAAAAATGAGTTTTTAGAAAAGGAAAAAATCGATCCATGCTGAAACAAGCAAAGGAGATTTTATAGCAGTGAAATAGAAAAAGTGTTAATTTTCAGTAAACAGTAGATAGTTGAAGTTTAAATAGAAGTTACCTTGTACGATCAGCATAACTTTCTTCAGCTTGATAGGGTTGGTATTGATCTGACATGTATATTCCCCACGATCATTGTACGTTACTTTCCGTATATGGAGGTTCCAGTCCCGGGTAAAGGGCCTTTCTATGCTGATTCTTGTATCATCAATGATGCGGAGAAATTCTAGTGTAAGCAATGTCGCCCATTTGTCTGTCCAAACGACCTTGAAATTACGAAGAAGTGTTAAAATTTAAGAAACAGTAAAACCAAATATTGAGAGAGCCTAAAGTCTTAGACTATTTCTACAGACCCAATCCCATGTTTAACGATTAAATTATCGTATTATTAAGTCTCGTCATTGCGGTTTTTGCTGTATACAACGATATTTTTGTATACCATTTATCTATTATAAAATTTCAAAAACATTTAATAATTTATATGCAAAAGGAAATGACGAACAAAAGTGTGTGTGTGTGTGTGTGTGTGTGTGTGTGTGTGTGTTATAAAACCTTAATAAACTGCTATGACGGTTGCTTCAACCTTATAGCACGGAGATGGGCTTAGATGGAAACTATTGTTCAATTTTGTTTGAAAGGAATGGGGACGACTACATTTGTCTCTCTCATTTAAAATACGTACATAGCCCGCAACATTCAAACCAAACTTGAAAGTAGTTCTGCAACATGAACTAGAGTGTACCGATGTTTTATTTATATTTGAAGAGGATAATCAATGCTTTTGTAGGGCTCCTCTTCTCTTCATATTTTTTTTTCTGTAAATAAACGTCATGTCTGAAGACCCTTTCGTGTTTTGCATGAAAATACAACATTTTCTCATGCGAGGAGAGCAGTTCCTGCACTTGATTCTAGACGTTGTTTCTTCAAACAAACTCATACTTAATACAAACTTTACCCAGACAGAGGTTTGCGCACGCGAACCCAAGACCGTCACTCACGGATAAACCATCTAATTTCCTAAAGATCTTTAGATATACTGACAACAAAAGAAACTACATTTGAACTATGGCCATCCTGACAGAGGATTACGTCTGCGTGTTCTCCATGAGAAATCATTAAGTGACAAAATATACGGGTAAATTTATACCAATGTATGTGTATTATATAGAAGTCATGGTTTGAATTAATATTTATAAACAATCTTAGCACATTCTTGAGAGGTAAGACAACAATGCAAACACGACGTTGTTGCATTCTCCGAAAATACGAAAAACAGTCCTGTAATAGAGGTATACCCAAAGGCATCCGGTACACTCTTTGATAATGTTAAGTGACAGAAAACAATAACTTCTAATATAGCTTACGCATTCCTTATAATCTTTATTTCGTGAAATGTCTCTCTGAAATGCGACTATCCTTGTTTTAATTTCATCTCTAACAGTATTTTAAAAAATGAAATAAGACAGAAAATAACTGTTGAACCTTAAAATACAGTATTTCTTTTGAATATGATATTGACACATCCGAGACTCATGTCGGTTTTTATTGATGATAAAAGTAACAAGAGTAAACGTTTCAATGAGAACTGAAATCTAAAGAAATTGGAAAGAAAAATAGCAAAATTAAAATGTTGATAAAATGCATTAGATCGAATAATTCAAATATCTTAATAAATATCTGAATATAAAATGTTTACGCAAAAGTTTTCTTGATCATTAAATAGAAAAATAATTACCAAACATTTAATTTATGATGACGCTTTGCAACTTTGTTTGAATATCAAACGAATATTTTAAAAAACGAAAACGTTTTCCTGATCATTAAAAACACAAATGATTACACAAACGCTTTAATGCAGATCTGTTTCATGACGACGCTTTGCAAGTGCAGTCAATAACCACGTAAGAAGTATTCCAAGCTTTGGGAGCGGATAAAAGCTACCAAAGAGTAGACCAATCATTCGACACGTGTCTTAAAGCACTTCCGAGGAACGTTGAGACGGGTTCCATAGAAATGTTATTGATTCCTTATAATATAAGACGTACATAAACACTTCTGTAATACCAGGCTATACACGCATTGTTTAGAACCCACTAATGCAAAACAGGATTTGTGTTTGAGTGCATTGTTTTGCATATGTGTGTGTGTCTTCTATTTTCTATTCTGTTTTGGTTGTTCTTTAAAAACACAGTGCGTGAGCGCCCCGCTGATTATTAGTTTTAGAATATGTATTAGTAGAAAATTTACCTATTGCTAATGGATTTGCTAGCATGAGTTTATAAATCTATTTTTACATGACAGACTAATTCATATGTTCTTCCATTTCCTTTCGAATCTTAAATACCATATCAGGATAATAAATCTAAATAGTTTGTGAACCCTTCTTTTACACCTTAACTGAGTGTTGTTGTTTTTTTTTGTTTTTTGTTTTTTCTACTTTAATTCAAGCAAGCAATATCTGGCTTGAATGTCATCATCGATACTTAACGCTTAGTAATATTTAAATTAAGTAGAATTCCACCAGCCCTGTTGTATGAAATACATTGTATTCAAGTACATGACAAAGTTATACCTTCAATAACTAACAACACTTTAAGAAATAAAACATGTGCCCGTACTTATTACAGAAGCAGGGTTGAGTATTTCAGTATGACTTAGCGTTAAGTAGTGTAGGTGGAATTTAAGCCAGTTATAATTATTATTTTTGTAGGTACAATATATCAAAACCTTTATAAAAACTTACACTTACACTTAAAAATACACTACATATTGTTATTAACACTTTTTTTCAGACGTCAGTGTAAATGCACTTAGCACAATAATGTAAAGTATCAAATATCATTTTGTTTACATCAAAAGTAAAGAGGCGTTCTTTTTTTTTTTTCATATATAGGAATTCAGGGGTTAAGCCATCGGAATATATGACAGTGTCGTTCCACCGTCTTTAACCTTCTCATCAGCCTCCACACTCAATTTCTGTGATTATCAAAGCTGCAAAATATGTGTCTTTAATAGATATATAATCCAATCAGAGGAAATGTTAAACTAGCTGGCACATAATGTGAACTCTGCAAATGACTAGTTCTACGATACCGACGAACCCGTGTTCATATGACTGCCGTGTCAATAATTATTTAGCTTCCAAACCTGATGGGGTCATATTGGAGAATTTGTTCCCATCTCTCCGTGCCTCAGGTGGCACAACACCTTCCAGCAAATATAATCTACTGTGTTCTCACTTCCCTGCAAGGGGGGAATAAATTACATAGTCTCTCTAAAATGTTCCTCAGGAGATCGCTAAAATGGATATCTTTTGCATACTGGAAGACAAATTATTTCGACATGCGTAATTAATGAAAAAGTCGCACCAGTGAGAATCCCCCTCTAAAACATATTCATAACATTTCCAAAGTATGATCTTCAAAAGTCAAACTTTTCCCCAAAAATTGTAGAACACAAATAAAACTATGCTATTTTTAGAGAAGTAATTACTCAATTAATACTCGATTAAGCAAAATCGAATGCACCATGGTGTTATTAAAAATGGTGTCTGCCAAACATATGTAATAGCAACCCACTTGACCTATATGATACTGTTATATATCATCAAAAATGAACAATACATGAATAAATGTACTTCTAACCTAAGAGACAAAATATTTCTTATATCTTAAAATTAATTCGTTTTTTTATATTATTTTATTTATTAGGTTAAGAAAATTAATTGCACCGTGGCTAATTGATAGTGTTCATTGCTTAACGACTATATGATTGGGTTTCAAACCCCTCCAAGTGTGGAAGGCGCACGGAACCGTCTAAAAAAAATTTTTTTAACGTTATAAATAAAACATTTTTTTTTCAATTTGGTTAAATATATTTGAGTAGAATGACCGTAGATACGCCCTAGAAACATGCCCTAAACAACAGGATGTGCATAGAGATTAAGTGATCACTAAACACGGTGGATCTAGGTGTTGGGCTTACATTCGACACATGGCTCAAGCAAGTTATCATCAGTACCAAATATCTCGATTTTCTGTCTTCTATTTGGTCCCTAAAAGGATAGACCCAGTGAGCGTTCCTCATCATTCACATATTTTAAGTGTATATCTATGAGCGGGGGTAATTAATTTCACTGCAGGATATGCGGCTAATTTTGAACTCGGTCGATAAATTCACGAAATCTACGCAGGAAATAAACACAGCTTTAAACAAGCGTCGAAAACGAGGCAACGGGTCACCATGGTAACCGCCGAGACAGCCAAGTATAGACAAGAAAACGTCACAAATATCATTCATTCTATCCAGCCAGTCCCAATCTAGGATATTCATTGTCCAGAGGGGGGAATTATGAAAAATGGGTTTCGTGAGGTAAGGAAATACAGTCAGTAACATACTGATCTTCAGAAAAAAAGAAAGGGTCCACACTTATCAGCGGGGAAACTAACTAAGGTACTCATAGCGCCAAGCGCGTATTCAGGAATAATACGTACAATACATCAAATTGATATACAAAATACAACAATCACTTTGGATCACATATTTACATCAAACCGTCCGATGGGATGCCAAAATCCCCACATTTATACGAGATGGGAATTAAAAACCGTACAGGTACGCACCCGACTGCGATAAACGAAGGTAAATATAACATTCATTAAAGTAAAAGTACCAACCAAGTCAGTAGACAGATCGGGATAAATCTAATGTGAATCATTGTGTTAAGTTTTCAATTATTTTTTGTCAAATAAACTACAATTCTGTATGAAACTGGGAGAAAATGGCTGATTTTAAAAAAAAAACTGTTGTTTGGAAATTAAGTTAACATTTTAAGTTAGAAATCTTCTCAACACCAAGGGTCACACAGTTTGTGACAATTTTAGGAAATGAACCTTTACCCAATTATCTGACTAGTCTGAAGGAACGATATCTGACAGTAGTAACTGGCACAAACCACCGCCCCGCCGTGATCACACGGTGGAATAAAGCAAACAAGAAATATAGTGAAAAAAGATGATACTTCCTTGTGTCTCCAGACGAAAGACAGGGCACATACGCAATAAAACACGCATGACTTAACTTGAATACGACAGTGGAGCTTGAAGACAATAAGATTTATGAGAAAAGGCAAGTGAGCATCCTTGAGCTGACACTGCTGAAGTCAGCGGGGAATTAAAACCCATTTTACGGTCCACTAAACCATGCTCTTAATCAATCGTGGCCTTAACCCGCCATCAATATAACACTCATGTCATTAGTGTACAATGACGTAATGCTGGTTGAACCAATAGGAAACAGTCTTTTTTTACCTTTTTTTTCCGATCGTGTGACTCCGTGTGTACATACACCAAATGTGATTTGACTAAATGAAGACATTTCACTTGAGTGCGAGGAATTTACTACAATGACGATTAATCTTAATAGGGTCTTAAAATATGCAGATTGTTTTTAATTTCATTTATTATATCAGCTGCAGGTGATGAAAAATTGTTCAATATGTCGTCTTGTTAAATCAAATGAAATGTACGGTGAAAGCCACTGATGACGTCATGGGATTCTCATACGGCCCAGAAGTCATAACTTAAATACTTATATCGTGAGATGTAACGCTTTAAACAAGAGTGTGTGTATATTTAGATAGATGGTATAATAGTCTTGCAATTGTTAAAACTTCTTTGAAATTTGTATTTGTATTATACAAATAACGTAACCCAGCAGTTGTGCTTCACGTGTCGAACAAAAAGAGAAACCAACGTTTCTAATTGATGAGAGCTCCGCAGAAGATTTACATTCGGGATTCGTCTGCTAAATAATTCATTACTGATTTATAGTTTCAACATTTTAGATTTTACGCAATAAAACTAGCCCTGGCAAAGAATTAAACAGCCTTGTCACGTGTTTTTTCACACTCAGAATAATGTTTCTTTGTCATATTTCATGACCTGAGAAGCGCCGTAGTAAGTGATTGTGACATGTGTGTCATGTGACAATCACAGTCACACCATTGAAGTGTTATATATTTTTACGCATGCGCATTACAGATAATGAAAATCGACATGCCTCATGCAATCGTTAGCCGAAATGAAATGTTGATATTACATGTATATCTTTTTTTATGTTTTATAATTTTAAAAATGAACGAAAAGTATTAACGCCTGTAATAAAAAAAAAATGCAAGTTTTATCCACAAAACATGTATAGATGGAATTCACATATTTGTATATGTCGCTAATCTGTGTAATGTCCACCATCTTATTATCTTATTTCATATTATATATGAAAAAAAAATATGCTGAACGAGCATCACGGAATAGAAATGGCTTCATTTTTTTTATTATGCATACTGAAATAAGTCGAATATTTAGCAATAAAAAGGCTGCAAACTATTACCGTTCCTGCGGAAAGACTACATCTATAATTATATTTCTATATGAGTGTTTAAAACACCTTTAATATTGATTTTAAAATGACGTATTGCACGTGAATTTCGACCTTTGACAACAATTATAAAAACAGTCATATACATTGTTGGTTTTCCGCGGTTCACCGATGGAAACAAAACATGCGATCTGACCTTTGAACTATACGACAAACTATGGAGGGTTTCCGAATTCGTTTTACAACAGCATTTGAGTCCTTAGCTCTAATGAAGCGCCTCCCTTGTCGTTTAGTGGGTTTCCTGGGTACACGGGACATTTAGGCCGGTAACCAGCGGAGTTATGTATCTGTTGTCTGACGATAAATGACGGTAAGGCGGAGCAATATTGGCCCGGCTTCATCTTCAACAAGACTAATATGTTTCTGTGAAACCGGTCCCAAGGGTTCTCACTTCATGAGCGAAATTGTCTGAGAGAAACAATCATTTATGAGTTCGCTTTTTCCACTGTCCTATAGTATTTTTTATTTTTATCTGCTTTGAAATAAAATGTGAACGGCTGCAAAACGAAAGCGTCAGCTTGACTTTTTTATATTTTACCGATGACAAAATATTTCATAAACACTTAAACTGTTTTTTTTGTTGTTGTTTTTTTTATTATTATTACAATGATTTTTTTAATGTGAACCTTCGTTGAACTTAAATGGGGTTTTATTGGGTGTTAGACCGATGAACAAGCTACACCATAGTGAGATGCTTACACACCTCGAGATGCTAGGGGGTCTCTATGGTGACACTTACTGATAATATTTCAATCAATCTGCTGATTCTGAATGACAGCAGTACACACGTCTTAAAAAAGAGAAGGCTGCATAACCTAATATGTTTTTAATAATTTTATTTTTTATAACTAATTTATCTCCTTTTTTTTTAAATTATATCTACTTATTAATCTATTTTTTATTTGTATTTTTTATTTCGTAATGTTTGTTCGTTCGATTTGATACTGTTTTTTTTTGTTGTTGTTGTTGTTTGTTTTTGTTGTTTTTTGTGTTTTTTTTTTGGTTTGGGGGGTGTTGTTTTGTTTTGTTGGTTTTTTTTTTGTTTTTTTTTTTTTGTTGTTGTTTTATTGTTGTTTGTTGTTGTTGTTGTTTGTTGTTGTTGTTGTTGTTTGCGGGATGGAAGAGCTTATTGTTTGTGTTGCATACGTTGGGAACGGATTTAATATAAAATAGAACAAATCAATCTGCACCTATGTATACTGAAATTAACACATAGTTTTAAATTAGAGTACAAGTTTTACTCCGTCTTTAATGCACCAGGTAACAAACAAACAACAATCCTGGTTCGAGACCTGCCCTGGCATTTTTATTTTCTTCCAGTATTTCACGATTCATTTTAATTTAATATGCTGGTTATTTACAGAGGATACTGTTCAGTCCATAAAAGAAGGGTTAGAGTTGACTAATTGCGCCTGATTCCCTAAAGGTTAATGCCTCAAAACCTACCAGAAACGCGATACTGAAATGGTCGGAATTGGTTTTATCGCGTAGAAAGTCTAACTCTAGTATCATCTTTGGGGTGCTACATCTTGCGACTTAAATATTTGAACACGGTGTTGTTTTCCTTTCCTGTTAATACTTTTTGTAGAGTAGTCATTTACAGAGTAAAGCAGATGATAGTAGAAAAAAAAAAAGAATGCAACGTATTTAATCACTTCTGATTAAAAAGAATCATTTTTAATGAACATGAGGTCATCCGATGAAGAGCTGCGCTAGAAAGAAAGAAAGAAGTCCATCCTTGGTGTTATTTTAATACAAGGTATTCAAATGATCTTATTCGACTTCTAGAGATGATCGCATGCCTCTCCGTGCTGTTGGACTTCTATTACCAAGCTTTTAAGTCCATAGTTAATACCCAGGATTAAATGCTAAATGGTTTTGTATATCCTTCTTTTTGGCCGTATGATAATAAATTACAGTCTATTTATCCTGCTAATGTAAGGTAGAAAACAGACGCACCCGGGTAGAGTCACTGACCAAACTGCAAGCAGCTAATAGGCATACATACAGTTGTGCGATATAATACTATCGTTCCGAAAAATAGCTACAAACTTCATACATACATAATAAACAGAGCAAAAGGAGTAGCTTGACAAAGTGTCAAAACAGTCCTTACTTTACAGAGAAAAATAAAACGATGATGTTGTATTTTAGTGACATTTGAACTCTAAATATATAGAAAAAAAAATAACATGAAGAGATAGCTGATTTAAAATATATTTGTGTCTTGAAAAAATATTCCATAGAAATTGGTTAATTGTGCAATGATTAAAAATGGATTCTTCTTCGAACACATGTGGTGACGACGAAATATGTTAAAGCACATTTTCATTAAGACAAAACGAATATTTTAAGCAGAAAACAATAGATCGGTCCACTAATGTGCTGTGAGAAATATCGGAAAACAAGACAAAAAGAAATGTCTTTTATCAAAGTTTTGATTATTTCATCTTGCCTTTTTGTGCTTTTTTTGCCTCGTTTTGCAGGGAAGTGGTTAATTGTACGTAGATAAAAAGAAAGTACCAATCAGATATGTTAAAGGAAAGCTTGCTGGGTGTAATTCATTTCTAAAGGATGAGCATTTGTCATGCCAAATTGGCGGTAAATGAATCTAATCCTTCTCTTTCAAAAACCAAAGTATACTTAGTCATATCTACCGACAGGCACCATTTCCATCAACTTCGCTTAACGCTAAGTAATTTTATTTAAGTAATTAGTGTACTTCATCATTTATATTTCACTAATAAAATGCCTGAATATGTATAAACACATACTGTCAGTAAGTTAGGTAACTACTTGGTATCTTCGTCATTTACTTAAATACAGTTAAACCTTGAGACATCAAACATCCTGGGGGAAATTAATGGGTTGTTTCTTGTTTAGTCCCTCATGTGTTGGAAAAGACATTGTGGTAAGTTATGTCTGTTAAATATATATTCCTATATATATATATTGTGTGTGTGTGTGTGAAGTAGTTTTTTTTCTGTGGTATTGAGTGTCTGAAATTAAAGTTTGTCTTGGACTACTTTTTTGTCTGGACAATCATTTTACGTATCAATGAGCGCTAAGTATTGTTGTTGGGACTCGAGCCTGAATAGATAGAGGACAGATGTTATAACCAGCCCCTCAGAAATGTGACCATGAAGTTATTGGAGACCTCGCACACTGCTTGATAATGAACAGATAAAACCGGAAGATAAAAAAGAATGTTTATTTTCAATAATTATCTTCAAATTTGTTTTCCTACTTACTTGGAGCTATATAACAATACAAAATAGGATACATGTATTTTAAGCAAATAAGATGTTTTGTTTTCTTTCTAATACTTTATACCGATGTTCAAAATAACATATGTAACACATGTCTCGATACTTTCAATAACGGCGTGATCTATACAAAACTCTTACTCAAAATAAGTAAAACATAATATAAACATGTTTCATTAAGTTTTCTCTGATGTTTAATAAATAAGCAGATATCTGATTAAAAAAAGAGATAGTTATCTCCAGCCATACTGTAGAAATTAAAACGGTAATTAACCATCCATATACTACATAACATAAAAAACATATTCACAACAAATATTACATACAAATTCATTTTATTAACGTGTAAATTATTAAACATAAATTATCATACGATACTCAAGTAAGCAAAAATTTTGACGATGCAACCAAGTGTAAATCAAAATGAAATGCCTGGCGTCCGCATTATCATTATGATGTTAATTTAGTATCATTTGTAAGTAAAATGTTATTTTAAACTTTACATGACGTGATAAAGGTCCTTCAATCCGCAAAAACCACGGAAAAACTATCAAAGATTTTGCAATGAAACTAGTTATTCATGCAAACGGTTTGCACTCTCTTGTTCCTAATGTTTTGCTCACCTGGAATGTATGAAATCTACACACACGGTTCCTAAATCTCGAAATTGTACTTTATTTACATATATACGTGTGAGTTAAACCCATTTTATGTAACATCTCCACTTCAGGTTTCCTCAACCTCTTTATTTGTCGACAGTTGTAGTACACACATTGCATTATGCTGCTTTCAGCCTGTTCTTTAATAGTTTAGATTTCAACTCAAAATTACGTTATTTAAGTGAAAGTTTGATTTTTGAATTAAGGGTAATCTCAAGTTGAGAATATTTGTAATACCCATGCTTAGCTTGCGTTTCACTAAACATCTCAAATTGAGATTATCGCCAACTTAAAAATCTCTCTATCGCCTTTTGTAAGAGCATACTCATGAAAATATATGAAAAATCTGTTTTCTAAGTTAATAAATAATAGGGTTGTACTTCTCCAAAATTAAAGTTATTAATAAGGAAGATCTCAAGTTGAGAATTTTGTGAGACGCATGTTATTTGCTCACCTTTTTGTCCCCCAGGTTGTCTACAGAGCAAGGCAGCACAGCGGTGTCCCCCTCCCTCACCGTCACGTTGATAACAGGCACGTCGAAACTGGGTTCTAAACCAAACACTACAGAACACAAAATATCACCATTAGAACAAGAAAAACATGCCTTTTACACTTATTTTTCTCTTTTCTAATTTGAACAAAAATTATAATAAGGATCATAATTAGCATTTGGAACGAAGCTATTAAGACAACGAAAATATCGCCAGCACACATACTTATGGTTATTGTTTTTATAAATTCACCATCAACACTAAAAAAAAAAAAAAACCGTAACAAGATCGCAATCCTGCCTTACTTGACTTAAAAAAAAAATAAGTTCATACATGACAATTCCAACTTACAGCTGCACAATTTAAATTATCTGCCTCAGGTTTTCATACGATATCTAGATTTTGTTTCTCTAGTAACTGTCTACGAATTTTGTCCTATAAGCCGAATTATAATGTAAAAGCAACACAGGGAATTTTTTATGCATCCAAATTTTTCTCCTTCTAATAAAATCTGATAAAATAATGCGTATAATAGCACTCATTTCTAGATCAGGGGCCCGTAATTTTCCATTGATTTTTCATCTTCTGGATGGAGTTATCATTTATGCTGCGTGAATAATCGCTTCCACATCCGTGCCTTTGTTTTACTTTACGAAAATTGAGATGTATAGAGTCAGTCGTCGGCGAACACATACACCCTCAATATATCATAACGAAAGCATGTCTTTTCTTCATATATCAATATGTATGTTTTCATTGCAATCCGTAGCGACTTGACACCGTGGGCCTAAATAACAATCGAGAAGTTTAAGACGAAATGCAGTCAATAGATTTATCATATAACAATAGAATGAATGTGTTTCGCGCTGCCAAATGTCGCGTCAAGCCCTTCGCTTATACCGCCGGAGAGCAATTTACATTATATGCTCAAAATTGATATTGTTTGAAGATATTAAGTCTTTCCTTTCTAAAGCAATCTGAATGGTCATAAACCATTTTGCACAATGGCTTTGGACTTGTAGAAATTTGATGTTTGGGGTTGTGTGAGCTAATGGAGGTCCAGAAAACATTTATCATTGCGAGTTTCTCAGAGAAAAAAATATCAGCGATGTGGTGCCAAGATTCCGATGCTCACCAGCTTTATCGTCAAGTATCTATTCAAATCTTAAGTAAAACCATCGTAGTTGACTTCATTTGATTATTATCACAGATTAACAGGATATGTAAATTAAGGAACACCAATAAATCATTTTCATCCATGCTTAATAATAACTTATAATTTTCTGATGAGGAAATTTAATCTAACTTATCTTGAATCTGAGTTAAAAATGCATCTTGGAGACTTTGATACTGACTTGATGTCCGTGTCAAAAATAGAAAAAGATCTTACTCAACAGCATAGACGGAAAATCAACACTGATTTTTTGGGTTCTTTTCTTAAATGTAACAAAGTGCTGTTTTGGAAACCTCTTTTTTTGTGATTCGCGGTGCCAGGACGCTGTTTGCCCAATACACGCCTTTATTATTTATATTTCAAAACATTTGTCAAAAATGCGATTGAGAATCAATACAAAATGTAACATTCGTTAACAGCATCCGCTCGCAAATTACAATGCAGAATGTTAAAACTGAGCTGGCCCTTATCCGGATTTAATCATGAATCTACTTATACGTTAGATTAGTTTGCGAATTTATAAAACATTGTATTCACGGAAATTCCTCGACAGAATAGAAGCAATGATACTGTGGAATGCGAAATTTTCTAATTTCATCCACTGCTCCTTTCATAGAGAAAAACTCTTTTATGTTTTCAAGTATCACTTGTCTTTCAACGCCGGGATCGCGTTGGTGAGCCGGCATCGATCGATGACCACTCAAGTGCCGCTCCAGTGCCATTCTATATTAAAGATCACCTCTTCAGACTTGAAGAACGCTTAAATCATATCGCATTGTCGTCTACACATGACTGACTCTCACGGGGTCACAGTGCTATCAAAGAGTTCGGACTGGATGCTTTTGCCGTTGCTATGTGTTTTGCTGAAGCTTGTGAACATGGACATGAAACGGCCGCGACAGGAAACACAGATAACATCTGATACGGTTGGCGGAAAGAAAACGGGTACAAACAGAATATGTTTGCATATAAGCTTACAGATTATTCTAATATCTTTCTGGTAAAATCACCGTTCCACAATTGACTGAACATGGCTCGTAACGATATTAAAACGAGTGGAATATTTTAATGATTTTTCGCATAAGATAGGAAACTGTGTCTTAGAATAAAAGATTTAGCATTATTTTCCAATAGAATAATCTTTCTTTTTGACATACGAACATACATTAGTATAATATATAAAAGACATTTGTATTACATAGTATACTTTTAATATGAAACTTAAATAAATGCATTTAACTTAAAAAAAAAATCGCCTAAAAAAAAACTGTTCGATTATATATTACACACTTGTGAATATCAATAGTTTTCAAGTAAGAAAACGTGTAGATAGTAAAACATATATATATGGACCGTGAAGTATATAAAACATCATCTGATATATATATTATGCACGTGTGCTGTCGCAAAATATCGCCCGCTGTGGTAGAGAGAGAGAAACAAACATCAATCTCACGTGCATCTGTCTCGTGACATTGACATTCAGTTTTTCACAGATTGTATGATCACACTTGACGTAAATACGATTTCTATATTTTTTTTGTTTGAGAGTTTTAAAGTTTTGCAAATTTGCACTCATTTTAAAAGTAAAATATTTCTTTCGTTATTGGGCTCACTGAAAAATAACTGAGTCTTTTCACGAGACAGGTGTGTTGGTAACAGTGTAATCATTCTTGAACATTTACAAATTAATACCAATTTTATATCCCGGTTTATAATACCATGTTATCTTTCTTTAAAATATACTTTCCTGCTTATAATCACACGTTTCGTATATCCGTACAGCTCAATGATAAAGTTCCAATATACTGAAGGGAAAAAGAAACAGAAAAACAAAAATGTAATATCAACCTCACAATGACCAGCGATATCTAATCTCAAAGAGAAAATTCTTCTTAAATCACTTCTTTATATATCTAAATCAACTTAATTCAAGTTCTTCCAAACCGAAACATAAGTTAATTTTGAATTTCTACTTCCCCTCAGTGTATTTATATAAATGTAAATGTTCAAAGAATTGCCAAGATCACTTTATATCATACACATTTATCATTGTTTAGCCGATAATTCTTGACAAGACCATACGCACGTGCAAATGAATATATTTTCTTATGAAATGTACATACATGGTTATATATGAACATCAACGTTTACAGGGCTTCAACAACTGAATTAAGCACGAACACATTTTAGTTTTACATTTTACAGTAAATTTCCTATAATTCAAAACATTGTCATTTGTTGCACATTGTACCTATGAAAACTACCATGTTGGTGGTTACTTTAAAGCATCGCCTAATACAATTCTATTATGATGGATAGAACAAAACATCTATTGATTTAATTTTTTTGTAATGAACCTAACAATTTTGAGAAGAAAATAAGTTCTTTATATCGTTGTATGCTTCTTAAGCCTGTTGATCGTGCTTCATTCATTTTGTTTTGTTCCTTAACCATAGACAATTGTAAGTGTGTCTCTAAGTAGGCGAATTAAGAAGTAGGCCGTTTTTGTTTCCCTTTAATTACAGTCTACAAAAAATGCTCGAGAAAGAAACACTCTACAAATGCCTGTAATTAGTGCTTCCCAGACCCTTAGAAATATTTGTAATATTATATTTCAATGATCACGAACATTTAATTGACACTTATCCATTTAATGGTAAGCCGTACCTACACGTGCTATGTTCCCATGTTTTCAAGCTCCTTAAACTCAATAATCTTCGGCGCTCCCGATATTTCACCGTATTAGACCGTATTCAAAGGCCCGATGTTTGTCTTTCTACGACAATTTCCCTATTATTCCGAACAAACAGATATCAAACGGCGCTCTTTGCATCTTATAAACAGACGAACATGCTTTCACATAATTATAATTGATTTTTCTGTTTAAGTTACAAAAACAGTAGATTTACAGACCCGGGCCAATTCTTCCTTGGGGTCTCCGATCAATTATTTGCGACTGCCGACCTTCGAAATGACACTGTCTATGCTTAAGGTGTTGAAGTCATTAAAATACAAAACAAATGTGCAGCCACACATTTTAAAAAATACATTGCTCCCAAAGATACCTTATTACCAAATGCCAAATACCTCAATATTAAATAGTTATATCCCAATGCGTTTAGCCCGTAGTAGGTTTATTATCACCATTTATCACATACACATTTCGTAATATTTCATGTATGAAAATTTCTCTTTTATTAAATTCATTTTTTATATACAATGTAAGTATGCTTTGTGTTCTAAATAAGTCTTATATATCAAAATGTGTCACGACTACACAATGCATATGCAAAAAACATACAAGAAGAATCGCTGCAGATAAAGTTGAACTATAGCCATGGTGGCGCAAGAAGTCATATCTTCGCACGCACAAAATTCGCCTGAATGAATTTCTCCCATCTTTCTTAACACCATATTACCACGGGTTCCTCATTTCGGCCCGTGGTGATCCAAAATGACAATGTTTTTTAGAAAATGAGTATTGGATATTACATGAATTAAATAGTGGAGGGTGTTATTAAAGAAGGAAAAAGCCGTTCATGTCGCCTAGATGCCGGACTTGCTACCTATTGTCTCAAAGTTTGGGATATTTTCTGCGCCTTGCAATTCTGAAAAACAAATGTTATACAATTCATTTCAATATCTACTATAAAACAATGGATACCTACCTGTTATCCTTCATACAATACATATATAAAACAGAACTTAAAATTTAACATAAAGATAACATGTAATGTACACTCTTCCTTCAGAAGTACTGACTACATGTATATATGTTGCAAGAAATAAAATTAAGTCGAAAATAAATAATTACAAATTACATGTATCATTGACTAAAGTATATGTCTTTTACATAAAAACTTTAATTAATTTGACATACATGTAGAGCGTCAGTTACTAATAATTCACACAATAACCATCGCATATATTTTTTTCTTTTTTGATATAACGAATTATGGAAAGTAAACTTGTTAAAGTGTCTTGATACAGCAATATATAAACATGGGACATACTAAATTGGAATTATAAGTGTATCTTACATCCTTTATTTCGCAAACTTTAAACAAAACAAATTATATCATGAAAAAGTTGGCAAAATATTTATCTCAGTTATTTATCTATAACATACATAATTTGAGTAAATACATGTTAATAATAACATAAAAAAAAAATAAAAAAAACACTGCTCGGTCAATGGCACAAGACAGAACATACCAGTCTCAAGATATAGCAATAATTCAGTCTTAACTGATCGAATGATCCACAGATCTGATTCATACATGAATGATACATTCAACATTTGGTCGGTCATAAAATATGACCCCAAACTTATTCATATTGGCGGTCTATCGGGCTTCATGTTTGCAGAATTAAGGAATTAGTTCCTAGTACAATGGTTCAGTCAGTAGATCAGTGACTGATGGATGAATAGCTGTTATTCATTGCAAAAATGAAGGGGAGACAAACCCATACAATTTACTCGTACATTACATATGTGGTATATGCAAATCAGAAACGATTTTCTTTCAAAGAGGTGTCGATTATAAAAAACAAACTCTTCTATCGATACAAATATTTTCGACTCTATATAATGTCCACATACTGCATACTTTTAATGAATATCTATTTTATATAACTTTATGGAAGTCAAATCTAATTAGAAAAAATATTTATAATTTTTTAAGACATGTAAAATTGTCCGTTTGGCATAAGTCATTACCTATCTGATTAATATTATGTTTTTTATTGCTTATTGTTTTCGAAGCCTTGTGACCTATGTATAAAACACTATAAGACATACATAAAATAATCATAGAACACATAAATACCCCGCAGAATCAATCAATTAATATAACACAGACCATGTACATAAAAAGCAAACCTCAATTTGAATTTTTAGGACACAAGATTCTAATAAACGATATATACTGTTATGATACTTCCTAATTAAAGACTTTAAAGCAATATGTTCATTTCTTTGTCTAAAGAAGAGGTTCAATTTCCTTAGTGAGCTTTATCTATTTTCCATCATGTTTTTTCTCTTTGGTTAACATTGCTCCCTATACAGGGCTTTTACAGTGATACAGCTTCGAAAAATAAGACAAATCATATTCTAAGTACTTTTTGTCATAATAAACCTGTGTCATTATGGCACGAGACACTGACCCAGTTTGGAGTCCACCACTAAACCTTTACTTATTTAGACCAATCCTAGGGTATTCAGAGGCGACCAACTCAGGTGATAACATCTTATTTTAGATCGAGATGCATATGCATCTTAGAATTACGCCGTGATTTAGTGGTAACGTACCCGTTTGTGGATCTGAAGGTTATGGTTTCGATCCCCATCGAGGGCAAATATCTTTTATGACCTTCCCAGGTGCAAAGTATATATATATATATATATATATATATATATATATATATTTCCCAATCGACGTAAAATAAATAAGTTTAAAGCATTAAAAATGTCCAACCTCTAATGCCATGCGTTATTTTATGGCATTTGTTTTTTCACAATATTTAATGGTATTGATTTATGTACTTGATTTATTGTAATAGAGTAAATATGACACTTAATAGTAAGCATTGAACTTAGTGGTAAATATCTAGTGGTAATAATTGCACTTCGTGGTAAGTATTGTATTTAGTGGAACATTATATACCCATGACAAATATTCAAATATTAGTTCATAATAAAGCTACACAAACAGACAACTTTCTATCAATGCGACAGATGTCATATAGATTAAGTAAAATCGGGTCATCCACAGAAAAGTCAAACATGAATCTTGTAATCTCATACGGCGCTAGCTCATTTCTTTACAATCTATACAGATCAGGAATCGCACGGATGCATGCAGCTCTGCAGTGTTTGCATTAAATATGAGCACGTGATTGCCGTGTTATTCGCAGCGGTTGGGTCCACTCAATCACTCATGGTATCTAACAAGTAATTGCATGTTTAAGAAATAAAATGACAACACAGTGTTCCTCTCTTTCTCTTCTTATAATCGTACTGAAAGCTACGGAATTGGAATAAGAAGGCAAAAAAGACAAAAAGGCCATTTATCAACATGACAGCTCGAAGTCATGAATTAAGAACGCCCGAACGGGCGCGTGGTTTCCTTATTCGTAAATGTATGAAATGAAAGCCGTGCAATACAGGAGGATTTTAGATCCTGCTAAATGTTGAAGTGAAAAAAACTCAATGCTATTAGGCAAAGTTTAGATGAAACGGGATGATAATTTGTTTTAAAGGAATTCTGGCAGCTAATAAGCTGCCTTTTTATACAGAAGTATGTGGACTGTGGATTGTATAAGAGGGATGGGTCGCAACATTGAAATCGTT
Organism: Solen grandis; assembly: GCA_021229015.1. NCBI lineage: Eukaryota > Metazoa > Mollusca > Bivalvia > Adapedonta > Solenidae > Solen > Solen grandis. The sequence continues at coordinate 52,737,940 of CM037780.1, forward strand.
CATTATTGATCGCTTCAGTCTGGAGGGGTGTCTAATTTGGACTGACTGCAGGGAAACAAAGGGTAAACAGAGAGACAAACAGTCTAATTGTTCTAATGATATATAAACACGCGTTTGAGGAAAACACGCATATAATGAAATGCGTGTCGGCTCTGGTGTTTTGCATCAGTAGTGCGTCTCAGAAATCAATAAAAAAAAATCTTTTTTTTTAAAATATGATTTTTTTTAGTTTTTGATGCTTCATGTCCCGATAAAAGGAGTGTTGTATGTCAGCTAAAATAGGGACATGACATCGGGAGCTGGAGATTGTGGGTTCGATCCCCGGCCGCAAAATACTAAAGTCATAAAATGATAATGGTATCCTTGCTTGGCGCTCAGCATATAAGGGTAGTTCTAGGACTGCTTGGCCCGGTGTCAGGATAATGTGACTGGGTGTGGTATCATGTAACATGTCTACAGCTTGATACTACACTGTGGCAGCAGTATATCTGTCTCAAGTAGACACAGTCACCAAATGACTGAAATACTGTTAGTGTTCAGTTAAACTAAAGAAACAAACAAACGAAACAGGGACATTTTATTTTCCTTTTTTTTTTGTATGTCACTTGCCGTAGTTTTTTGAAAGTATGTCCTATTTGCAGCAAATTTTCTACGTCTAATTCCGTGTTCTCCAGTTACATTCCAGTTATACTTTCGTGCTGTGTAAAGATAGGTCATTAAAAAAGCATTGATGTCCAATGAAGCTTAAAACTAATGATCTCTAATCACACAATTTCCCACGCCGAAGACAATCTTAAATTTCAATGTTTATAATTCAAATACGTTATTTCATTAGCCAGACCTATATTTGAATAAACGTTAATTTCAGTAAAACGTAGGTTAAGTGTAATAGTAAAAGACTACGGTAGAATTAATTTCATTAATTATCCTCCAAAATATTGTATTACTCTGACTTCTAATTATTTGCCTCATGGTGGAAGTCAAAATAAATTGAACTTTACCCTACAGATATACATATTCAAACATAGCAGACGACAAATCCGAATAAAAGGACGGTCTCAGACACACTGTATTTAATTTTCCATTTGGTGTCCCACACATCAAGTAGACTCCATTCAATATAAAGACAATAGTAATTCTCCTGCATCATGAAGAATGAATCATTTTCCCTTACAGCTCATAAAATCTATGTTCCACATTTCTCTCACTCTCTCTCTCTCTCTCCCTCTCTATCTATCTCTCCAGCACCACCGTTCCTTCCATTCTTCTTCAAAACATTTAGTATTTTTTGTTATTTTCTTCTATTTGATTTTACTTTTGCTAAATGATTAAAATCCAACATAGTTTTCAAGTCTGATACGATTCATGTATTGTATTGGTAACCAGTGCTAACTATTTATTTATTCCAGGATGTTCCAGAAGTATCAATTAACCCTTAAGGACGTTTGCTAGTTTTCTACATTTTTCTATATAGACAAAGAAAAACAATTTTAATTCCTTCATAGATTTTTTTTAAAATTTTGCATTATTATGGAAATCATAAAAGAAACATTATGGAAAAAAATTGGGCGGCGTCCTAATTTTGGGTTATCAGCCCCTGAATGTGATATTTAAGCACTTTGGGCCAAATTAAAGGGCAGATAACTCAAATATAACAATAGCACCTGATAAGTTTCAAAATCAATGTTCAGTATTCATTCCCTTCTCTGTACAAAATTTGAAGAAATTCTATGCAGCAGAGTTTATAATATAATCACTCTTGCAAATATTTATAAATTTTCGTCAAGTTATCTCTCTTTTTTTCAAGACAAATGCAATATCTCTACAATTTTGAACAAAGCAGATCAACTGGTTTCAAATTTTGCCTAATGACATGAAAAAAAAAAACATTTATAGGAATAATATAAGGTATCAATGAAATTTATTTTGAATTATCTGCCCTTGAATATGGCCTCAAAGTGCCAAAATATCACATTCAGGGGCAGATATTCCAAAAAATAGGTCGCCGACCCCCAATGCAAAAAATTTAAAATATATTTTATGAAAGAGTTTAATTTTTTCTTCTTTGTCTATTTAGAAAATGTAGAAAACGTCCTTAAACTTTTTCGGTGGCGTTTTGGTCATATAGCACAGGCTACCAATAAAATACATGAACAGAAAATATTGATTCGTATTAGACTTGAAACCTGTGACGGTCTTTGATTGGGTTTTCTATCCCTACGACAGTTTTTTCAGTCAGTCACCCCCCCCCCCCCTTGATATCGCCCCTGGACAACCAATCCTGATAATACCCTTATGTGTCAAGCGTCAAGGACAAGGGGGGTATACCAGCACAATTTAATGACTTTGGTATTTCGACCGGGGATCGGACACAAGACCACCTTGATACGGGACGGACGCTATAACCACTCAAGTACCATGGCTGATTTCAGCGAAAGTAAGAGGTATCAGAAAGAAGAAAAAAAAACATAGAATTTTCCGGTTTACAGAAGTATTAATTTGAATGATCGATTGATTATCTTAAACCAGACATTTATACACGTATATCAAGAAAATTGTGTCGACCGTCAGAGTGAACACGAGACGTTAATTACCGGCTTCCATCGGCTGGTTTTTGAATCGTACGGTCGGCTGATATTTGCAAAACCGCCGACTATAATTTACATATGTGATCACGTGGTTTCCTTATTCATTCATAGTGAGGGAAGCTGCACACTGCATATCCCGGCTTAATTGTTGCACTGCTGTTTCAGACGAGTCTATTGCTTTACGGGGATTCTGTAACTTGCATGTACCATCTGTCTACCCTAGAAATGTCAAACACTGTTGGTGTTTTTGTTCGAGATCCGAAACATGCTCACTGATATACATATTGGTGCACAATTTAATTGCCCTATCTTTAAATAAATATTTTTACATCTCAAAAGCATACATGTTATTGATGATTGATTTCCTGTATTTTACGAACATTTTAATGCTTTCGTTGTGAAAGCCCAAGTCATTTATTGAGCAGCGGAATTTATCGAAGTTACCCGAAGTTACCCGTGGCTATTGATTACGGGCAATGTACCTTGAATGGAGTCTGATACAGCTATTCAGCTCGATACAAACTTCAAAAATATAAGCTAAGCAATCGTTTACAGTAAAAGCAATCGTGTTATTTCGCCTATTCCCGAAATCTTTGGAGAAAATCGCTAAATTTCGGAGAGAATCGCTGATATTATTGTTTTCGTACTTTTCCTTAGAAATGAAATAGAATCAATTATTACGGTAAAAGAAATTACTGTCTGACAGTCGAGGAGTACCAAATATAATAGTTTTATCCTTAAAGCAAGGAATTTTGGAGTTTCATATAATCCAGACTTTCATCAGTTTCAATGTCATTGTGAGATCATTGAACATTACTTTGAGTTTTGAGACAACTTTTGGCAGTCCTTAAAATGGTAAATGACCACGTGCAATTTAGTTATTGTTGTTGTTGTCTGGAATATTCTTTGGCGTGTTATATGACTGTATATTTTTGTTACTTGGTAATACTATATGGCTGGCATACATGTATATATGGTCACCGGTCTTTTCACACACACACACACACACACACACTAAAATATAAATAAAAAAAAATATTTTACACTTGTTTCTCGTTCTTACTTTTTAAAAGATTTAACTGAAAAATCATTATTATGGGATAGCACGTGTACACATACTTTGGTAAGATGCCAGTTCATTCTTTTATAATAAATGAAATGAATAGCACGACTATTAAGAATTTCACGATCAGATATACGCCCTTATTTTCTTTTGAAAAATAACTTGGAGTTCTACAGAGACTGTCAAAGACTAAAACATGTACTTCGAATTCTACTATAAAAGTTACAATGTGTTTACGAGCAAGGATTTCCATGCATGAAAACATATTTGCGGTGATCCCGGAGATCCAACTCAACAGACGCTTGTCAATGAAGAGATGTCATGAAACGATTAGAACATAAAACCATCTTGAGCCATGATCGTCAAGCACAAATCCGTATTGACTGGTTGATTTAAAATTTAAATAATCATTTATCAGGAGCTAATTAAGAATGTACGCCCGTCCCAAGTGAACTATAATCGATTATACATTTGGAGTTGAACAAGATGGCTAGGTCCCAGTGGTAGGTTATCTACATATTAGTACAAAAATTTGTTGCCGTACGTCTGTTTCGGTGAGAGGATCAAATTAAGAAGGCGGTTATATGGCGCAGAGGGACGCGGCTTTTACCACAGTTAAATACATCTTAATTCATTACAAAATCTCCTTATTTGCATGTCCCGGAGTAGGAGCGGCATGGCCGATGTAGGAAGCAAGGGGCCAACTACTGTTATTTGTTTATTTATTTGTTTGTATTCTGATGATTTCAACCGATACTGTTCCATTCATTGCTGTTGTTATATAAAAATGGCCGAGAAAAGAGCATTTTTATAATTTGCTTGAAATGTAGAAAATTAATTTACTAGTACGGTAAAGTTTCTAACCCATTGAAACACATATTTGTTTTTCAATTGATGACATTTTAACTATAAAAAAACACATTAACTGTAACGTATAAAAAGTGTTGTCAACCCACACCTTCTTATCATCATCATCGTCATCATCATCGTCATCATCATCGTCATCATCATCATCATCATCATCATCATTTTTGTGGTTGTCATTATCACGATTTTCAGCAGCAGCATCAACAGCAGTAGAAGAAGGAGAAGAAGGAGATGAATCATGACATAAAACATATCATGTCAACACATTTGAAAGTTTGCCTCTTTAAAATCAAAATGCAATCTGCACAAACGATCAAGTGATCAAAACTGCCGACGGCAAGAAGCCGCAGAAAAACAGATTGATTAAAGCTCAAAATACCAGATGGCATCGCATATGATCAGGTACAGTAATGGTTCGATCGAATGTGAGATAGTCGAGTCATGAAGAGAGAAGAGACGATGGTATACTTGCAGCAAATCTGCAATATGTTTTGATTGGGACAAATTTAGAAACAAATTTCAGACCTTGAGTCGATGTAATCTTTATAATACTTGGGTTGATTTCTTTGTAGTAAGTCTGTATTCGTTGAGCAGACAAAATGTAAAGTAATACACTAAATGTTGTCGTAGAAATACAAGTCAAAAAGGAAAATGAGTGTATCAAAAAGACATAAAGAAAGGTGAATTATAGAAACTCAGGGATTTAAATTCAAATATATTTGTATACAAGCTCTGAGAAACATGTATTTGATAAGACATTTGTTCAGTAATTGAGGACACTATATTCCAGGTCGCAAACACCGGAAAGGAAATATATCTGTTATTAAATATCCAAAACATCAGTCATTTTCTTTCCCAGCCTGTGAGTGTCGGAGGCCGTGCTGGGACCCCCTGGTGACGGAAATTACCGACCTGCAGACCCGACAATTGTCGATCGATTCCGGAACGATCTGGCAGCAATCGATAGACGTAAGCTGAGACGACAATGGCGCTTGTCAAAGGCACGTTTGGGGCTGTTTTATATCAAAAGGCCTAAAAACTTTTATTTATGGCTTCCTTCCAGATGAACAGTGAGTGGTAATCAAATAATTTCTTAAATAGTGTTTGTTTAGATGAGTAGGCCACGTACGATTGCACAGTCTTTTGCTTAAGCAATATGCGTTCTTTCCTAGTAGAGAAATGTAGATTTACCGACTTGAACAAATACCACTACCAGTTTCAAGTCTCCAGGTGTCAATTTATAGTTGCATATCGTTTTTGTTAATAACATGGTTTATTTTTTATATAAAATTTCATCACTTTGGTGGTTATACTATTATGACCAAAAGATGTAACAGAAAACAAATTTCTTTAAATTTAACTTAACGGTAAAGCCGAAAGAAAATGTATGTGTTTAGAAATATGGTATTTTTTCACCATGTCTTGTTCCTTACAATCTGAAAATGTCAAAACCACTTTACCACGAAGTTCTATCATTGCGTTTGTTTACTTTTATACGCCACCCACCGAGGGTATCAGCAGCACGCACGTGGTAACCACGATACCGATCTGTACAAATGTGTCTATACTAATTTATAATTACTGCTATGATTACGACACGAATGGTCGTTGCTGCATATCTCCGGAGACGCAGAAAATGTTGTCTACAAATTCAAGAAAAGTTAAAGTTGATGAATTTCACCATTCTATTTGATGTGTTTGTACGAAAGGATTTTGTCATAAATTAATTTGTTTAATTGTAAACTTAATTGAATTTAGAATCTTAATTTTGCTTTGCTGAAACTAATGTGATTAAATTACACTGAATGCAAAAAGATACAATGGATATAAGAAAGACCAAAGCATTTTTAAAACAATTTTTATCTGCTTTACTTTAGTTTAACCCTATTGAACAAGACGGAGTGTAGGAAGATCTTTTTCCCCTCAGTCATGCATTCCATTGAAATGGAAATGAATAATAAAAATCAATTATAATAACAATGCTTTTTGAAACAAAATGTTCAGTTTCAGGTAATATCAGAGCTAAGCATTATGCATGTTTCATATTCTAGATTTGCTTGATAAAATTACTTACTGATCAGCACGCGGACCCAAACTATATGTTTTGGACGTGATATGGAACATTACAAGTTATTTCATACTATTATTATTATATTCCTATGGTGTTGTGTGTAGGTAAGTGGCATAAGAGAATGTTAACAAAAAGCTGACTTGACTATTTGAGTTTACCGTCACTTCGACAGTATTTCAGTCATATAGCGACGTCCAGCTAATTACAGGTGGAGGAAGACCCCGAATACACAGAGACATCCGGGTAGAACCACCAACCTACCGCAAGCCAGCTTGAAGGCGTCCTCACATGAAAATCCGAATGACCCTGCTGGGATTCGAACCCACGCGGTGAGGGACCGAGTGAATGTTAAAGTCAGCGACTTTACCCTCTCGGCCACGGAGGCCCCAGTGGAATCAGTTACACCATGACACTATTCAGACTATGACATTTTGGATGAGAAAGATCGAAGTATTCAGTAGACAAAAACAGTAGTCTAAAAATTGATGGATTAAAAAAGATATAGATAAACTGACAGCATATTTAATGGCCCTCAGTAGATTAATAATTCAATGGCCCGTGTTCTCGAAAGTACGATCTCAGGCCCCAATCTGAGTATCATACACAAATCATTATTGAACATTATGGGCCCAATTTGAAATTGAGTATGCAAATCATCTTTAATACCATTTTTATTTCCGATAATACAGGGTCTTTACCTACCTGGTCCTATTTAATATCCAATACTGTCGTGTATCAATACAACTGATGACGTCATAGTGTAAACTTGAATATTTCATTAATTTTAAATGAGTATTGAGTGTTGAAAGTACTTACTCGTTCTCTGAATAATACAACTTTCAGCATAACCTCATACCCGGTGTGCTTGGAGCTCAGAACATCGGGGTATGCAACCTTTCAGGATAATGTGACTTGGTGTGGTACCATGTCACTTGTCTATAACAGGTATGATATCGCAGTGTGGTAGCACTATAACTGTCGCAATCAGACTCTGAGGGACGCTAAACTCAAGGAAATAAATTTGAACTACAACAACTTCGGCATTGTCTCATTTTCGCTTCTTTATGTTCAATTAGTGCTCAGTTTGGATCCCCTATATATAGAGGAGATAGGGTAGTAAAGATGGGAAATGGAACATACCTTGCAATACAGATATACCACACCACGGAGTCATTTTGTTAATTTCCTTTGCCAAGTTTCTACAATAATTCCCACCTATAATGTGGCAAACGCCCTCTCGGGTTTTGAAATTATTGAGCCACCTGACGCCGCTGTTCTTCATAGCTGACCTTTGTAGCAACGGAGAGTAACGAAAAACATTTATGTTTTAACTTTACAATGTAACGCCCTTAGGGACTTCTCAATCCTCTGAACGAAATTAAGGTAAATAAGAGAAGACGTGTTGTTGGGAAAGTCGATATTTTTATTTTTAAAAGACATTGTAACTTAATTATCATCAGAAGGGGCAGCAAAAGGATTTTTTTTAAAAGTTAAGTAAGGCAAACTTGTAAATTGATTATATATGAAAAAGGAGGTTTTAAGGGGGAAAATGGCAAAAACATACAAATGAACGAACTAATGAATTATTCGCATTAGAAAAAAACAAGGTGAAACACAAAGCTATTGATATTGCTGCTGGAGTTTACCGTCAATATGACATTATTTCCGTTGAAAGAATATTATCACAAGAGTGGTCTCTGGAACACGTGTGTCACCTGCTGAAGCGTGACTGAAAAGTGTGACGGACAGACAGACGGACGGACAGACAGACGACGGAAAAGTGATCCCAATGTGCCAACTCTTCTTACAGCAAGTGAATCGACAAGATCAAATCATAACGACAATGCTTACGACCATAACGATGACACTTTTGTTAACTTTTTGAACATGTTAATGATGATGCCAATGGTGATAATACGTAAATGATGATAAAAGTGATGACCATAACTGATGGCCTTCAACATGACAAAGCTGATGATGCTGGTAATACAGATGATTTTAATGATTTCGATTTTAACCCTTTCCCTCACAGAGGAAACCATGAAAAGACCTATGCGAACAGCATAAAACCAGATCAGCCTGCGAGTAACTCGCAGGCTGATCAGGTTTTATGCTGTTCGCTGCTCCTCAGTGGTCTGGTAATGAGGATTTTACAATTAAATTTGGTAAGGTTTGAGTTTGGCTTTCTGCAGATCAGCTTTATGTGGTACCTATTGAGTTCAAAATGAGTCTATATGAGGGAAAGGGTTAATGATGACAATGTTGATAATCTTTTATTTGAGATTGATAATGATCTTGATAACACTGGTGATGATGTTTAGACAAGTCTAGGGCGACAGTCTTTATAATGACAGTAGTGATCATGTTAATGTTAAGATTGCTGATCCTTGATGATACCCTTAGATGACACTGGTGATTGTCTCCATTAAGACAAGGACGGTGATGCACGTTATAAAGACGGTATGATAAATTGCCTATCACACTAAACAGAGAGATAGATTTTTGACATCTCTATTATTGTTGGCAATGATTAAGAAAGTTTACACATCTTGATATTAAACTATGAAAACTTCAAATGATAAACCAATTCCCATATGAAATTCGGTTGACAGACAGTAACACCCAGTTTTCTTGACCAAGTCCTGTTTTCTTTGGCACGTTTCGGATATTACTTCCAGTAGTGAATTGAAACCGATACAGGAAGGAATAAAGTCTGGCAGAAATTTAATATCATTTATTGCAGAATCACTTAGTTTATGATCTGCTGAGGATAAAAATAGATTGTTGTATCAGAGATATGAGACTGTGTAGACATTTTTTTCCGCATACAATGTTCTTTTGCAGGTTCGATTTCAATTTAGAAAGTAAACTCTCATATAAAGCCTACACCATTGATCCGGGAACACTCTTGGAACCTCTACATTTGATATTTTTCACTGACTATGTATACCAAAGGTAGAGAGTCTAATTAACTAGGGGAGAATATGCATGCCATTCGCAAGGTATTGGCCCAACACAGGAAGCATTGAGAGGAATAAGTGTATGTTCTAAAAAATTGTGTTTTCCACTCGACGTAAAAAGAAAAGTTTTCAATATTCACAGGCATACCCTCCTGTTTAATGGCAAGTTGATCAGGCGCAAGTTCGACCCACATGACTTTGTAATAGTAGTACTTTAAATAAGGCACGGACATATTCCATCATCCTAGTTTTACACTACATTGAATTCAAGGATTATGGGACGAGGATGGTTACCTTACTGGCTTACAAACTTTATGAATAATTGAACTAGGTCTTATTGAATACAGTCAAACTACGATATATAAGCCGGGGAGCTGTTTTCGAAGGTCCGTGTCTAAATCCCGGTATAATCCAAGTCCGGAGGCCGACTACAGGGATTTACACCCCAGGAATGTTTAGCTGAAGGAGTGATATACTCGATACGCCGAGTTTTCGATTTTTCGAGTAATTTTCGCAGTTTTATTGAACGATGAAATGCTGTTCATAGCTTTAAAGTATTACTGAGCAATATTAAGATTGAAGGATCTTGCTATAAAATTATTGACTTTCGTGGGGGACAAATTTTCGTCGATTTAATGGGCGGCTTTATCCACGAATAACAGTCACAACGAATACTGTTTAAAAATATACCCCGCGATTTTTAGAACATGAATTCACGTATTATATATGTACAAACAAAATTGACTATATAACAATATCATTGAAATATAATATCAACGAAAATCAATGATTTTACATTATCCAATATGCATTGGACTATGTCTACTTGAGACAGGTATAGTGCTGCCACACTGCAGTATTTCAGTCATTTGGAGACAATGTCTACTTGAGACAGGTATAGTGCTGCCACACTGCAGTATTTCAGTCATTTGGAGACTATGTCTACTTGAGACAGGTATAGTGCTGCCACACTGCAGCTTAAGGAATGATTAAAATTGCCCTTAAAAATAAAAAAATAAAAATAGGTCTGGCACACATTTAAAAATTCCGCCTTTTAATCTTAGATTTATAATACATTAAAAGAAACTCAGCTGCCTCTAACATCAAATTTACACTGCAATGACATGAATAGGTTTTCCCTGAATCCTTGAGTATTTGTTATCTATTTGTGCTAAACAAAACTTTGAAAATACGGTAGCCTTGCAACTAGGCTCCGGGGATGTATATCAAGAAAATAAAAACCGATGTGTTAAGATTTTGTTGCCAGTCTAAAATCTTGGTCCAGCTTCTCGTGGCGAAAATCAAAATAGACAAGATAGACTATTCAGCCTCGGATTACATCAGTGAAATGAATTAAAATCAATTCATTCTAATTATCAGACAAGTGGCTAGTCTAAGTCATGCATCATGAATAACAGTCATTGTGAATCACACTCCTCGTTTATAAAGTTCCCTACCGTTATCTCGTGGGTAAATATTATGGTTCAGGCAAATTTCACATATGTATCACAAGGATGAAGATCTTCCAAATCCTCGAAAAAAAAAAAAATAAGTAGGATCTCAGGTTCGGGTTCTATGTGGACTCGAACCCCGGTAGTGTCATTCGGATTATTCATGTGTGAAATCCTTCTAGCTGGCTTGCAGTAGGTCGTTGGTTCTAGCCAGGTGGCTTGCGGTAGGTCATAGGTTCTAGCCAGGTGGCTTGCTGATTGAAATACTGTCATATAGACGGTGAGCCACAATACAACTGTAACAACGAACTCAGGTACCAATATCGAGTCAGTTTATGAAAAAAACATACTTACATGCAATGAGATTTTGTTGTCTTAACATTGAAGTTTTAGCACACATTTACTGAGAGCTTAATATTTAATTTGCTCAAATGTGATGTTAATACAATTCACAAACATGTAATAATAAAGGATTAAATCGAAAGCTGAAAACATATTGAGATGTTCCTCTCTGGATGGTAAATCGATGAAGATGTGGAGAATTGATAAAGAGTGTTCTTGCGAAATTTAAAGAAATATTATATTATTCAGCTGCATAAAGCAGTACATATAAAAACGAAAAGGCACGTGTTACAGAAAGAGAGTAGGGAGATTAAGATATAATATTTAGAAGAAAACATATATTAATGCTGGAATTGTTCTTAATTTCTCTGAAAGACTTAGGTGTTGATGATAATTAAAACAACTTTGTCTTTAAACCCTTTCTGTCGACACATTGTCATAACTGATGAATATATTAGTGACCTAGAACCGAGGGAGCCGTGGTCCAGTGGTAACGTATCCGTTGGAGGCAAGAACTCTTCATGACCTTCCCGGGCGTAAAGTACTGGTCCAACCCAGGAACCCTCGAGAGTGATTAGTATAAGTTGTAAGAAATGTTTCCCAATCGACGTAAATTAAAAAATATATAGTAACTAACACTATGAAAAAAATTTTTTTTGTGTGTTTTTTTTTTGGGGGGGGGGGGGGAGTTATTTAAATGTTCAGGTTATGTACAGTTTAAACACCGTGTATGAATAAGAAAATGTGAAAACATCACGGAAATCTGTATAGCTGTTTGACATATATAGTAACTAACACTATGGGCGAAAACAGGCAGAAATGATTTGAGATAATCAATATTACTTAAATTGTCTGAAACTTGTCAAAGTAGATTTGTTTAACCAAAAATGTCATCCTTCGTCTTAGCTATTTGGTTGTTTATCACTACGCCTGACAGCGCTACCCATATCACCAAGACGCACTATATTTTTGTGTGTCGGCTTGAGTGTTAACGTCCCATTGACATTTTTTAAGTCATCCTAAAACTTATGTCTCCATGAAACAGACAACGATGCCGTCTTTTTTCCGCGCGCGCGCGTGTGTGTGTGCGAGCGATCTCACGCTGCAGTCAAGATATACAATACCACACCTAAGTCACTTTTCCTGACACTTGGCCTACCACTCCACGTGGTCCTGGAACTAGCCTGTGTGCTGAGTACTAATCAGATGGAATATATAAATCTGGCCTATGCACTGTATACACCTGGCCAATATAATGTATAAACCTGGCCTATATACTGTATAGACCTAGCCTATATACTGTATAAACTTGGCCTATATACTGTATAAACCTAGCCTATATACTGTATAAACCTGGCCTATAATCTGTACACACCTGGCCTAAATACTGTATAAACCTGGCCTATATTCTGTATAAACCTTGACAATATACTCTATAAACCTGGCCTATATACTGTATAGACCTTGCTAATATAAAATGTAAACCTAGCCTATTTATTGTATACACCTGCTGTATATAATGTATAAACCTGGCCAATATAATGTATAAACCTGGCCTATATACTGTATAGACCTTTCTAATATAAAATGTAAACCTAGCCTATTTATTGTATACACCTGCTGTATATAATGTATAAACCTGGCCAATATAGTGTATACACCTGGCCTATATACTGTATAAACCTGGCCTATATACTGAATAAACATGGCTTATATACTGTATAAACCTTGCCTATGTACTGTATAAGTCTGGCATATATACTGTATAAACCTGCCCTATATACTGTATAAACCTGGCCTATATACTGCATAAACGTAGCCTATATACCGTATAAACCTGGCCTATGTACTGTATACACCTGCCCTATATACTGTATAAACCTGGCATATATACTGTATAAACCTGGCATATATACTGCATAAACCTGGCATATATACTGTATAAACGTAGCCTATATACTGTATAAACCTGGCCTATGTACTGTATACACCTGGCCTATATACTGTATAAACCTGGCCTATATACTGTATAAACCTGGCCTATATACTGTATAAACCTGGCATATATACTGTATAAACCTGGCCTATATACTGCATAAACCTGGCATATATACTGTATAATCGTAGCCTATATACTGTATAAACCTGGCATATATACTGTATAAAACTGACCTATATACTGTATAAACCTGGCTTATATACTGTATAAACCTGGCCTATGTACTGTATACACCTGGCCTATATACTGTATAAACCTGGCCTATATACTGTATAAACCTGGCCTATATACTGTATAAACGTAGCCTATATACTGTATAAACCTGGCCTATGTACTGTATAAACGTAGCCTATATACTGTATAAACCTGGCCTATGTACTGTATACACCTGGCCTATATACTGTATAAACGTAGCCTATATAATGTATAAACCTGGCCTATATACTGTATAAACCTGGCCTATGTACTGTATACACCTGGCCTATTTACTGTATAATCGTAGCCTATATACTGTATAAACCTGGCCTATGTACTGTATACACCTGGCCTATATACGGTATAAACGTAGCCTATATAATGTATAAACCTGGCCTATGTACTGTATACACCTGGCCTATGTACTGTATAAACCTGGCCTATATACTGTATAAACCTGGCCTATGTAATGTATAAACCTGGCCTATGTACTGTATAAACCTGGCCTATATACTGTATAAACCTGGCCTATGTACTGTATAAACCTGGCCTATGTACTGTATAAACCTGGCCTATATACTGTATAAACCTGGCCTATGTACTGTATAAACCTGGCCTATGTACTGTATAAACCTGGCCTATGTACTGTATAAACCTGGCCTATATACTGTATAAACCTGGCATATGTACTGTATAAACCTGGCCTATGTACTGTATACACCTGGCCTATATACTGTATAAACGTAGCCTATATAATGTATAAACCTGGCCTATATACTGTATAAACCTGGCCTATATAATGTATAAACCTGGCCTATATACTGTATAAACCTGGCCTATATACTGTATAAACCTGGCCTATATAATGTATAAACCTGGCCTATATACTGTATAAACCTGGCCTATATACTGTATAAACCTGGCCTATATAATGTATAAACCTGGCCTATATAATGTATAAACCTGGCCTATATACTGTATAAACCTGGCCTATATAATGTATAAACCTGGCCTATATAATGTATAAACCTGGCCTATATAATGTATAAACCTGGCCTATATAATGTATAAACCTGGCCTATATACTGTATAAACCTGGCCTATATAATGTATAAACCTGGCCTATATAATGTATAAACCTGGCCTATATAATGTATAAACCTGGCCTATATAATGTATAAAACCTGGCCTATATAATGTATAAACCTGGCCTATATAATGTATAAACCTGGCCTATATAATGTATAAACCTGGCCTATATACTGTATAAACCTGGCCTATATAATGTATAAACCTGGCCTATATACTGTATAAACCTGGCCTATATAATGTATAAACCTGGCCTATATAATGTATAAACCTGGCCTATATACTGTATAAACCTGGCCTATATAATGTATAAACCTGGCCTATATAATGTATAAACCTGGCCTATGTACTGTATAAACCTGGCCTATATACTGTATAAACCTGGCCTATATACTGTATAAACCTGGCCTATATAATGTATAAACCTGGCCTATATACTGTATAAACCTGGCCTATATAATGTATAAACCTGGCCTATATAATGTATAAACCTGGCCTATTACTGTATAAACCTGGCCTATGTACTGTATAAACCTGGCCTATATACTGTATAAACCTGGCCTATATACTGTATAAACCTGGCCTATATACTGTATAAACCTGGCCTATATACTGTATAAACCTGGCCTATATACTGTATAAACCTGGCCTATATACTGTATAAACCTGGCCTATATACTGTATAAACCTGGCCTATATACTGTATAAACCTGGCCTATGTACTGTATAAACCTGGCCTATATACTGTATAAACCTGGCCTATATACTGTATAAACCTGGCCTATATAATGTATAAACCTGGCCTATATAATGTATAAACCTGGCCTATGTACTGTATAAACCTGGCCTATATAATGTATAAACCTGGCCTATATAATGTATAAACCTGGCCTATATACTGTATAAACCTGGCCTATGTACTGTATACACCTGGCCTATATACTGTATAAACGTAGCCTATATAATGTATAAACCTGGCCTATGTACTGTTTACACCTGGCCTATATACTGTATAATCGTAGCCTATATAATGTATAAATCTGGCCTATGTACTGTATACACCTGACATATATACTGTATAAACCTGGCCTTTATACTGTATAAACCTGGCCTATATACTGTATAGACCTTGCCTATATACTGTATAAATCTGGCCTATATACTGTATAAATCTGGCCTATATACTGTATAAACCTGGTATATATACAGACGGAGATCGCACCTACGAACACGCGATTACGGGGAAGCTTCGGTCACATTCCAGGCCCCGTGTTCTCGAGAATAAAAATTGCACTTAAGTATGATTTTAATACTTACTCTCAAACTACGCCCATTGGTTTCGATAGGGATTTGAGTATGATTCTCAAATTTGAGCCTGAGATCGTGCTTAAGTATTTTCGAGAACTTGGGGCCAGTACTCTTTTGCAGTTACAATTATATTTGTTAAGTTTTGATATCATTGTCTGAACAAAGTTTATTTATTTATTTGCTGTCGAATTAAAGGTTGCCTTTAAGACATATAATGTTTTAGTTCAAATGAACTAAAACATTATATGTCTTACTTTTCCCAATGATCATTGTCACAATTATTATCATTATTAATAACTCTGAGAAGCCATAATTCTAGCTATCGCAGTTAAATAGTTCATTTATAGGAAAAAATATCGCAGACGTTTTTCATATAAGGCGCCAGTACATTGTTCTATTCAATATTTGAATTATGCTCATTAACACGCTTCCCCGTACCAAAATATCTGTCTAGGCAATAAAACGAATAATACTTCACTTTAAAACCAAACCTACATCTAATGATGTTTAAAAGGCATCAAGCTTGCAAGTAGCAGAAAACTAAAAGTCTCTGAGCAATCAAACTGTGCTTTTGCTTAACGTCAGCATAAAATGCTTATTAACATTTATTTTTCCACTCATTAACAGCAAAAAGTTCAGGGGTCAGTTTTTACTCCTCGTAATTTAAAGTTCAGTTGAGGGCGTTCGATGCATTTTTAGACGAGTGTCATCATGGGCTGTTAAATTATTAATCAAAGGCGAACTATTTTCGTTTCAGCTTCATCACAAACAGAGATTCTGGCCATACAATACTCATCATTATGGTTACAGCAGCGTCAGTCCTGGGACCAGAAACCGCTGTCAAATGTGAGTTGTTGAAGAGGTCTAATTAACACACAACAGTTAACAAACAAGCTGCAGCCGCTAATGCTAACTGAAGAAAATTGGACTAAATTATAATGAATCATGGGAAAATATTTTTTTTCAGTCATCCCCAGTTGTTCTTGAAGTTTCCATCATGAAGATGCGGTACTGTATACTGATTTCAAAATGTTTAAACCAAAATAAAATATAGTCAAGTTTTGTTGTAGTTATTCTAAACGACCGATAACAATATATGGTGACTGGAACATGATTTTAGGGATACAACAGTAACTGTGTGAACTGACGGTATAACATCAAAAAGTTGGAGGTTCAGAACCTAACTTGTTGTGTACACATGGTTAAGGCCTAGATATAAGTCATCGTCACAGGTGGCCGAGTAGTCAGGGTATCCGTCTTGGTCTGGGAAGGTCGCGGGTTTGACCCTAATATACATAAGTCGTTACAATGACACTTGTAGTCCCCTTATGTTATGTATCAGGACAGTGTGACTGGTGGTGTCATCATGTCACGTACCTACGGCATGATATCGCTTTGAAGTAACTTATTATCTATCTATCTCTAATAGACACCTTCTCCAGGTGACCGAAATAGTGTCGTACAATATAAAATTCGATAAACGAATAAAAAAAAAAAAAAAAATTTGACATGAGACATGAGGTATGAGCGGTCTTGCAACACGCAAGAATTCTATGTTCCAGTTTGGATAAACATTGCCAATTTAATGGCATTCAGCCGTATATCCAATAGCTTAATATTACAGAAACTTTACAGAACGGCCTTGCCAAGTTCTTGTGAAACCGACGAAAATGTTCATGATTAAAGCTACGTTCCTTGTCAATGGAGAAATAATTGGCCCAGTATTACAGCTTCGTGGACAATTCTATGAAAATTGAAATTAGACGGCTTATTATAGTCGAGACATCGAGCTCATTTTTTTTCTCTCCTGAGTTATAAACTTTAACGTACATGTTACAGGAGTGAACATTTACAATGTTCTCATATGTAAATATTATCACATGGTGTTTATTATTTTTATTATCAGTAATACATTATGTATGTTATTTCAATATTGCAAAGTCCGTTGTCGACACTTTTTCCGAGTTATCAAGTTGTGCTTGAAAGCAACTTGACATATACTTTCATTGTGTACAAGAAAGACAAATTCGGATATCTTAGTCACGTGTATATACGTGTTAATACATCAGACTGTATCATTTTTTATAAGCAATTTTGTTGTTGTTGTTGTTGTTGTTGTTGTTGTTGTTGTTGTTGTTTTGTTGGGTTTTTTTCTTTGGGTTGTTTGTCTGTAGTCTGTAGGAGGGTATTTTAGTGAATCCATATCTCATTGCGACACCACACAGCAGGCAAGTAGCATGATACCAAACCGTATTAAAGTGAGTCCATATCTCATTGCGACACCACACAGCAGGCAAGTGGCATGATACCAAACCGTATTAAGAGTGAGTCCATATCTCATTGCGACACCACAAAGTAGGCAAGTGACATGCTACTAAACCGTATTAAGTTTAAGTTTGCTTGACTCGTACCTATTAGCTAGTCCTCGACCCTATATTCTGAGCGCCAAGCCATAGTTCAATACCAGTATGTCGCGAATCAACGACCTCGCGATCCCTAGAGGGGTTACTTTAACCTACTTTAATATCGGTTGAACTGAAGAACAACCCTGTAGCAAATGATGCATTGTGTAAATATTTGAATAAAAAATATATCTTTAACTCTCAAGTATTTTCCTACAAAGGTATTACATGTGCCGACAAAAAGCAGAGCTAAAGTTTAGCCATCCAGTTTTGTTAATTGCACTAGTTGTCGTGGGCGAAAAGTATTCTTCTCTATACCAATGTACCATGGAGTAAATATCTAAACACGGGCAAGTATCAATAAAGCGAAGAAATTGTTAACTCTGCTAATTTCCTTTAAAAGTGTTTTCTCCTGTCCTGAAATTATCCCAGAAAAGACTAACAAATAAGTCGTATAACTACGATACCATGGTCCTAATTACAAATTTATTACGATCACGCCCGTTACGATATTAATTAGAACTATCCGTACCAGAATATTCGACAGTGGGATATTAATATGATCATTTACCATATCCAGAGATTGAGAATTCGGCACAGATTTCAAAATCAAAAGTTTTACACATTGTTCTATTTTCACTGGCTACCATAAGTAGTGTCTAATTATTTGGCCTTTTCTTATGAATTTACAGCGGGAAGGACGGGCGAACGACAAGGCAGCTTACAGTTAGCCTTGCGGTTAACATAAAGCGTCTACTATGGAACTAGTTTTTGACTGAAAATATAGACACACATTTTGACGTTGATCCTCAATCAGACAGTGCTCCATTGACCTTGCCCTTGTCTGTTTTATGACTAATATGCCAATTTAGCTTTGTTTTTTTGTTTTTTAAATGTCTTGGTTTTCAAAAACACATCCGAGTGTTTTGAGATGAAGAGGCAGTCTTTCTTTATTCCAGGTTGTCATGAATTATAGACGCCTTTCCTGCGTCTTGACTGACTTACTTTCAAAATCACTCAGTCAAAATAGCACTAATGTCTATAAGTAATCACATGTCTTTCCCTATTTCTAAACCTATTTCTTTAAAAGCCAGACTCCCAGAAAAAAAACCGGTCCGTTCTCTTCTCCTAGTCAGTTGATTAAGGCCACCTTGCATCATACCTTCGAGGTTAAAAACATAAATTCATTCCTTATTTTCTTCACTAAGGGAAATTTTGCCTGACACAGAATGAGTCAATTTTCTGGTACATATTTCGAGAAAGATTTAGACATAAAAGCAATGGACATTATAAGAATACTCACTTCGACCTTTACCCTCATATAGACTTGACAACATGGCGGACCCAGACCAGATCGCTCCTTCCAGGGACTACTTGATCAAGAGATCTACTGTCAGCACAGGTCAGATGCTACACCGTCTGTCCATTGTTTCATACACTTTTTAAAGTTCATCAAATCATAATTTTTTTCTTGCATATTAATGAGGAATTAGAGGGTCCATATTTGGTGCTGTATGGAACATCGATGTCATAATATTTGGAAAAACTAACGATCGTTCGTAATGTTTATGAAACGTGCCTACCTTTGAGCAATTTCAAGAATATAACAAACACAAAAGTTGTTTTTCTGATCACTTGAATCATATTGGGATCAGTGAAATTATTTGTAAATGTTTAATTATTCGATATAATCTATGATCAAGAAAATAAAACCCTGAACATTATAGAAGTTGCAAGTATGTTCTTCTGTTGATGAATAAACATAATAGAATTAACCGGAAATAGGAAATAAAAAGAAAATGAGCCCATATAAATGTTTTATATTGCAAAATAAAATTCTTTTAACTCTTATGTGTTAACTGTTCAGTGATATATAAGGAGAGGAGAAAAGCTTAACTTTTCTGTCGGTTTACAGTCATATAATATCTATTATTTGAATTATACTGATAAAGGTATCTTAAGTAAAGAAACGATCCCTTTAAAAAGAGGTAAATAATAACAATCAGAATATGGTTACTAAGGTAACTAGACTACAATGTGTTACCTGGCGTTTCCTTCCCTCTCCAGTACAGTTTCGTTTTGTACAGTAACGAAATGAGAAACTACCCTAGAAACACCCACTACATAATCACGTACTCCATAAAAAGTTTTTACACAAATATGACGTAACACCTATGTTATCGATCTAATATAAACAATGTTTGTTAGACTCCTTAAAGGCCCCAATACAGCAATTCATTGTAAACGCAGGATGCAATAATAAAGCTAAAAACAACAAAATCAGTGTTTGTGAATATAAAAACATATTTCTCCATAAAGGAATATTTATGTTATTTTTATCATAAAATAAATACCTAAAAGGATAAAAATATCATCATCGGCGTCAGGATATTTTATTATCAAAATAGGAGGTAACCACACTAAAAGAAAATTATTCAAAAGGTTTTCACGGCCAACATAGCCTGTGATATCCTCCGATAAGTATTGTCTTGTAAGGAGCGAAAATGAAGAAAAAAAATACAAAATTAAATCTACCCACCCGAACTTAATGATATATATGTCTCCTACATTTGTTTAGTTAGTCAGAATATATGATGACCGTACTATGATCTTTACCAATTTTTACGTCTACTATGGACAATAATCTCGTTTTCAACGAATAGAACTTAGCGATAAGAAATTACCTAAATTCTTACATAAGCCAAGGGTGCAGTCCATAACTCCCGCAAATGTTATATACCTTACAGAGTGTTTGAACTAGGGCCAAGTGATAATGTAAAGTCTGACCAGCATGGCCGTTACTTGTAACTGGTCTTACAAACAGAAAAAATATATCTATCATATGCACTGCACTCAGCACATAAGGGCAGCTTCTGGTTTTGTAGGAGAGTGTAGCTGGGTGTGGTATCATGTTAACTTGCGGTAGCACTGCATCTGTTCCAAAAAGATTTAGGTCACCATTTTACTGAGACTGTTGGTGAGACATTATAATCAAAGCCATCGTACTTAAAAACGAAATCCAGTCATGATTATGGAGTCGGGGTGTGGTATCATGGCACTAGCCCACGGCGTGATACCGCAGAAAGGAAGCCTTATATTTTGCTCATGTATAAAAAGTCCCCAAATAAAAAATGAAATACCGTCGGCGGCACGTTCAACCCAACCACGAAAAATAACAGGTGTATCCGTGTGGCAAGGAATATCGCTTTTCAGAGTATTAAAGTTTCTACAAAGCCACCTTTGTTTACATTCATCATTGTTAATTATTTTGACTGTTGTGGGGATAGAGAGAGTGTGTATGTAAGATAAGAGGTCCTCTGTGTATGATGGGGATATCAAAGTAGGCGCTGAAGATTTGCTCAGGAAATTAAAAGATGGCACAATACCTTACTTGTATACGGTGTGGGTTTTAGTTTACCCATGTCCTCAATCATACATTTTATCAGAGAAGATAAGTTCAAACAATGCCCGTAGTTCCTTCTTAACAAAAACAACAAAGTGTTTACAACAGTGATTGGACAAATACGTCGTGACAGTGTTATTAGTAAATGTCTCTCAGTGACTGTGCAGGATTGTTGGAGGTTATTATTTTGCAATTGATTCCACGTACTATTTGTGAGCACACATTCATCTTGATTAGAGTTTAATGTGTTTTGCATTTTTATCACTTTGATCCTAAATGCCAGTTTGTATTCCTGGCAATGAAACATCTGTTTATATGCCGAACGGGTGGGTATATATTTTCAAATGTGGATAGTTTGAACATGATTCATAAACAAATAAATGTCATGATTTTCATAATATACATTCCGTGTTATGCTATACATTATGTCATCTGGTAAAAACGTAACTCTCCAACTCTCTTTCGCACACACACACACACACACACTGGTTTAAAACATTAAAATTTGATGTTCTGCATCCCTGTAGTTCCGTGAAATTATACGTCTATGTTATTATCAAACCTTAAATGCATTTATGTTCAGTCGATTGATAAACTTTGAACTGAAAACGACAAATCAAACTAAACTACAAATCGCACTGTAATTACCCAAACTAATCTATGTTCTCAAAAATGTAATCATTTGTAATTCTCATTATCTATCAAATACGAAATACTA
The DNA here is from genome assembly GCA_021229015.1 of Solen grandis. Taxonomy (NCBI): domain Eukaryota; kingdom Metazoa; phylum Mollusca; class Bivalvia; order Adapedonta; family Solenidae; genus Solen; species Solen grandis. The sequence goes on from CM037780.1 coordinate 52,760,396, forward strand.
AGAAACACATCAGTATAAAAAAGGCAGATTAAAATGACATATGAACGTGAGGTGGCCGTCAAAAAAACGCGATTGAAATTTAACAACATCGGAACCACAACACAAAAATGATTTAACTAGCTATGCAAGTGTCTCGTAGTTTAAAATGTCAAACACTTTTAATATTGATTTAATCAAAGCAATTACTAAAAAGCTCTAGGAATAAGCTATTGCATACGGTGAAGCCTTTACGACACGTGGAGAGATACATATAACAGAGTTTGACAAACTATCTACAATTCCTTCTGCGTGTAGGTTATGAAATAATCTTGTCTTTTTATAATCTAATCTGAAGTCTGTGAAGGTTTTATTGGTGGAATGTTTTGTACCGACAAATGTTAAATAGTTTGTCTGCTGTGTAGCTTCAAGTGATTTGTCAAGAAGAAGAAAAGCCCACAGAAACTGTAACATGTACTTTTATCTAATAAATAAGGGGTTGTCTTAGTCGACGAAATATCAGTTTGGACTGACAGCTTTGAGTCCACGCATCAATATGAAAACATTATGTTGTATTGAAGTCATCCATTATCGCAATGTGCACAACACGTGCCCCAAAGTAGTGATGCGTTGGAAAAGACGCATGCATTTAAGAAACTAGTGTAACAGTACATGTATATGTATATAGCTATATATAGGCAATTCTGATTACCCGAGAAGCGAGTTACTAATCTTAGGTAATTATATAGTCCGGGTCACCCCTACACTGTTTTATACTAGGGAAAAAAAAAGAAAGAGAAAAGGCTTAAGAATGGAAAAACACTAGCAAGTTCGAATCTCGTGATTATCCGAGCACTTTATTTTTCCAGTCTGTCCTCGGATGATCGCATGTTCATTGATTCTTAATTGCATTATGAAAAGAAAATGCTGCCGAAGACCAGGAAGGAGAGATTCCACGAGGGCGTGGATTGTTGCTGATAGTTCCCTGAAAACAGTGCATCCTCACGTCATCTTGGCACTCTATGTGTTTTAGAGACTAACGTCCTTGACACATACATACTTTGAACAAAGTACAATAACTAATCTGACTAATACTAAGAGGGTGCATCTTATATGATCGATATTTAAAAGAGTAAAACATTGACAACAATATATATTGTATTATTTCCAGCTATTTAAAAGCAAGATGTGTTACATGAATATTGATTTAAGCAAAGGTCGTTAACCTGTACAATATACATATTAAGAGATTAATAAAATATCAACTATAGTTCTATAATTGATAAATAAATTGATGAACTGGATGAAAATCTCGCGGAGGTATCTCTGACGCAGCACAAAAGCACAGTTTTATAACTAGTTGCCTAGGGTGCATGGAGTACTAAATGTTTTACTGTCCTAAAGAATGTGAGAATAAAAACGTGAAAAGAAGGAAAACTGTTTCACTCGCCTTCGTTGTTGATAGTTCCCTCAACTAATTAAATAAAAATAAAAACAAATAAAAATTTGAAACATACACTTGATATAAACATAGTGGTTCATGCTCAAATTCAGTGTTTAAATTTGGTCTTCATCTTATGTGGTAATTATAACCTCCTGGTTGACACAAATACACATCTACAGCTATCTTTGACTTCTAGATTTATAATACAAGATCGGGTAACGGTTGGTGTACCTATGAACTTTGGTCCTGAGTTTGCCAGTGCTTTGAAGAATATTAGGGGTACTTAATGCTTTAATGTAAAATATGTATGCCTTTTTTTCATTCCCCTCCCCCCTCCAAAAAAAAAATTAAAAATTAATTAAAAAATTAAAAAAAATAAGTAATATTAATGCTGAATTACAGTAGAATGTTTTATATGTCACTATTATGCACGTGTAATTGTACACTTATCCTTAATCAAATTTGTGATTTATCGGAAAAAGCAACAGTTTGAATATGACATTTAATGGAACTTACATGCGTTTCATTAAAAGTTCAAATGAATACTTGGTACATAAAATAAAGTCTAGCTGCAATAGTTTCTGTTGTGTACATTCTCTTCAGTGCTATAGGGAAATCCATACATCACTGTTCTCCTTAACCCTTTCCCTCATAAATACTCATTTTGACGCCATCAATAGGTATCACATAAAGCCTGATCTGCAGAAAACCACAGTTAAACCTTACCAAATTTAATTACAAAATCCTCATTTCCAGACGACTGAGGAGCAGCGAACAGCATAAAACCTGATCAGCCTGCGAGTTACTCGCAGGCTGATCTGGTTTATGCTGTTCGCATAGGTCTTTTCATGTTGTCCTCTATAAGGGGAAGGGTTAAGATTATATCAGTCGTTATCCTTTGTATTTAAGGTGGTAAGGCGAATTTGAGTTAGATATAAACAATCTAGACGGTTTACAAACTTCATCTCGTAATATCTTGTAAAAAATGTAAAAAGCTTGGGTCAAAATTAATTTTCAAATCGGATCCATTAAGTATTACACTGAATCTCAGTAATTACTTAAAATGGCTTCATGTTGAACTGTAGCATTCAATTAAAAAGAAAAAAAAACTTAATTTTTTTATTCAATGTTACAAATATTTTAATTTTGAAGTTGTGTTCATCAATTTTTGTGAAAGATGGATACATGTATTTCGTTTTTTAAACTTCCTCACGTATTTTGTAGCCATATATCAAAGTTATCAAATTCATGTTCAGACCACATGCACCAAGTGTAAGTATTAAAGTCGCACATTTGAAAATAAGATAATGCAATTGCTCAAGTAATTTATTTCTACACCCAGTATTAATTTCCTATGTGGTACGGAAGGTTGACATTTGAACATTTGAAACACTGGAATCTCCAAACAAAATGTGCGTTATAAATGATTTCAAAAAGAATTGGAAAAAAGAATATCTATTTTTAGAACAA
>CM037780.1:52763385-52813385 GCA_021229015.1 Solen grandis
AAGTGCTCGACTGGTATTGCATACATATAGAGTTGATTATTATTTATTACATAATATTAGATCTAGCTTAGACTGATATAACTTATATGCAAACTGCTTTTCCGACCATATAATGTCCAAGACGACAGCTTATTAGATCATACGTAAACTGGCTAAATAAAATATTTTGTTTCAAAAACATACTTGTGATCACTCCAAACTAATCAGCTGCTCTACCGTTCTTTTGTGTGCGTGTGTGGAGAGAGGAGAGAGGGGGGGGGCGGGATATTTTTGAACTCGTTACTTATTTATGAAGCTGGGAATAGTTTAACTTGTATTTTCCCAGAGTTTAAGATGAAAAAATACATGTCCTTCCCTGTCTTCCTGTTTATACTGACAGAAAGAGTAATCAAAAATTATTGTCCAGTTGGATTAATTGTCTCATAAGTGTTACATGGTACATGATACAACATCTCTCCTCTCTCTCTCTCTCTCTCTCTCTCTCTCTGCTAAAAGTGTTTAAGCATGCTTACACAACTCGTTCACAGATGGCCATTGACGGAGAATTTGATTTTTAACTATATGTGTATATTACATCTAACAATATCCATCTACAGACGCAATGTCACCCAATGCAACCATCCATGATTATAAAAAAAATGGTGATTTCCCGCATGCGCTTACTTCATAGGATGAACATACGAAATCGCTACTCTTAACTGGTGAAGACGTCATGTTATGGAACGTGTCTTGTGTTTACGAAAATAGCCGGGGGGTGTTTTTTGTTGTTGTTGTTGTTGTTGTTTTTTGTTGTTGTTTTTTTGTTGTTTTTTTGTGTGTGTGCAGTGTGACCTCACTTCCGGAGTCTATTTGTCAGGAAATAAAGGATAAAGACTTCAACAACATTAACGAGAGAGAGTATTTTTTTTAAATTTTTACCGATCACTTCTGAACGAGCTGCTTTAAAATTACGAATATAAACTCACATATATTTTTTTATATATATATTTTGACCAAACTTACAGGTTAAGTTATAACGTTTGTTGAAAAAAAGAATGTTACATCAAAGACCTTAAACATTTGGTCTTTGGTTGCATATATGTTAATAACTGATCATGAGTGCATTCATGGGAAAACTTTATATAAGATATAAGCTGTTAGCCAAATGTATATTAATTGATAATAAGGATTATTTTAATACAAATGAACATAATTCGTATATATTGACCAAAAGAAAACGTGTATACATGCAGCTATTCAGTGAATTTCACTCTATATACATGTACATGCACTCGACGCTTATTGGTCAGAAACGGACGCAGCCCCACACGACTGAATGAATTATCATACTTAAACATGAAAAAGGAAGTGTATAAGCTTCTACTTTTCTTTTGTTATAAGTATTCCATTGTCATTCCTAACACTCTGTCTCTAAATGATAATGATAATATTGTAATGACACATTAAAATAACAATGAACGACACTTATCATATTCCGTATTTTGCGACTTCGTACCGGAAACGTTTTCTGATACAATGGCGGTGTAATTGTCAGTCACAAGCCCATAATCTTGATAAGTGCACCGTCAACCAGGAAGTTATCAAAATAGTTTGTTTACATTCAAACAGATAGAAATTCATGAATTTCATTTATTGTACTACACAAACCAACGTAGAGATATACAAAAATACAAACAAACAAAACCACGCATTGAAATATGGAATGGGGTATCCGCCACTTTACTCATAATACATACTGTTTAATAGGTTTTTTTTTCTTTGCAATCCTTGATTTCTTCTTACATTTTTGACTTAAACATTATTTTAATTATGTGCCATATATCTATCAATAAATGCAGTCGCTTCTAGAATCGCATGTATGTTGTATGTGTTAATATGTATGAATGCAACATGTTAATCAAAGTCCTTTTATTCTACACAAAGAAGATATTTGCTAATGTATTGTGGATAAATAATTGTATGTGATGATTATAAATGAAGTAGTAGTATAGGGAATGCTGGTTTCAGACCACTTTTGCACCGAATGACCTTTGAGATCTTTTTCCAAGCGTTTTTCCTGCAAATAGAGCCCTCTATACTTTTTTCGACTAGTGTACCCCGTTGTAGTACAGCCATGCCAAGTAGGTACACTATCCAGGACAAACCAGATAGGGACAACCAGCCAGGTAGGTAGCCAGCCATAGGCACAGCACAAGGGATAGCACCAGAAGGGGTTTGGGACCACTTTTGCAACAAATGACCTTTGCGATCTTTTTTTAAGCGTTTTTTCTTGCACCCTCTATACTTTTTCAACTTATAGTACAGCCATGCCAAGTAGGTACACTAGCCAGGTCCAGCCAGATAGGAACCAGGTCCAGCCAGGCCGGTCGCGAGCAGGGCTGCAGACAGAGTGGCTCGCAGCGGCTGGCAGTGCAGAGAGGCTGGGCGCAGAGAGGCAGTAAATACTAAAGCGCAATTTTGGTCGGCGCAAATTGGGGCAACTTTTTGCACCGAACGACCTTTTTTAGTGTTGGACAACCTTTTGCGGCACATCGGGGAGAGCAGAATATTTGCACCGAACGACCTTTTTGCACCGAACGACCTTTTTTGTGTTGGACAACCTTTTGCGGCACATCGGGATAGCAGAATTTTTGCACCGAACGACCTTTTTTGTGTTGGACAACCTTTTGCGGCACATCGGGAGAGCAGAATTTTTGCACCGAACGACCTTTTACGTAGTAGCGTTTTTCTTGCAGCCGCCATAGTCTAGTCACCCCAACAGGGGCTTCTTCCATTTTTGTACCCCGGACTATTCCATGTAGTGGGGGTCACGACGGGCTGTGGGTGGCACCTGCTTTGGTGGCTCCTGCTTTGGCGGAGCCTGTTTTGGCGGATTTTGCTTTGGTGTCCAGGTTGCCACTATCCAGGTCAATACCGCGGTGAGAGAAACGCAGATCCACTTCCAGGTTGTTTCCATTATATCCACCTGCTCCTCTTCTTGCTTTTTCGCAAGGCGTCATTGTCGGCCTCCTTCGCTCGGAGGGCATCCAGCACTTCTGCCAACTGCCACACATTCGAACTTTATTTAGAGTAATAATTACCATAAGTATAGCACCATGGAGAACACGTGTCAATGGCTAGTGGTTTCTAAGTTTGTGAGATACGGTAAGAGGTGTGTAAACAAGCTTTGCAGCAAACATATAGCAAATCTTGGGAAAGAACCACACCCTTGTAGGAAGTGTTGGAAGGGAACAAAATCTGAAACATGGCCTTGCAGCAAGGCCTGTGGATGTGATGATGTGAAGAAGGCTCTTAAGAGGGTAGAAACCAAGGCCAAGCGCAACTATTCTTATGTAATGAGAAAACTTACTAGCAAAGCATTGTGGGGGAAAAATATAGGGTTGCATTCCTAAACTCCGCCTGCAATCGATTTTTCATTTAGATAAAAACCCTGGGATTAATTTTCATTTAGAAAAATATTCGAACCATAGTCTATAGGTGATCACACTCGAATTTTTCATTTAGATAAAAACCAGAAATATAGTAAACGCCTGGAACTTCAGTTGAATTTTCATTTAGAAAGATATTCGAACCATAGTATGTAATCTTTCGAGTATCATGGATCGTGCAGTACAGCAACTAAGCAATCTGCTTAGAGAAGGGTTGATAAACCCCAAAACGTATGCAAATGGCCTTGCTGCGCTTATACAACAGCGGCCCACACCGGCCCCACGTAGGCCCGCCCCACGGAGGCCGGCCCCACAGAGTATTGCGCCGGCAAGGGTGTTAACGGATGAAGAATTCGATAGTATTTTCCTAGATCTCTTTAATTGGCCAGGGAGTCCTACTCCTGACCCAAGTAGGCCTACTCCTGCCCCAAGGAGGCCAACTCCAGCCCCACGTACTACCCAACCTGCCCCAAGGAGGCCTACTCCTGCCCCAAGGAGGCCAATACCTGCTCCACGTACTACCCAACCTGCTCCACGTTCACCCAACCTACTCCACGTAGGCCAATACTTGCTCCACGTTGGCCAGTTTCGTAGGACCCCATTGATCCTTGGTAGTTTCTTGAGAGGGTGGCAGATCAATGCGCCTCAAGGGCATGGTGCAAACCCAATAGCCTTTCTTTCCGAAGTGGAACCCAGCATCCGAAAAAAAAAATTGGTAGAAGAGTTGGAGGCTCTGAAAGGTGTAAAGTTCCAGCTTGCTATCAAGGTCAATCTTAGAAAGGACAACCCAGACGGTAATGAAGAGTACACTGACCCCGTGCTACGTCACAAGCATTAGGGTATTCTGCAGGGGGGGGGGGGATGAAATAGAAGAAGATATCCTTAGGATACAAGAACTTCTAGAGAAGTGGACCAATAGAGGGTCTGGCTGGGTTGTAGAAAAGGTACAAACCCTTTGGTTAGACATTGCCATGTACCAACCGCTGTAAGGCGGGACGAAGAAGATCAAACTACCTCCGGAGCTGAAGAAAAAGGAGGCCGTTGTAAACGTGGAAAGCAATCTGGAAGACTACTGTTTCGTATGGGCGATGCGTGCTCTATTGTTTCCAGCCGCGCGCCACTCGAAAAGACCCTAGCTATCCAACCAAAGACGGTCTAGACAAAACAGGCCTCGAGTTTCCGATCTCGCAGATCCCGAAGTTTGAGATGGCCAACGGCCTCGTAATAAACGTCTTTGGATGGGAAAAAGGGAGAGTCGTTGTCCACAAACTAAGCAAACAGCCAAACGATATGCGAAGGTACAACCTTCTCCTGGTCGAGAACTACTATGTAGCCGTCCCGAAACTGAGCCGCCTCCTACATGACCAGAACAAGACTGGAAGACGTAAACACTTCTGCGAGCGCTGCCTGCACGGCTACTCCAGTGAGGATCTGCTAGAGACCCACAAGCCAGAGTGCCAGGGAATCGGTCAAACAGCTGTGAGAGTGCAGATGCCTGAAGAGGATAAAAATAAGCTAACCTTCCAGAACCACCACAAGCTGATCCCAGCCCCCTGTGTCATCTACGCCGAATTTGAGGCGCTCACCTCCAGGGTTCTAGAAGGTCCGAAAAAGAGAAATACTACTACTACGCAACAGCTTGAGGCCTCTAGCTACTGTTACATCGTGGTGCGGTACGACGGCCACACAGAGCCTCCGGTTGAATACCGTGGTCCCAATGCGGCAGAACATTTTTTGAAGGCCCTTCAGGAAGAGGAGCGCAAAATCAAGCAAATGTTGTCTAACCCAAAGGAAATGAGGATAACACAGAAGGACTGACAAGCCTACAATGCTACTACTACCTGCCACGTATGCGAAAAGACGCTTTGCGGAGACGCCGTCCGTGACCACTGCATACAGACAGGGAAATACAGAGGAGTAGCCCACAGAAGGTGTAAGCTGCGTCTTGGAGGAACCACCATACCAGTGGTCTCCCACAACCTGCGGGGCTATGACTCCCACCTGCTTATGCAGGCCATCTCAAAGGTCGAGGGCAAGGTGAACTGCATCCCCAACAATACAGAAAAACATATTTCATTCGAACTTGGCCGGCTACGCTTAATCGACAGCGTCCAGTTCCTGTTGGCTCCTCTGGACAGACTTGTGGTGGCCAACAAGCCAGAGTCTTTCCTATATACTAAGCGCTACGATGGCAGCAAGCTGTTGTTGCGCAAGGACGTGTAACCATATGAGTACATGGACTTCTGGGAGCGCTTCGCAGATACCCAACTTCCGGCAAAGGAGGCGTTCTATAGCAAACTTTCCGACGAGCACATTTCCGACGAGGTCTACGCCCACGCCCAGAAAGTGTGGGACACTATCGGGTGTCGAACCATGGGGGACTACAGTGACCTGTACTGTCGCACAGACGTCTTCCTACTGGCAGATGTCTTTGAAACATTCCGAAAGACGTGCCTTCAACAATATGGCTTGGACACACTACTATACAAGCCCCGGTCTTTCGTGGGACGCCCTACTCAAAAACACGGGCATAGAGCTTGAGTTGCTCACAGACTACGACCAACACCTGTTCGTCGAGAAGGGAATGCGGGGAGGCATCTCCATGGTGTCCAAGTGCCACGCCAAACCCAACAATCATCTAGTCGAGGGATACGACCCTGAAAAGTCAAATAGCCACATACTGTATCTCGACGCGAACAATCTCTACGGCTGGGCCATGTCCCAGCCTCTACGGACAAGAGGTTTTCGTTGGGTAGAAAATTGCGAACAACTGGCCATTGCAGATCACCCTGCCGACCATCCTGTGGGTTATATCCTCGAAGTAGACTTGGAGTACCCACAAGAGCTGCACAACAAACACAACGCATATCCTCTGGCACCAGAGCGCATGGTAGTACAAAAAGAGTGGATGTCCGAATACCAGTATAGTCTTTCTAGGGGTACCGAGGTTGAAAAATTGGTGCCCAACCTCCGAAACAAGGACCGATACGTACTCCACTACCGTTATCTGCTATATATCTCTCTCGGCCTTCGCCTTTCTAAGATTCACCGCGCGCTGCGTTCCAACCAAAATCCTTGGATGGAACCCTAAATTCTGAAAAATACGGAACTCCGAAGAAAGGCCAACAGCGACTTTGAGAAGGACCTCTAAAAACTCATGAACAACAACATATTCGGTAAAACGATGGAAAACCTGCGTTAAAGGGTGGATGTGAAACTCGTCCGAGCACACGAGGAGGACAAGCTCCGACGGCTCATTGCCAGCCTAGCCTTTGCCCAAGCAAATGTATTTAACGACGACCTTGCAGAAATCCAGGTCCGCAAAAGCCGACTGCTGCTCAACCGCCCAGTATATGTGGGAATGAGCGTTAATGACCTCTCAAAACATCTTATGTACGACTTCTACTACAACCATTTCGCCACGAGGTATGGCGACCATTGTCAACTCCAATACACCGATACGGACAGCTTGCTACTCTATATACAAATGGAAGACGTCTACAAGGACATGGCGGAGCATGTAGATCTTTACGACACGTCCCACTTCCCGGGAAAACAACCCCCTATACAGTATTGCGAATAAAAAAAGTGCTAGGTAAAATGAAAGACGAATGTGCTGGGCGGCCTATAGCCGAATACGTCGGCCTGCGTCCCAAGATGTTCTCCATACTAGAAGACGGTGGAATAACATCAAGAAGGCCAAAGGCGTAAAAAAGAATGTCGTGAAAAAAGCAAATCCGACACGAGCAGTACAAAGAAGCCCTATTCGGAAAGAAACATTTCGCCACGGTATGGATGTCCTGCGATCGGAGAAGCACCAAATTTACGGACAACATTTGGAAAAGATTTCACTATCCCCATTCGACTCCAAGCGTTGGATTTCTGAAAATGGGATGGATACGCTGGCCTTTGTCCACAGAGGTGCGACGTCTGCAATGGATTCCTATATAGGTGGAATCTAGGCTTTTTCCGGGTCTCCCGAGTTCTTCCTGGGTTTCCGAAGCTCTTCCCGAGTTCTTCCCTGGTTTCCGAGACTCTTCCCGGGTTTCCGAGTTCTTTCCAGGTTTTCCAGGGTTTCCGAGTTCTTCCCGGGCTCTCCCCAGGTTCTTTCCGGATTTCCGAGGCTCTTCCCGAGTTCTCCCCGGGTTCCCGGTTTCCCTGGCTCTTCCCGAGTTCTTCCCGGGCTCTTCCCGAGTTCTTCCCGGGCTCTTCCCAGGGTTTCCGAGGCTCTTCCCGGGTTCTTCGCGATTTCTCTTTTAGAGAAAAGGAGAATAAATAGAAAAATGAAACGAGATTTATCGCAAAACCAAATCCAAGAAATCCGCGCCCTTCGAGGCAAGCAATAGGCGGTAGAAGAGGCGAAAAAGCGGTTAAGTGTCGGGAGTTCGAGAGTATACAAAATATGGAGAGACCCCGAAACGCCTGCTATTGTGCCGCATGCTGTTGTGCCCACTGCGCCTACAGACTCTGCTATTGTGCCTACAAACTCCGCTATAGAAGGCTCCGCCCCAGCTCCAATATTGTTCCGGGCCCCTCTGTAGAAGACTTCTACGGACGGCTAAGGCGGATAGAATCTACGTTAGAACAAGTTTCAAATATGTTGGCAGGAGCGCAAATCCGCATTGACCAATCTTTTATAGACGATATGACCAAGGACAAACTCGAACAGACCGAAGACAAACTCAAACAGACAAAAGACAAACTCGAACAGGCGGCTGACGAAGACGCCTTTCTCGACGAGCTACAGGTTGCTGTCGAGCAACAAAAAGAGCTGGCTGCCAAAAAGCAAGAAGAGGATACGAAAACAGCCTGGAAGTGGGCCTGCGTTTCTCTCGCTGCGGTATTGGCCTGGATAGTGGCACCCTGGAAACCAAAGCAAGATCCGCCGCAAAAACAGGAGGTGGCCAAAACCTTTTATCGTCAGATTTATAGCGCACCACCAAGGGCAAACCCTATAGACCCCCACTACATGGAATAGGGGGCCCGGGGAACAAAAATGCTTAAAAATGCTTGGCAAATGCTTAAAAATGTTTGGCAAATGCTTAAAAATGCTTAGAAAAAGATCGCAAAGGTCATTCGGTGCAAAATTGTGCTATAGTATTTTCTACCTCTCTGCGCCCAGCCTCTCGCACTGCCAGCCGCTGCGAGCCACTCTACCTGCAGCCCTGCCCGCGACCGGCCTGGCTGGACCTGGTCCCTATCTGTATGGGCCTGGCAAGTTTACCTACATGGCATGACTGCACTGCAAAAAGGTTGTCGAAACTGGCAGCTTCCGCAAAAAATACGCTAAAATTGAAAGGGGTTGCAAGAAAAACGCTACAACGCAAAGGTCATTCGGTGCAAAAGTGAGCGAGAACCCCTCTGGTGCTATCCCTTGTGCTGTACCCATGGCTGTACCTACCTTGGTGGACCTGGTCTGGTTGTACCTGGCTGTACTACAACGGGGTACACAAGTTGAAAAAATTGCAAAAATTTTGCTCTCCCCGATGTGCCGCAAAAGGTTGTCCAACACAAAAAAGGTCGTTCGGTGCAAAAAGTTGCCCCAATTTGCGCCGACCAAAATTGTGCTATAGTATTTTCTGCCTCTCTACGCCCAGCCTCTCTGCACTGCCAGCCGCTGCGAGCCACTCTGCCTGCAGCCCTGCCCGCGACCGGCCTGGCTGGACCTGGTTCCTATCTGGCTGGACCTGGCTAGTGTACCTACTAGCATGTACCTACTGGCATGGCTATACTACAAGTTGAAAAAGTATAGAGGGTGCAAGAAAAAACGCTAAGAAAAAGATCGCGAAGGTCATTCGGTGCAAAAGTGGTCCAAAACCCCCCTCTGGTGCTATCCCCGGTGTTGTGCCCATGGCTGGCTACCTACCTGGCGGGTTGTCCCTATCTGGTTGGTCCTGGCTAGTGTACCTACTTGGCATGGTTGTACTACAACGGGGTACACAAGTCGAAAAAAGTATAGAGGGCTCTATTTGCAGGAAAAATGCTTGGAAAAAGTGCAAAAGTGGTCTAAACCCAGCCTTCTCTATACTACTGGAGTGGAAACAACGATACAAATCAAGCACTGGGAGGACGGTCAGTAGCGAAAGTTAAAATATGTGAAATATATATATATATTGTGTGCTATGCATGTAAAAATAAGTGTAGTTATATTTTACCAAAAAGCAGGTAAGAAAGATTATGGTTCATGGTCTCTGTTGAATTTAAAAAATAATGGCTACGGAATAGTTTTGGTTCTAAGTATTGATCCTCTCATATATATATATATGTACATATATATATATATATATATATATATATATATATATATATATATATATATATATATGTACATATATACCAATACGTTCAAAACTTCATAGATTTGCTGCAGACAAGTATAATTTTAATAGAAAAGCGAGACAATGGGACACTATAAATGTATCATCCTTTGTAACTTTACATCCTTCCCATGTGTGAAGAATGATATCAATTCCTTCAATAACTTGTAAAATATGCTCTAGAACAGCATAAGTTCAACATATAAGTAACTAATAGATGAAATAAGGTAGAGTTATTGTTCTTGGTAAGTAAAGTTAGACCATTGTATAAAGTATAAACTCAGTCCCTAAAGTACTTTTTTCTGAGTTGTGACGGGTAGATGCGACTAGAGACATTACAGTCATTTTAGACCCTAACAAGAAAAGATTACAACAAATTTTTTTAATTGAAGGCTTGCATAAAGCATACTGCCCACCTTTCTATTCTTGCCCCCCCCCCCCCCCATCTCTCTCTCTCTCTCTCTCTGGATGTTTTGACCGTTGAAATGGGGACAATACACCGTATCCTGGTATCTGGGGACTCCCATTTCTACTACAGTTAAAGACACTTCTCTTGACTTTTTTCTACCTTCTTACCTCCCCTGTATCATAAACGGCCAGTTAAGACAATACCTTCAGCTTTAAGTTTCAACTGAGAGACTATGTGGGGACGAGAGAAAAAATGATCCAGGGACAAGAGATAGTACATTAAATGGGGACAACTTGGAGAGACGTTTTTGTCGGGACATGTCCCCACAACCCTGGGATGAGAGATGAAATGATCAAGGGTCCAGGGACAAGAGATAGTACATTAAATGGGGACAACTTGGAGAGACTTTTGTCGGGACCCCACAACTGGACAGAGATGAAATGATCAAGGGACAATAAAGATATTTTACTAAATGGGGACAAGAGAGACAATTTTGTCGGGACCTCTCCCCACAATCCTGGGAGGGTAATGTCTCCACTGTATCTCATCTGAGATAAAATGGTATGGAAGACAGAGAATTTGATGTTTAAATATGTCTTAATTAAATGAATGAAACGTTCAGGATAAGAATTATATTATTGCGTGGATTTAAAATATAAAGATTGAGAACATTTGCAAATAAATGTGTTTAATATTTCATTTTGAGAAAAGACGTAAAGAAATTATAAAGAAATGCAATATCATTGCTTTAACAAATTACAAATAAAAAAGTTTCTTTTATTGTGATATCTGCAGGTTTACCTTTATTTTCTCCGCTGCACCACAAGACCTTCGTTAGGTATTCTTGGGACTTATGCACCTATTCGATCGGTTTTAGTTCCAAGTAGCAAAACCAAAGTCCGGGGTCACTGATATCACAGAACTGATTACATTACCCTTCCATTTGGCCGCAAAGAATGAAGTTGAGACAGAGAACGCTCTGCATTTATTTATTTATTTATTTATTTATCTATTTATTTATTTATTTTTATGAGTGAACAGAGATTAAGGATACAGTCATAGATTTATAAGGTTATTGGTAATAAAGGTCGGTATTATTGTGCCTACTCTCCATGCCGTTGGGTACACTCTCGTTTCAATCATTGTATTATATAATGTTGTTGGAAACGGATCTACCAATCATAGGAGCCTATGAAAATATTTGTTATTATGTCATTATTTCCTGGAAACTTTTTTTAACTCATAACCCCTGTATATTTCATTATTTGATGTACTTTGCTCTATTTCGATCAGAAATGAAATCCATTTCGTTGTTCCTATCGCCAAATTACTCATCTATATGAAGTTAATCGCATCATTCATAAAACTCACTTGTTTTTTGTTGTTGTTGTTTTTGATAATTTATAACGCTCCTAAACAACATGCATGTCTTTTATTTCATTCTTATTTTTAAACTATGTTTCTTGCTTGTTTAAAAGGATATTTACGTATTTACAATATTCTTTCAAACCATTGATTAAATCTATTTTAAATTATTTCCCGATTTTTCTTTTCTTTCTAAATACTTCGTAACTTGTTTCATATATAGAGCGTACGAAATTTCCTTCCACATCATCAGTCTCGTGATTAAACAGTTCATTGGATTTTTGAGCAATCAGCTAGCTCATCATTTTCAAACTGAGGATTTTTGTCGCTATCCCAAACTAATTTCAGACTGGCTGTCAGATTATCGTTACTACGAGTACTTTTACGATTGTAAGAGTGACGTTTTTTTTTTGTTTTGTTTTTTTTTGTTTTTTTTTCAGAGAATGTAATGGGACTGTGTTGAGTCGCAAATATCCCTGTAATTCATTCTCATCTAAGAAAAATGTGCACGCATTTTTCTAAAAAAAAAAGTAAGAAGATTGCTTTTCTGATCACATGGTGGGACCAAGTATCGGAAAGTAATTTCTTACTTGTTTGAAACGTTGAAATTCATTATATTTGCTTGTAAATCGCAAGTTTTTCGACGTGAAGTTTTCTTTTACTCCAACCCAGCATCCTCCCCTTGTATACCTAATATAAAATTTAAGTTGCTAACTTTTTGGTAGAAGTTAGTTGCTGTTTTTGTGTCATTTTGTCGAATCGTTGACTTGATCAAGGGAATATAACGATAAATATTATCAAATACCTTTGCCGATACATACATGTTTATCTCTCATAGATAACAATGTAATTTTGTGGCATAACAGGGAACGAAATGTTGACCGGTAACCATTCCAGTGAGATAATAAAACAAGAGGGCAAAGATGGCCTTAAATCGCTCACCTTAATTAGATTTGTTGTAGAAATGCTGAATAGTCTATTTTGATAGTATGATTCATTTCACTCACAAGTGATAAACAAACATTTTGGCTGCATATGAAAAAGTTTTTAAAAAAATGAAAACATGGAAAATTGAACATTTGTTCTCTTATAGAAAATGATCCTTTTTTTCATCACTGATGTAATATTTATTGATAGTGTTGGGGAACCGTGAGAAGATACTATATACCAAATATCAACGCTGTAGGTCTGTTTCTGAGGAAAGGGCATTTTAAAGTTTTGCCTTCTTCATTATCCAACCAATGGTTTCAGCAGTAAAGATATTTCGTTTTCGAAATATAGATCCATACAAAATCTGGGTGTGGCCTCATGTAAACCCTGATGCACATATTTGTTAACAGTGTTGAGGCACCATGATCTGATGCTATATACCAATTATTAAATATATAGGTCTGTATGTTTCTGAGAAAACGCATTTTAAAAGTATGCCTTGGCCATGGCAACCAAAGTTCTTTATAAAATTAAAAAAAGTAAGAATTAACATAAGTATCATTATAGTTAAATGTGGTTAAGGGGCCTCCGTGGCCAAGAGGGTAAAGTCGCTGACTTTAACACTCACTGAGCCCCTCACCGTGTGGGTTCGAATCCCGGCAGGGTCATTCGGATTTTCATGTGAGGAAGCCTTCCAGCTGGTTTGCGGTATGTCGGTGGTTCTACCCAGATGCCTCCGTGTATTCGGGGTCTTCCTTCATCTGTAATTAGCTGGACGTCGCAATATGACTGAAATACAGTCGAAGCGACGGTAAACTCAAAAATCCATGGAGTTGTTTCGGAAGAGAAGATTTTCATGGAAAACCTTTTTCACGCGTATTGCCAGCGTTTTTGAAAACTTTTAATTATAATTTTGGTACTGACCCTATACGGAAATATATTAATATTTCGAGTCAGTAATGGTGTTAGTAATGTCCATAGAGGTGGGGCGGGGTGCTAAGGGGCTAGCCGCGTCACCTTATGAACATTAATGAGATCTCCTGTGATTCAATTTAGAGTCGGTACCAAGCATATGATTATTTTGTTTCACTGACCGCATTTCCTTGTTATATTTGTTATTTAATAGTTGACCATCAGAAGCATACTACTTTCAATATCCGATATAGACATTGTCTCCAAATGACTGAAATACTGTCGGTGGGACATAAAAGACAACAAACAAACAACATCCGACAATCGAGCAATGTCAGGGTCGCTGTACTTTACTTTTTAAAAAAAAAATGGTATCGATAAACGTACATTGTATTTTTCGACACTAACAAACACAAGTGACTTATATACTTGTATAATAGTATATGGTCTCATTTTCACTCATTTATCAGTTGTAGTTGGCCCTTAGGAGGGACAGGGTGGAGACACCAGTACGATATGATAAGATCAACATGTTTTCAAAAAGACGTGAAACCTGGGGACGCTACTCATACGATACACTGGCGGTGACCGACATACGTTCGCATACGTTTCCCATGTGCTGCCTGTACGCTGTTGATACGCTACTCATACGTTCATCAAAGACAATCCTCGAAAATTCAGTTCATACTCTTAAAGGTTGTGCATAACTCATACGTTCCTGTCATACGTCAGAGTGTGACAGGGTCATCAACAAGACCGGAACATTCTCAAAATATTCATTGATTTATGTGTCAAACATACATTAACAAAGACAATCATTTGAACTACAAAAGAAATAGTTTACAAAACACATTTCTCTCTCATTAGAAAATGTCTATTTTCTATTTCTACATCTTGGTCTCCTAAACTATTGAAAGAGTGCTTGCAAAACACCTACCATGAGCGATCATGTGGTCTCTGTTTATTCGTTTTAATACACTCACTGTGCTTATTATATTTTCCAATGTTAGATCAATATATCTATCGTATTAAATATAATCAGGTAGACTGGATATTCTTGCATTGCAATCTACACAAATACATGTATATACTTTACTAAACTCAGAGAATTTGTCTCAATGTATTGTTTGTTTGTTGGGTTTAACGTCCCATTGACAGTATTTCAGTCATTTGGAGTCGATGTCTTCTTGAGACAGATATAGTGCTGCCACATTGAAGTATCACGCCGTAGACATGTGGCATGATATCACACCGGTCACCAGGCAAACCAGTCCTGCAACTACCCTTATATGCTGAGCGCAAAGCAAGGGACCTATACTGTTTGCATGACTTTGGTATGTCGCGGTCGGTGATAGAATCTATGACCTCCTGCTCCCGAGGCGTCTCTATTATTTGTTTCCATCTTGGAGCTGGTTATATATATTGGCTGTTATGTGACCCGCTGACATAAATTTTATCTCATTCTATATGTTTAATATGTTATACCTTAGTAAACAAGGTGGGAAGAATAATTGCATCTGGTCGAAGTGTCTGTGGTTGTTCGGAAATGGGACTTTTCTTAATGCAAATCTACAGATAAAGATTTAAATTCATGTACATATAGTTGTGTTCACAAGATTCTGCTTACATGACACTATACAGGAACAAGGCTAACGTGGCCAAGTTTTAAAAGGGACATAACTTCCCAGTGTGTTGGTGAATCTGGCTGGTTATTTTGACAGCCGACAGTGTTTGTTTGTTGGTTGGTTTAACAGCCAAACGACAGTATTTCAGGTCAATATTTAACTAAATATAATTATAAATATAATTAGAAATAGTGCTGCCACACTGCAGTATCACTCCGAAGACATGTGGCATGATACTACACCCAGTCACATTATCCTGACACCAAGCCAACCATTCTTGAAACTACCCATATATGCTAATTGCCAAGCAAGGGTAATACCAGTATCATTTTTACAATTTCGGAATGTTGCGCCTGGGGTTAGAATAAACAACCTCCCGCCCCAGAGTTGGGTATTTCACCATTTAGCCCCCGGGGACGGTGAAAGCCGATAGTGTCAATTTTGCAAAACTTCAACAGTACCATAACTGGCCTTCTAAACAATTAAATCTTCACGAGGTGATGTTGATGGCTACTTAACTTTTCCTTAATATTATGCTCATGAGTGGTCAGATGTAGATTTCACATATCCAAGTGCCATAACTCCGGAGTAGCTTGGTCAGTTTGGCTGACTATCAAATTCGGCCAAGATGTAATGGTTAAACACTTTATAACCATGTTTGAAGAAGCGGGCAACATATGTGGACACCGCTTACAGCTTCAGGTGTTTCCCTTAGACGGGCATATAAAAAGGAAACGGATTATTATGCATTTGTACAAGTCTGAAATTATTAAGAACTCTATTTATTTAAAACTCTTTTATCACAAAAATTACCATTAATCGTAAACCATTCTTGAATGAACATTTAACAATTGATTGCATAATGCTACTATTGGGTTATATATAACATGATCAAAATATCAGTTAAAACCTTGTGCCATTAACTAAATACAAATGAATACAAATTATTTCAAGATGAAAGCTATCCAAACGAGAGACACAAGCTCCACTGGCTAAATAGGGTTAAGCAATAATAATGGCATACATATACTTACAGAAATGTTACAGTAATATAACATTGATCTGAAAAAAATCCTGTGTGTATATATGTACATGTATGTATATTTAATTACATATATGTGTGTGAACGCCTATATCAGGATTAGGGGTTAAATGCCTGATATGTTGTAACTAAATAATGTAATTAGATTATAAGGATCCACCTTAACGAGTCTCTCTCTCTCTATTTTTCTTTCTTTTTTCTATGATTATATTTTCCATTATGTATTTTCATGACCATTTATATGCCATTGTTTACAATTGTATGTAGGGGAAGGACCGATTCTAAGTTGTAAGAACCTGTGGCCCAACCCCATTTCACATATATATGAAATAAAATATTATTAAACTAATAATAATGGCATTAAAATGTTCGTCAGAATACCATAAGCCTGATCAAAATAATTCAAGTCACTTGATTTTACTTGGTTACCTTCAGCATCAACCTGATTCAAACTTCAGATAAAAACTTTTAAGATTATATAAGCAAATTGGCCAGTTCCTTTGAGGCCTCATTTTTCAAGGGATCAATTTGATTTTAGTAAATTATTGTAGAGGGCCATGAGGTGACCATTTGTGGCAAATGAAATTAATTTGTAAAGGGCTACCCAAGGATCATTTGTGCCAAGTTTCATCAATTTATATTCAGTGGTTTCAGATGTCTTTTTAAGCAAATTGGGGAAGATTTTTTTAAAGTATGAGTAATATTACAAAAGAATGACTAGGATCCTCGGTGACCAAGTGGTTAAGTCACCAGACTCTAAACTGGGAAACCAGGGTTCTATCCCCACATTCAATGGTCATGGTGAAGTGCCCTTGGTCAAGGCACTTTATCCTAGCCTAGTACATGTTTGCAACCTAGGGACCATGAATAATTGAAATGCAATAACTATATAACTGAGCAAGAAGTATCAGGGAAAAGTGAAAATGAATTCACTGCTATGAAAAAATATAAATTCATAGAGGTTAACTAGAGGTGATACTACAAACAAACTATCAAAGTATTAAGCAAGTCGCAGAGTAAAGACACAATTTTTGAGTTGAGTCACCTAAAATTACACTTTCTTATCAGGTAGAACTTTAAAGCACGTTATGCTCAGGTGTGCTAAACAGAATATTTAGTTAATGAATGAAAATGACCTATTCAATTATCAAATGGGCAACAATTTCAAGACGTTTCAGCAGGTTACCACAGATTTTATTTTTATTTTTTTAATTCAAATTTATTTTGTTGTAAAATGTCAAAGGAAACCCTAAATTTTATGAATTATGTATTAAAAACATTCAAATTAAACAAAGTAAGAAATGAAAATGATAAAAGTTCAGCATAACCTTGATGAATCAAAGTCGCTTTCAGGCATACATATTTTTACGAGGACTGTTGCAAAAATGTATATCATATATCAAAAACATGATACAACAAACTGCCTTTACATTAAACTTTCATTAAACTTACAACCATGTAGAGGGCATGGTAGACCCATGAAAACTTGTCTGAATGTGTCATGGCTGATCTAAAAATGTGCAATATGACCTACACTGATCATTTGGACAGAGATGCATTGAGAGAGGGTTTCTGGACTTAGTCATTGTCAATATCTCAACAAGAAAAAATGTCTCTGCGATTCTAACGCCACACAGGTATACGTTGGTCAGAACCAAATATAGGACCAAATTTACTATGCTCATCCAACCATGAAATATAGATATGATCCATGAAATTCATATACTGTGAAAAAAAAATCATGTAATGCCATGTTTCATAAAGATGCGAAGTCATCTTCATGGGCAAGAGCACTGCAAACGAAAACCAACATTCATCTGCTGTTGTTGTTGTTTTTAGGGGAAGATAAATTAGGTCAAAATGGGCCTAAGAGCCCTTGATGAGTATGATGCCCTTGTAAAAATGAACTAGCATGTTAAGTTTGATGAAAGACAGTTAAACAGTTTATAAGTTATGGCTAAGATTAAAGTTTGTCAGTATATTTTAAACAATTAGGGACATAACTTTCATCAAAATGGACCATAGAGTTATGGCCCTTGATTGGAATGTAGCCCTTGAGAAAGTGAACAAATATTTCAAGTTTGATTACAGAGGGTTTAATTGTTTAGAAGTATGCCAAGGTGAAAGTTTTTCACTGTATTGAATAAGGGGAGATAAATATAATTAAAGTGTATCTAAAAGTTATGGGCCTTGGTGGGAAAGTAGCCCATTGTAATTGTGAACAAATATAAGTATTTTGATGACAGAAGGTTAATGGCTTAGAAGTTATGGCCAAGGTTAAAGTTGTTCATGACAACGTGAACGACAATGATGGCGAAAACGCCGCCGACAACATCAGAGTGATGACAATACCTCAACCTTTTTTCCTTGGAAAAAAAAACAAAACAAAAAAAAACAGCTTTAACACAAAGGCAACCAGAGATATGATAGGCATTTTAAAGCACAGACCACAAATCTATAAACCTTAAACAAAATTCACAAGGTAAATAGTCTTCTGTACTCTGAACTCCCTCTGAGGTTGTGTTTCCATACTTCAGAATGTCAATGACATAAATGAAATCGTCATTTCTCAAAGCATCCAATACATGTTCCTGTTTTGCCTGAGGTGCTGATCCTTTCTTAGATGGAGGTGGCAGACGTGCTATTGCTTCTTCAGCACAATGCGTTTTACTGCACATATGACAAACTACTTTGGAAAATAGTTTTTCACAGAAAATACATGCATGCCTCTTTGGGTAATCCTTCTTTATTGTATGATCCTCTTTATCATGGACTGCCATTACTTTTCTCCTACATTTATCTGGAAAAAGAAATTACCTAAATATTTAGGGAATAAAAAGCATGTTATTGGCAATACAAACAAAAGTTATTATTCCAATTAAAATTTAGTTGTTTTATAGTATACATTTAAATGTTAATGATAAACCTGTACACCCAACCAACATCAAGTGATAAAAGTCAATTTTGCTATAAGAGAAATTGCAATACCCATCAAATTGGAAATTATTGAGTCACTCAGTTTTGCACTTGAGGGATAAGTCATCATCAATTTAATTCTTATGTAATACACATTTATTTTGCCCTTTTTTCCTGCTTTCTCCAAGAGATATCAATTAGATATAGTGAGGACATGTCCCCACATCTATTTCATCTCAGATATTGTGGGGACAATTGTCCTTACAAAATGGTCTCTCTTGTCCCCACAATGAAATATCTCTAGTTCATTTTTCATCTCTCTCTTCATCAAAATGTCTCTCAACAGATAATCATATTTGATCATATTAACTTAAAAGACTGAGTGTACTGTCTGCTGGGTCAGTGAAAATAGTCCCAGATACTGTTATACAGTCCCTATAATGTTCATTTCACATCAAGAAATATGAACCTAGAAAGGGACCAAGATGTAGTTCACAGCAGTCAGGGGACATGCTTTTCTGCACTACCCATCGAATTGGAAATTATTGAGTCACTCAGTTTTGCACTTGAGGGATAAGTCATCACCAATTTAATTCTTATGTAATACACATTTATTTTGCCCTTTTTTCCTGCTTTCTCCAAGAGATATTAATTAAATATAGTGAGGACATGTCCCCACATCTATTTCATCTCAGATATTGTGGGGACAATTGTCCTTACAAAATGGTCTCTCTTGTCCCCACAATGAAATATCTCTAGTTCATTTTTCATCTCTCTCTTCATCAAAATGTCTCTCAACAGATAATCATATTTGATCATATTAACTTAAAAGACTGATAATGATCATTTCACATCAAGAAATATGAACCTAGAAAGGGACCAAGATATAGTTCACAGCAGTCAGGGGACATGCTTTTTTGCACCCTGAGTCTAACTTAAGGTAGTGCAAGTCTAATTTGCACTGTTTCAGATCTTAATAAACTACATATATTCTAAATCTATATATACTTTTTATCACGAAAACAAACAGGTTTTTAGGGGGATTCACAATATTCTCTTCTTATAGAACTGATATACACCATAAAAACAGAGGCGGACAGTAGATCCTGCAGTTTTTCAATTTCTGACTTCCAAGTAGATGATGAGTCAAATGTTGACATATTCGACTGGAAGTGATACTTAATTATACTTCCTTTGATTGTCTTTTCTAATTTGTCCATCCTTTACTGTTAAGGATATACTAAGATTTCCTTAACGTGGGAATTGAATTAGCAGATTAAATAATGAGAAAAATACTTCGAATTGAAACAAAATTTTAGAATATCTGCCAATATTTTGTACAGATAAAACCAGCATGGACAATTTATGTGTGATCGATATTAGAGCAGCTCATTCACAGATGATCTGTAAAAATTATAGAAAATATCTTTCTTCTCCCTGTTAATGATGGTGAAGTCTGTGTCCTGACAAATAAACTCTGCAAGTTTAGGTCATATTACAATGGAAAAAGCTATATTTGTTAATGCAACCTCAGAAAAATAGGGTTAATTATAGAACAGGGTATCCCCGAAGCATGTTCTTGCATGTTCCGCAACATGGTATCTTCACCAGTTCTTGGTAGCATTGTCATCAATTCAGTCTATGACGCTAGCGCATACGCGAAGACTGAATGTGATTGGCCAATTTAAGACAAATGATAATAAATCTAAATACAGGTTTTTAAATTCTAAATACAACTTCAATACCGTCAGAGATGGTAATGCCTGTAATGGAGAAACCAACTATGTTTTTACAATCACAGAAGGTAGCATAAGGTGACCATGCATCTGTAGATGGATTATTTGATAGAATACACAATTTTAGTTTTAAAAAAATCTTAGTCAATGACCATCTGTGAACAAGCTGCTTTAAGAGTTATTTAACCTTAAACCTACCTTCACTCTCTGGGAAAGAAATGAGGTCAGCATTTACCACCAAAACAAGACTTAGCATCTGAAATGGGAATACAATTCATGTTTAATGCATCAAACTAGACGGCTCTTCCCAAAAACACATATCGCCTGCCATAAGTTTGTCACAAAAATGATATAAAGTCAGAGTGACCACAACCTTTGACAAATATCTAAATACTAAAATACTAAATCTACATGAATCATGAATGTAGGATATAACTTAAAAGGGCCTTGAGTTATTAAATGACAGAAAAAGTAAGCCCTATCGTGTAGAAGCTGCAGTTTAGTTTAGTGCTCTTGACAAAGGACAGTTTGTACAATACTTTTATTAAACAAGAGCTGTCAGAAGACAGTACGCTCGACTTTTCAAAATGCTTGTTAGCAAATCAAATGAAATCTTTTTTTCTATTCTTGCCTTTCACATACTCTGTATATAATATTAGTAAAAATGATGAACTTTGATAGTCTGATACCACTGAATATGTATATGAGGTCTAAAATCAATCCCATGCCTAATTACTGAGACACCGTGCATGAAAATGAATGAAAGTACCTTACACGCAAAATTGTAACCGAAATTCTAAGTTAAAAAGATGCCATAATTTGAAATATATTCCATCAAGAGTTACCTAACTTATAGTATGATACCCCTAAATATATCTAAGATGTCTCAAATCAATCCAATGACTGTATACAGAGATATAAGCATGAAAGTACCTTGCATCCAGAACTTTAACAAAAATTTATATGGTAAAAAGTTCAGTCAAGAATTACCTACCTCGGTTGTCTGGAGCTCCTAAATATATTCATAAACTCTCAAGTTAATATCATGAATGGTTATTGAGATAAAACTTAAACTAAAAGCTATGGCGCCAACGCAAGGGTGACTGCAATTAATAAGCTCTCATATTCTTCGAATAGTCAAGCTAAAAAAAGGAATGCAAATAATGTACAACCCCCACATACACAAACACACATCATGAACATCATGCCAATGGAAATATTTTTCAGTGGAAAGATATGTGTCAAAAATGTACATATAATAAAAAAATCCATATTGACATGCTATACATATTTTCATCAATCAGTTCAAGAAATACTTTTAAAACTAGAACTACCACTGAAAGTTATGGAATACCTCCCACATATAGCTTTATCACAGAAAAGACAACATTGGCCATATCATCAAAGAGTCACTGCATGCAATCTCAGGATAATTATAAAAAAATGGGAGATAATTAAAAAATCATGTGGAGTAATGGTTCTTGGACAAGGCATTTTAACTGCTTGCTATCATTTTTATATTTTAAGTTTAAGTTAATGCCTTTAATAGTTTTCAAGCTATGCTCCAGATAAAAAAAAAATGTTATAACAACAAAAAGTGCCATAACTCTGTGATAAAAAAACATTGCAAATTTATTATGCTAATGATGTGTACAGCAAGACATGGTACCTATCAATCCTAGCAAAAGATTTCAGAGACTAACTGCGGACAAAAATCTATACAGACATTATGTAGCTAAAAACCAACATAACTCTGTGATGATATATTATGCACAGTTAGACTTAATATCAATCAACCCAGTGAAGGTTTGTCCAATCCAAGCTAGGGGTTTTTGAGATGCATGGACAAGAATCTGAAAGTTTATTATGTTGATAAAAAGGGGTTATAACTCTTATGTTATATCATCCCACATATCTTGCGATGTTTCATCCATTTTAAGCCAGGGACTGGACAAGCAATGGCAACAATTGATTTAAAACAATTTTCGAAGCTGCAGAAAAAAAGTCATTGACACTTCATCCCATTTCACCCTATGATAAGGACTTCAAAAAACTACATGCACGTATAAGGTGTGCCTCATTTTTCGATAAAACTTGGGAGACACACTTTCATATGACGTTACTAGAGTTATTTATAACTCTATAATGCGACGCGGTTACAGAGAATATTGTAGGGACTCTCCATATGAAGGGGTACAAAAAATGTAAAATTGTGCCCCCAGTTTTAAAATTCAGTGGACAGTCCGACTGTGACCCTGCTCAAATCAGAGTGAAGTTGCATAGCTGCAAGAGGACAGACATGGTATTTAGCCAGAAAAAGTGCACAAATATGAAAACTGTGCATGGGGAATGAATGCCTTTGCATTTCATTTAGTTATAGTCTTTGAATGACCTCAGAAAATCTGCAATCAGAGCATCTGTGCCCAAACGTATAAAACAAGGCTGGGAATTGAATATATGGCCTTGATATAATGACAAAGTAATATTTTTATATTACCTTTACTTTCTGGAAACCATTGTAGGTTGTATCCGGGGGGGGGGTGTCCCTCAATCAATCTATCCATTGATGATGTGGTGATTTTTACTCAAAACTGAAAACAAGTCAGAATTTTTCATTATTTTCAATATCATGTATGTATGTATGTATGTATGTATGTTTGTTTGTTTAATGGGTTTAACGTCCCATTGACAGTATTTCAGTCATTTGGAGACGATGTCTACTTGAGACAGATATAGTGCTGCCACACTGTAGTATCATGCCGTAGACATGTGGCATGATACCACACCAGTCATATTATCCTGACACCTGGTCATCCAGTCCTGCAACTACCCTTATATGCTGAGTGCCAAGCACGGTATCTATACCAGTACCATTTTTGACGACTTTGGAATGTCAGGTCTGGGAATTGAACTCAAGGCCTCCTGCCCCGAGGCATACGCTCTTACTACAAGGCCATCAGGGACGGTGTCAGGGTGGAGGCTCTGACTTGTAGTAAAGCATATATATATTTTATAGGTGTGTATTTTTATTTCAGTTCTTATGCATTGCTTATGACAATGTTTTAAACATTCTGTCCTAGATTTAGCTTAACCACAAAATCTAGCCTATTTTTTTTCAACACTCAAACACTTATATCAAAGTTTCAATAAATAACACAAACATCATAATAATAGGTATGGGTATGGAATCATTGCTTGATGATGTCAGTGTCTCTGGGTATAAATCTACTTACGACGTGACAGAGAGACTGCTGAGATCCGGTGATGTCTAACATTACCTCCTCATCGCAGGGCTTTACACCATGCTTAATCAGGGATCCATGGCTTGCAGGATTTTCCCAAACAAGGGTCCTTTAAAATAATTGTAAGGGTCCATTATTTTTTTCAGTCAATATTTTACTGCAGTTTCATGTAAATAAAGAAATGAGTATTTCAAATCTATATAACCTTTGGTTCAAGAAGGAATTGCCCTGGAAACTCTTGTCTGATATGCAATACAAATGATAAATCTGCAAATCAATGTAAATGCACCATTTTTCTCTCATGTTAACTTTCGTCTTCTATAATTATTATCTTATTATAATCTGTTGTTGTTGAAATACTCATATAAAGCTATTATATATATGTTGTTTGAAATGTTTGAATGCAAGAAAATAATACTTTTTTTTTCCTACCTACCAACTTTACCCTTCTTTACAGATTATAATCATAATGTTAACTTTCGTCTTCTATAATTATTATCTTATAATAATCTGTAAAGAAGGGTAAGGTTGGTAGGTAGGAAAAAAATGACTTCTGTATAGAAAGTTAAGTTTTCTTTCAGATGTTTAACACATTGTCAGGCCTAAAACTGTTTAATGTGACAATCTGTCATTCCTTTCTGCCATTGGAAAATTAATTGTAAGTTCTAGCAATTTTAAACAAATATTGTTTAATATTTCTTATAAATGTGTTTGTATGACAAATAAAAAAAAACACGATTTAAATAATTAACTAGTGTGCGTTTCTTACCAATTCTTGTTATGTTTATTTCCAGAAGTTGTTTTCAAACACAATCCCAAAACATCTCTCATGAATAGTGTGTGTGTGGGGGGGGGGGATGGACAGGGGGTCATAGTGTAACACATTCTTATAAAGCCATAAACTAAACATCAGTTAGGCAATATGGTCAGTTAACGAGGAAACATTGTATCAACAGGATGAGTAGATTTGGCCAATTTTGTGTAATAATTTTGGGGTCAGTTGTCAGTTATCTATTCTTGAGTGCTTGCCAAAGTGTCACCAAATACACCCCTCTGTGCCCCCTCAAGTATTTTCAGATTGACCTTGTGTGACATCACCACTCTAGATTTACACACAGGAAGAAACATACTGCAGCAGTAGAGTTCAAAGGGTGTGAAACTTTGCCATTTGAAGGCTAGTTTGGGTTTCTCACTTCTTTGACTTGCCGCTAATCAGAACTTAAAAGAGTCAGAATTGTGTTAGTGGTTGTTTGATTTCTTTCAAGTATAGAAGAAACATACAAAAGTGCAGAAGAAACATACAATCGGTCTAGCTTTTCATATCTTTCCCAGACGAAAAATAAGGCATTTTCAGGATTGCAATAAAATATTTGAGTCAGGCCTTTTTTTCAGGTCAGTAGTGGGAGGGAAAACATTTTTATTTTTGCCCATGGTCAATACTTTATACAGAGATCATATTCAATAAATCATTCTTTATCATTGATTAAAAAAAAGGTTAATAATTTACAATAATTTTGAAGGGAGAGATCCCCAAAGGCCTCCTTCCAGGAGACAGGACAACAAAATAGCCCTAAATATTGCAATACGAACACCATTTCAATGTACTATTGGGTTTACTATGTACAGAACGAAGCAATGGGTTATCTATTTACATTTATCATTTTAACAATTGAGTTTAAAAAGGATAAAAATACCTTGATAGCACGACGACATTTTACAGATCGCCTTTGGACGCCATGACACTTACGATTCGCCCCCTCTTAAATTCGCCCTCTCTTAAAGCCGTCTCAAATCACGTCTGCTTTTATAATGCACATCAAAATATCAACGTATCAAATATTTCCGTGAGTTAACTGCTGAAGTAAGAACTATTGAAAAATTACAGGAAAATCCGAAAAAAAAAATGGTTGATTAGTCACAGTATTACCGGGTACGATACTCTGGGGTCGGAACCAAGTCTCACCTCATTCGGAACATTTCGCCTATTTTCGCTAGGAAAAGGTCGAGATGTTCCGAATGATATTTACCGCGAAAGCATTATTGGTTAAATACAAACCACAGTCTTGAGAGTGAGATAATTGATTCTGGGGACATTAGTCCCCACATACAGGAAAATAGAAATTTATTTGAAACACATGATGCACATTAAAA
The DNA here is from genome assembly GCA_021229015.1 of Solen grandis. Classification (NCBI taxonomy): domain Eukaryota; kingdom Metazoa; phylum Mollusca; class Bivalvia; order Adapedonta; family Solenidae; genus Solen; species Solen grandis. The sequence goes on from CM037780.1 coordinate 52,789,459, forward strand.
AAATCGACCGTAAGTGTGGGGACATATGGATTGTCCCCACATTCCAGTACCTGTCCCCACTTGGTGGGTAACAGTGTTATCATTTGTCCCTGGATAAACGGCTGAGGCATCCCTCTCTCTTGCATATCTTCCTTTTTCCACTCTTAATATGTTCTGAAATTCAATGTTTTGTTTAAAATAATCTATTTTGTCTGCATTTAAGAAAAATCAAATTCCATTCCAAAACGTATTTTTTTTTATCTTTATATAACATCAATTTATTATAATTTGAATATCTGAACTCCATTTTTAAATGAAATTATTTTTAACTATGCTTAAAATCTGACAAGAATATTATGATTTTCTATATCATTCGGTTGATCCCATGTGTGCATCAAACCATATAATATATAAAATAAAATTTTCTGAATTCTGTACCTTTAACCAATATTTGACAACATTTACGTATCTATGTACATACAAAGATACCCAGCTCGCCATACACAACATCTTTACAAGAATTCTTTCGCACCCCCAAAATATATTTACAGAACTTTAAATGTAATTTAGACTTAGTATATCCCCAGACTTGCGAACAATAATTCAGAATTGAGCCGACAAAAGCATCGAATAATTGCAAGCAGGTATAACATTCGGCTCATTCTTTCTGATGTTTACCAAAATAACGTTCATTGCTTTAAGTGCTTTACCGTATACAAACTGGTTATTCAGAACAAAGAACCCCATGTTATTGAATACTGGACCTAAGTATTTGAAATTTCTATGTTATTATTCCTGTATAGCCTCTTTTCATTTTCTCTTAAACTTGCGCGTTTTCTAAAAAAACATATTTTTTGTCTTCTTAAAGATCACTTCCAAACCCCATTTATCACAATATTCATATAAACTGTTTGAATTATACTGTAAATCATTCAACAAATTGCCAAATACTATCACGTCATCAGCGAAACGTAACAGGAGTATAGTCATATCATATACTGAAAGACCGCAATTTATATTAAAGTTAACGCATGTATTAACCGTGTTTTACATCGAAAGTATTATTCTTAGTAATATCCTATGAAATCCCAGTCTATGCAGTTTTAACCAAAATGTGTTTCTATTTACTGAGTCGAAGGCTTTTTTAAATCGATAAAAGCACAGTAAAGCCTACCGTCATTATTTAACGTAATATCTATCAAATGTTTTAATAAAAATATAGCATCTACAGTGGAAAAGCCCTTTTTTAAAACCAAATTGCGCATCTGTTATTATATTAACATTTTCGCAAAACTTTACTATTCTGGAGTTTAACCCTTTCCCTCATAGAGGAAACCATGAAAAGACCTATGCGAACAACATAAAACCAGATCAGCCTGCGAGTAACTCGCAGGCTGATCAGGTTTTATGCTGTTCGCTGCTCCTCAGTGGTCTGTAAATGAGAATTTTGTAAATAAATTTGGTAAGGTTTAACTGTGGTTTTCTGCAGATCAGGCTTTATGTGGTACCTACTGAGTGCGTCAAAATGAGTCTATATGAGGGAAAGGGTTAAGACACTTGTAATTTAAACAATTTACCCAGATTATTCAAAAGTGTAATACCCCTGTTATTTGAAACATTGTTCATATCACTTTTTTATAAATTGGGATAATATATCCATACGACCATATTTCAGGAAAATAACTATTATTAAATACAACGTTAAATACGTCTGTTATATTTCAGGAAAATAACTATTATTAAATACAACGTTAAATACGTCTGTTATATGCCCTGCTTACATGTCTGCAGACTCTATAAAAATCGTTAAATAAAAACTCAGAAGGTGCACACGTTTTATATATTTTATATTTTTGTCAAGATCTGAACGATATTGATTATATATATATATATATATATATATTTGTATGTCAAATTAAATATATTCAGCTTTAGGCACATCCGAGTTACTTGCATCATGGAACATCTCGAAAAAGATAATAGTGAAATTCTTTTAAGCTTATATTATTAGGAGAGTCAATTTTGCCCGAAGAAAAATGCTTCCAAATATCTCTTGATTTTGCGTGTTTTTAATTCTCGAGCTCTTTAGATTTTTTAAGCTTGTATAACCTCTTTTTTTCTGATGAGCTTTTTATACCTTCGTTTCGCATCACAAAAGTTCCACCGATTTACCCATGATTTAACGTTATTGAACTGTAGTAAAACTTCTTTATAATTTTCTTTTGCTGCATAATAACCCTTGTCAACCACCTTTTTAAATCACAACCTTTATAAAGACAACACTTACTGTTAATGTTTACTTCTTTTTTTTAAATAAAGGCTGACCTTATTATATATCGTCTATAAGACCACCAATATCTCTATTTTGAGAATATTCATTGCTAATAATTCTATTAAATCTTGGCAAAGAAGCAATCAGTTTGGGTCTAAATAAATCTCTATACTAATTATCCCATATTACAGTTTATCCGTGTTTGATAATTCTGGTGCATGAGGAAATATTTGATGTTTATGATTCATGTCATTGTTCGTTACACAATTATATATGTCCGCATTGTTTAGTTCTATTCAAACCTCGTAAAATCTGAACCTCTGCGAAACCAAACAGAGGCTCTAGTCCGGAAGGTGTACGATATTCACTTAGTACTGTTTTAGAAATAAAACCAAAATGTTAGAGGAAATATGCTTTTCTAAAGATATAGTTTTTAGTTTAGTTTTAGTTTAGTTTATTTCAGAATACATGTAGGCCATAGGCCCCTGAGTACACAGAATTAACAAAACCATCATATAAACAATCTCTCTCTCTCTCCCTCCCTCCAAACTCTCTCTCTCTCTCTCTCTCTCTCTCTCTCTCTCTTTTCTACTGTCTGTTTTGACCTGATAACCTAACATGTCTATGCACAGGACTCTCATATCAAAAAAATCAACCTCTCTATCAATAATTTATATATAGAGGGGTCGATTTTTTTTCAAAGATTTTTCAGACTGAATATCAGGGCCCTGTGGTCTATGATTTAAATAAAAAAAGAAGCAAATGCAAATTAACAAACGCAAAAAAAGATGTATAAAAACTATTATTTAAAACAAACTATACGTGTATAACCCAAGAACTAAAATAAATAATATAATAATTAATTAAAAAGAAAACGGCTTCAGTTTGGATTGAACTTGCGACCCCTTGCAGGGAAAAAGTCTAGCTTGGAGCTAATTCCAAAAGTGTTTATCTTTGGTGCAAATTAGGTTTTTTATAGTTATAAGAATGAAAATTGTGCGGATGAATACTGAATTATTTAACTTGTTTCTTTTAGTTTCATTTGCCCATAAATTGTGATTATACCTAATGTTTTCAAAATCATCAGAATCCTGCAATATATCCAACTTTTATCAAAGCTGCAATGTTGACTTCTACAACCCGTCGTACTATTTTTCAACGCGACTGTATAGATAAGAGGCGGTAATGTGACTGTAAGTAGGAAATCTACTGTCTGACTTAAGAAGCTTTCGCTTCTGAAAAGTAGAGTACCTTAAAGAAGCTCGTTCACAGATGATCGGTAGAAATTTAGAAAATTTAATCAAAAAAGAAAGATTTTTTTCTATTCTCCTTCGTTAATATGTGTTAAGTCTTTGTTTCCTAGCAAATAAACTCAACAAATGAAGGTCACGATGCATGGGGAAAACGCTATTTTCGTTAATGCCACTTCGGCGATATCGATTAGCAGGTGCATGCGGTACAACGTGACGCAACATGCCGTGTCCGCCAATATTCGTATGTTCAGCCTGTGAGGTGAGGGCATGCGCAGAGAGTGAATGTGTGTTCAGTTAAGTGACAGCAAATGAATATATAAAAGCTAAATATAGGTTTTTTAATCTAAGTATAGTTTCAATACCGTTCGTGGCGTTATTGCATGAAATGGTGATACCACCTTTTTTTGTACAATTGAATTGGGTGATCATGTGTAGACGTAATGACCATCTGTGAACGAGCATAAAACTGTTATAATGTAATATTTAGGAATATTTACCATACGTCAGAGATGGGCTTAAGTGTTAACCGGCCTACACGCCAAATGGTCGAAATGTGCTGAACTGATTCCCTAATATTCATATTATGTTAACGTTAAAATTATTATGAGTACGATTTATTTAGTGCTTTTCGATGTATTACCTAGAAATAACAGAGGATTATATCCCTACGTTATGAACTGATCGGAGGGTCAGTTGTGCTGGGTTTTACGCAAGAAATGATGTCATAAATAACGTCAAGCACGCAAGGTAGTTCCGCAAATTTTGACGTCTTTTTTGTGAATAACACAGCTAATTTCTAGCCATTAAAGCATTAATAAAAAGTGTGTGTGTGTGTGTGTGTGTGTGTGTGTGTGTGAAAGATCGATGTATAATTTCATTCGTGAATATAAAAGATGCATTTTCACCCGTAACTTTGCCACTCGTGAAAATATCTCTTTTTATGTTTACTCAGTGATTATTAATCGATCTTACACCAAAACAATCAATTATCCCCTATATATTTAATGTCACCTGGTAGGAATTTTAAATAATGTATTAGTCAGCAAAAATAAAGGATAGCATATTAAAGAACATAAAGAGTGAGATGGCAGATATTCCCTTCCAAAAAGAAATAGATATACTGCATATGAATATACCTGTTTACACACACATACTTTACGAGCCATTCAGATATTATGTCGACTCTTTTGTTATTTTTATAACAAAAATACACACTTAGCTCTATTTCGGAGAAAGGATTTAACGTCACGTGCTTCTAGGGTTTTCCCATATCATGCATATACGTGTTTAATGAGGAAGAAAACAGTATACTTCTGACAGTGAGGTTGGTAAGATCGTGTTTCAACATCAAGTCGCGCCTGGGAAAAGAGTTAGTGTTAGAAAAGAATAGTGTTAGGAGAGCCGAAGATGTTTGGTCGACGCCATGCTGTAGTGTTAATGGTGTTTTTTGGCATGTTAATACTGATCGGGTCACGTGAGGTGTTCACCATGGTAATCATACAGGTCATGCAAGGTCCTAGTGGCGATGAGACGAACATCTTTAAATTCACGGTAAGTTCCTCCGAAATTTACACAGTTTCTCTTATAACGAGTTCGACTATCCCGATTATTCGGTTATTACGAACTACTTTTCCTCTCCTACTTAGTAGTCAATGTGCGTTCCCTGAATGTCTACTTGCAAAATTAACACCTAACTAGGTAGTGGGGGATTAAGGGGTCCTCTAAAGGGTATATAGATGTTAATATTCAGAATGTTTTTTTGTTGGGTTTAACGTCCCACCGACAGTATTTCATTCATTTGGAGACGATGTCTACTTGAGACAGATATAGTGCTGCCACACTGCAGTATCACGCCGTAGACATGCGGTATGATACCACACCTAGTCACATTATTCTGACACCGGGTCAACCAGTCCTGCAACTACCCTTACATGCTGAGCACCAAGCAAGGAAGTTATAACAGTACCTTTTTTTTACTACTTTGGTATGTCGTGGCAGGGGATCGAACCCACGACCTCCCGCTCTCGAGGCAGATCCTCTAACCACTCTGCCACTTGGGACGGTCTATTTAGAATGGAAAGGATAATGAGTTGAAATTAAATTAAAAACTCTTAACATGTAAATTATTTCTGAAATATTTTTTTATTAAACTAATAAATTATATTAAAATATCAGAAATATTTATATTCAATATGGATCATAATACTTCTTATTTAGAATACTAGTCATGGCTCATTTGAAATTAATTATTATTGATAAACATGAAATGCATTACTTACATGTGCTACACTACTAGATTTAGACTTCCTTCTCATAAACTGAAAATTTAAACAGGCAGGTACGGGCGTAATAGAACAGAAAAAGCTTACGGTACTGTAACTCCTAAGATATTGAAGATGTGTATCACCCTGTCATAGTATGTCCTAAACATCAAACTAACCCAATCAAATATATACAACCTTTTCATACTTAAGACACTCATATATGATCAAGTTTATTCCATCAATGTCTTCAACAAAAAAGTGTTATTTTAAATCTTGGCAAAGCTTTGTCACATAGAATTTCCGTTATACATTATAAATAGCAGTTTATGTATCATTCAATATAAATGTAAGTATTATATTTTCAATAGTACATACAATATATGTTGTTCTCTTGTCATCTTACAACATTATTATTTCAATAGCTTCAACAACTACCTAGATACTGGTTTATGTTTGAATGTATACAAGACGCATTACTTATATTCCGTCCATTACTGCAGTACAACAATGAAAATGAAACACTTAATATCCTTTCCATCATCTATAATTGACATTCTGTGTATTTACAATATGCAAAATACAGTTGAACCTGCATTAGCGGCCACTTGTATTATGCGGTCAACCTGCATTAGCGGTCAGTTTTGAGTTACAAAACTATTGAATTGTTATGTCTTTAGCGGTTGCCTCTGCTAAGCGGTCGCTTTCTTTTGTCCCCCTGACAGCCCGCTTAAGACAGGTTTATTGTATGTGAGTGTATTTTCATGTACGATTTTCTTCTACAATTCACAAAGGTCGTGTTATGAACTTGTAATTATTATTATTGTCAATATGACCAAATAAAAAAACCATAAAGTTTACGCCAAGAAAATAAACTGTCTCTCTGTCTGTCCGTCTATAAATACACAAATTGATAAATGTAATTAAAGAAAGCAGAAAAAAGAACTATTCCATTATATATTATATCTAATTTGTATTGCTGATGTAGCAATGTTTATCAATTCATATTTTATCATAGGAAATATATAAAAGAAAAAAAGAAAAGAAAAAAAATATTCCTTGGAATGAACAGTGTGATGACAATAAGTTTGTTTTTGTTTTTTTGTTTTTTTCAAGTTTCAAAAATGACAATTGCCACTTCACCCAATATTTAAAAGTAATGGCGATCTTTTAAGAGGGTCCATTAACCCCCCAACACTTACGTACTCAGATTTTTTTAAGTAGACTTTCATGGTATAAATCGTATGTATCGTATGTACCAAGCAAAAGGATATACAGCTTAACCTGAATTAGCGGTCACCTGTATTAAGCGGTCAATCTGCATTTAGATGTCAGTTTTGAGTTACAAAACTATTGTATTGTGTTATATGTCTAATCTTCATTTACCTCTGCTAAGTGGTCACGTTCTCTTGTTCCCCTGATTGACCGCTAAAGACAAGTTTTACAGTAGTTTACTTTGTTACAACGAAAACCTGTGTTCGTTTAAGTTTCTCTGTCCCTTTTTTACCAGTGATTTCAATTTTTTACACATGCAATGTTTATTTCTAACATCGCCGTAATATTTATTGATGGTTATCATTTTACTTCCTTGCTTGCTTCATACGAACGTAATGAATATTTTCCTTTTCAAGCATATTATACGATTAAGGTGTGTGTGTGTGTGTGTGTGTGTGTGTGTGTGTCCAAATATTTATCCTGTATCAACTTTTTTTTCGACTTTCATAGCAACTTAACACTGTGTGTGTGTGTGTGTGTGTGTGTGTGTGTGTGTGTGAAAAAATGCACATTTATAGCTGGACACTTTTTAACTTTTTATTTCACTCTTAGTTCACTCGGATGTCTGTTACTTTCTGTCTTTCCTATACTGTTCTATATCCAGCAAAATCCGGATCGATGTATAGGTGATGCACATTTCTTGTAATGGTTCCGCTACATTTCGGACCTCAAGACCTTTCACAGAGGTAGCCAAGGTTTCCTAATGTTTCATTAGGGTACCTTGGTTATCTTGTTTGAGGTTAAGTGGTCCAAGACGTAGCGGAACCATAACAGGGACTCATTGATCTAATACTTTGTTCATCATAACGTTCCATGTATTTCACTAAGTTGTATTACTTATATACTCAATTTCATTAATTCATAAGCATTCAAGAAAATATGGCTTAATACTGAAAAGACGTTATGATAAAGGAAAACTCAGTCGTTTCATATAGCGTTTAATTTTCAACTAATTTATATTCATCAAGCCATAAATGTGTACATGAATATTCATGAGGTAAGGGGTTAATTTACTTAAAAGAAATGGTCGTACAGGCAGAAGCCATGACAGCTGTAAATTTGCTGTATATTTAAAAATCTTCATTTAAGAGGAAGAGGAGTTGAATGCATGTTCTCAATATTATCGGTTCCTTTGGGTGATTTCTACAGACCATTTACACCTTACAAGCTTTTTACGGAAAAGGAACTCAGCAATTCAGACATGCTTTGTGACATGTAACTGCATATCTTTAGAATACAGTAAAACCTGTCTTAAACGGTCAGTCAGGGGAACAAGAGAAAGTGTCCGCATAGCAGAGGTGGCCGCTACATGAGGATTAGACATATAACACAATACAATAGTTATGTAACTCAAAACTGACTGCTAAATGCAGGTTGACCGATTAATACAGGTGGCCTCTTATACATGTTCATATATAATATGACAACATGTATTTCACATATGTTCTGTCTGTCTGTCTGTCTGTTTCTGTTTGTTTGTCTGTCTGTCTGTCTTTCTATTGGAAGTAATGATTTAACATGTGCCATCAACTTTGGTGAAATGATTTACTTGGCAGTAACTTATGGTTCTTTGTATTGTGGATGTAAACTTGACAAAACAATGAGTAAGTCCGCATTGTATATCTTTAATCCTTGTTTCAAGTAGGCGTGCTTACAAAATGTGTAATCATGATCACGACTGGTATTTATAGGAATGTCAATCTGATGATCCCTCTTAATGTGTTCATCTAATAAACAATCCCTCTTAAAACAGTTCATCTAATAAGCAAGTTATTGCGAAAGTAAAATGACCCAGACATTAAGGTAAGAAAATAAACTGTCCGAGATCAACAAGTAACTAAAATATGGTTTAGAAACGAGATGGTAATACTGTCAAGCTCTGGCATGCTTAAAATTGTTTAAAGAAAAAAAGGGGGGGGGGGTACCATTATCTCTTGACAACCCAAATCTGTAAGTGTTGGTTTATTCTAAATAGAACGGCAAAGGAAACTTACTATTTAGAAATTCATGTGAGGTTACTCTGACATCTGTCCAAGTTCATGAAGTGAGATTTCAAACAACTGAAAAGAAGGTCACTCGATCTAATCCCTTGTCAGCCTAAACTTGTAAAGGGTGGTAACCCTGGTCTCTCCCTAAAACAAAGGTAAGATAACTCTGAAATTTGAGCAGAATAGTTCTGTAAAGAAAGGTAAACCTGATTTTTTATCTGCCTATCAGGGACAGTCACTCTGATTACGGCCTAAAAGGGGATCTACGATTTAAATATCAGTAAAAGATAGTTATTTTGATATATAATATGTCTAGAACTGCACGGGATAATACATGTAAGAGGAGATTACTCTGAAATATAGCTTGAATAGGTTACTCAGATATCTTTCCTGCATAGAAATGTAATTGGGTGTTACTATGGCAATTGCCGAAATTTTCATGGAAGGATTGTATAGATCTGGCATAACGTTCATAACCAAGGGTTTCCGACTGCATACAATTCTAATTTGTATTCCAGTGTATCAATGAGACGCTTCCTATTCACGGAGACTGGGATAAAAAATACGAATTGCTGTTTCAAGTGGTCTACTTCTGTGGAAGCTTTTTAACCCAGATTCCCGGCGGAGTTTTGGCGGCAAGGTTTTCGTCCCGACAGTAAGTTTGTTCTATATCCGAAGTCTTTTCCGGACCCTTTCCGGTTAACCGGGCGAAACAGGTGCTCTCGTCAGCTTTAGTTCCTGTTGGAAAAAAAAAGTTTGAAATAAAAAAGTTCCTTGGACACCGCCATGTTAAGTAGTATAGACGTTTGTGTTTATGTATTTAAAACAATTTGAAGGAAGACGTTACATTCGCCCCCTTTCGTTTTTTTTTGTTTTTTTTTCTTCTTTTTAATAATGTCAGCCTTAAGCATATAAGATTGCATACCGTACTTGCAGGTTTTGGTCTGTTTGTATGTTTGTACTATAAGAGACATAATGTGTCTTGCGTGCAGGGTCATACGGGTCGAATTGACACAATTCTATTGAGGCTGGGGATGTTAAGATAGAAAGGAAGTAAATCCAAAGAAGTATAATAAATGTTCCACGCTGGAGCGAGAAAATTAATCATAAGCCAGTCCAGGTACCGTGGAGAAATATCCCCACATCGCTTCGGGCTCGAGTCAAGGCAGATTTACTCTCAATGACTTCGATCTGGCTTGCAGTAGGTTGGTGATTCAACCCAGCTTAAGGTCTTCTGCTGGACGTCACCATATGACTGCGATACTGTTGAGCACAACCAGTGTACTATCCAATTGCAGCGTTAGTGGAGTGAGCACGCTCATCAGCAGCCTTCTTACCATCGTCATGATCCTATCAATCAAGTATTACTCTGAATCCTGGCCTGTGTTTGTCATCAGAGGTCTCCAAGGCCTGGCAGAGGCAAGTCTCTCTCTCTATCTCTCTCTCTCTCTCTCTCTCTCTCTCTCTCATCGCTTTTCACAGCAGTCATTACGTTCAACCATTATCTTTATTATGCAGACAGTTTAATGACAGTTTTCAATTTGCTGTCCATTCTTTCCCTAAAACAATCTTATCTTACATAGACCCTCACTCCCAAAGCCACTTCCAGTAATCCTAGATCCCCGCTACCAGGCTTTACATTTCACTGCATTGTTGCAAACCATATGTTTACATATCATCTTCGGGGCCTTCGTGGCCGAGAGAGTAATGTCGCTGACTTTAACACTCACTCAGCCCCTCACCGCGTGGGTTCGAATCCCGACAGGGTCATTTGGATTTTCATGTGAGTAAGCCTTCCAGTTGACTTGCAGTAGGTTGGTTGTTCTACCCGGATGTCTCCGTGCATTTGAGGTCTTCTTCCACCTGTAATAATCTGGACGTCGCTATATGACTGAAATACTGTCGAAGCGACAGTAAATTCAAATAGTTAAGTCATTATACTGATTACATTGATAAGTCAGTTTCAGCCAAAAGAAACATTGCATTATACTGATTACATTGATAAGTCAGTTTCAGCCAAAAGAAACATTGCATTATACTGATTACATTGATAAGTCAGTTTCAGCCAAAAGAAACATTGCATTACACTGCTTACATTGATAAGTCAGTTTCAGCCAAAAGAAACATTGCATTATACTGATTAAATTGATTAGTCAGTTTCAGCCAAAAGAAAGATTGCATTACACTGCTTACATTGATAAGTCAGTTTCAGCCAAAAGAAACATTGCATTATACTGATTAAATTGATTAGTCAGTTTCAGCCAAAAGAAAGATTGCATTACACTGCTTACATTGATAAGTCAGTTTCAGCCAAAAGAAAGATTGTATTACACTGCTTACATTGATAAGTCAGTTTCAGCCAAAAGAAACATTGCATTAAACTGCTTAAATTGATAAGTCAGTTTCAGCCAAAAGAAACATTGCATTACACTGCTTACATTGATAAGTCAGTTTCAGCCAAAAGAAACATTTCATTATACTGATTACATTGATAAGTCAGTTTCAGCCAAAAGAAACATCCGTGGCCGAGAGGGTAAAGTCACTGACTTTAACACTCACTCAGCCCCTCACCGCGTGGGTTCGAATCCCGGCAGGGATATTTGGATTTTCATGATAGGAAGCCTTCCAGCTGGCTTGTAGTAGGTCGGTGGTTCTATCCGGATGCCTCCGTGCATTCGAGGTCTTCCTCCACCTGTAATTAGCTGGACGTCGCTATATGACTGAAATACTGTCGTAGCGACGGTAAACTCATAAAGTCAAGTCATGTCATACCATCTTCATTATCCACACACTGAATTAAATACTTTTTTACTCCTTCCACAGGAATTATATCGTATCTTTGGTTTATCTCATTTTAAAATGTAAAGCATTCCATGATGTTTTATTCAGGGTCCCTCCGTCCCGGCTCTTAGTGGCGTCATTGCAGCGTGGGCACCAAAGTCCGAGAAAACTATACTGCTCACTATTTCTTACTCAGGTAAAGTTCTGTTATTTATTTATTTATTTATTTATTTATTTATTTATTGTTTTATTTATTTATTTATTTATTTATTTATTTATTTATTTATTTATTTATTTAATGTCCAATCGACAATAGATCAGTGATTTTGGGACAACTGTATACATGGACAAACACAGATGGCATGATTCCACGCTAAATCCCATGATAATGGGTACTATCAATACTATTATAACAACACTGGTATGAAATGGGCGGGGTTTGAAACCATGACTTAACGCACCCGGAGCAGACATCCTTGTCAAGGGGCCATAACTCTGAATCATTTCCGTCATCAGTGATTCTCTTCCAAAATGGCGACATAATTGTGAGTACTTTTTTTCACAATTCACGGAAACTGAAATAAATTTGAAATTTTTAATTTTCGCATATTAATGTCAAAGTCGATTGTTGTGTTTGTAAAAAACAAAAGTAGTATTTCTCCAAGTGAACTGCGTTATTGCCTTATGAAGAGCATGCCTTATCATACGGAAGATTCCGGAGATGGGCGAAGTGACACGATGGCGCTTTACAGAGTCTATTTTCGATTAAGATTGGGATGTAGTCAATGAAGTCTATTGTCCAGGAAATTCATTCAATTTGCATTTAACATAATGTATAATGCGTAATGAGGATGTAGTGTATACACTTGTAGATATAACTGGGATAAAGATAAAGATGACCAGAACAAACAAGACATGAAACATTCGCTCACTCACTCGGTCGGACAGTTAGTTAGGTAGTAGGTTAGTCAGCCGTTTTCTATTTCATTCTTCAAATCATTTATTTATTCCAGGGGCCTATATCAGTGCCGGAGTTGCTTCCCTTCTGGCCGGAATCATGATTTGCTTGACCCCCTGGTGGTCTATCATGGCCTTGTATGGTCAGTATATACGACACAAATATATGAATTTTTAATGGTCTAACTTCTGATGAATGTGTTTACAAGTGTATTTAATGTAATTGAAAGTTGTATGTTTATAACATGTAAAAATTGACCCATTTTTCAGACACAACATTTTATTGCAATATTATTTTATCTAGTTGACATTTTGTAATGTGCTTTATTCATTGTTAAATTAGCAGACTCTCATTTGTCATTTACATTTTCTGATTGTAATCAATGACTTGGCTATAAACCTCACTTGTCCACTTAAATTGTTTTTCGTGCAAATCATCTGACATGAGAAATGTAACCAACCAGCATTTAAAACGCCATGGTGTCAGTTTAAGTTGCCATGACAGTCTATTTTACGTCGTTCAGTGTTAAAAATTTAAGTTTGCCCTAGCAATATACCTCAGCGATCAGGTTTTAGTTGGCATGGTAATGAAGCCCAGGGGCCATATTTATGATTCCATGACATTATACGGTAAGTAGTCAGTTGTAGGTCGCCATAGTGATGTACTTCAGCAGTTAGTTTAAGGATGCCATGATAACGTTCCTCATTAACCAAGATGTGGATCCTCAGTTAATAAAGTTGTCATGGTGATTTCCTACCGTTGCCAGGTTGTGCGGGAGTTTTGTGGGCGCTGATCTGGCTTTGTTTCGTGTGTGATACCCCGGCGAAGTGTACCAAGTTGAGTTCAAGTGAACAGGAGCTCTTCAAAACCGGAGGTACCCGCAGCAGGTCTTCGAAGGCTGTGGTAAATAGCTGTATTATCATCGAATCGTTCAACTGAGAGGAAAACCCATGTTCATTGCAATGGTGTACACATTTTGTAATATATTACGATTTTCTTCTTCCATTTTTGCTTAAGTTATTATTGCACTGTTGTTGTTATTGTTTGTTTGTTTGTTTGTTTTTTGTTTGTTTTTTTTGTGGGTTTTTTTTTGTTGTTGTTGTTGTATTTTGTTTTTTTGTTCTTTGGTTATATTTAAAGTTGTTTGCAAGTCCTGTGAAGATGAAATTTGCATTAGCATCTCATATCTAAAAGTTCCAGCTTAAAATTTACAAGACAAAAATAATGTTTCGCATTTTTTCATTAGAGCATAACCTCAAACGAGGATAATTAACATCCGAAATCTCACAATGAAATACCTAATGAAATAAAATCAACCTTTAAATGGAAGGTTTGTCCAGCTTATTATTAGCCGGTCTATCCAAAGCATCTGTTGATTAACCACCAGCTGTTTTTGTTCAAGTCTCGGCCCTAGTTTAATAACCAAGTACCATCGAATGAAGCGAGGAAGTTTGAAATTGTTGGCACATGCTTGCAAGTGTTGTTTAATACTGTGTGCCATATGAACATATTGCATCAATAGTTTTATGCAGCTTTTTTTTCAAGGGTGAATCCTATGGTCTTGTATAAAGCATTCTATTGAATTCACAGTCTCTATTTATGGATTGACTTTGAGCTTATAATAGACTTTGAGCCTGTGTCATTAATTATAGATTTCCTGTATTTCTGATTGGTCGTTTATTTTTTCCCACAATTCATTTTAACGTTGGGAAACCCGCATATGACTTGTACACAAACAGATAATCTCAACAACATGTCCGAAATATTACTAAAACGATGACAAAATAAAGTAATATATGGCTTGCAACCGAAAATATGTGACCTCCATCCCCACGGAATTTTAAGCTGTTCAGACAGGGCACTATATGATAATCTAGTGAAGAAAGTGGACGGGGCGTGTTATGAAACATAGTATGCAGTAAAATCACGGATGTCTCGGAGTACGAACGGGTGTTCTAGAAATCCGAGGACTTTTGTTATAACTTAAACAAACTTTCTTTATGATGATGAATGGAAAGGGATGTGAAAAGGGAGGAGAATGATAAATAATACTCTTTTCACAGTTCAGTAACATTCCATGGCGTGGTATCCTGACGTCACTTCCGCTGAGCGCCATTGTGATGGCTTCGTTCTGTAGAAACTGGATCTTTGCCTTGCTCATCACGCAGATTCCAATTTACTTCAAAGATGTCTTTCCTTCGATGGATGCTGCAGAGGTGAATATCAAATATTTACTATGGCATCTCAAGTGCGAAACCACCGCTGATCTATATTTACATGATTGCCTGAGATATATTGACTTAAAACTCAAACTGCTTATATACCGGTACATTGCAAAGAAGCCATACAATGGCAGTTGAGCCATATCTATTGCCATTGTAACCTTAAATTGCCTTCCATGGCGACCTAAATGACTTACTGAATGGGTACCGTGAGAACGTTCCATGACAACATTTTTCTGGATACATTTAATATTCAATATGTCAACCCATCCATTCTTGTTCTCCAGATAGGTTTGGCGTCCGCTTTGCCGCACATTCTGATGGCAGTGGTTGTAATCACAGCGGGCTTTGCAGTGAACGCCATCTTGCGGACGCATTGTACCAGCACCACGATTGTCAGGAAATCGGTCGAGACTATAGGTTAGTCGTTTTAATGGTATATATGCATAAGAGATGAGATTCCAAATATTGTAATCGATTAAATGGAAGCCTAAACCAATAAGATCGACTGGTTATTGGTTAAATCAAATTCTTTCTAAATTTAAGATATTTTGAGGTTACTAGATGTCTATTGCATGTCTTCGAAAAATTATTTCCATATATCTTTTGTGAAACTTAGAAATAAAGCTGTTGAAGTGTTAAACGGTTTGGATCTAATACTATCATCCTGAATGCAGCGATGATCGGTCCATCAGTATAGACTGTAAACTGCGCTTGAACATATACCGTCCTTTTTCCAAGTTAAATAAATTATTTTTGCAATCTCTATACTAGACAGAAAACATAAAAGGATATAGTCAAAATTAAAGTATCCAACTTGTTATCTGAAATTTTGGTCTTTCTGAAAGTTAGATTAAAAAGTAACTTTCTCATTTCTATGAAAACATTTTCTTTAAATATTGCAAATATCCATTTATACAAATTAAATGTTAAATTCTAATTATATAATACCAAATTCTGCAGTTGTATACAGTTCGAGGAGGAAACATCATGATTTGTGATTTCGGTAAGCATGCGACAATTATAAAATAAGCAAATTACTTGATAGTGAAAAATATGAGGATTTATGAGCATCTGTTTATATTTTACGTATTCCGACGGAGGAGTATTCATTTCCGTAAGCAGCATTTGGTCATTATGTTGTTAAATAATCATACCTGCCAATATTATTTGATGTTTCAGGTTTTGGGATAGAAGCCGGGTGTTTGCTGGGTTTGGGATTTGTAGAGAAACAAGAGCATGCGGTGGCGCTTCTGGCGACAGGCGTTGCCTGTAGTGGAATAGCCATTTCCGGTACGTCTAGCGCAATAGTTACGTGTTTCTTGGCAACGATATGCATTGCCACTGGTGAATTCAAATGGTGGGTGGGCACGCACCCGGCGCGCAACCCCTTTAAAATTCCCCGACCATACATAATTGTTGACACATTGTCTTGAAATGTCATATACAGAAAACTATTTATTCATCTTGCATCATAAATATTATTTATTGTACATGTATAAGGTGACTTATAGGCCCGTTGGGCCGGGTGTTCAATGATTTTGTAAATTATTTAACTTTATGTAATTTTGTATACACAAGTCACTATAATAAAAGATTATCTTATCATAACCACAAAAATCTCACAAGAATGCACTATTCACAGCTTTAATTTAAAAAGAAAATCGCGGGGGAGTTCCCCCGGATCCCAAGTCCAACCAGAACTACTCCCTTCCCACGACTCGGGCAAAGCTGCAAGCCGCTTGCATTGTCACTGCTTACACTCTTTAATATGGCCCCCTTACCTGAACTCCTGGATCTGGCACTGACTGCAATCTACATAATTGAGACAACATATCAAAGAATTACTTTATAAAAAAGAATTTTTGCGATTGGAGGTTTCAAACATAGAATGACTTAATACTTGCATTATTGCTGGGGTGTACTGACTCGCTAGTCTTTTGAGATAATAAAATTCAAGAGGATTAAAGGTACCAATCTCTGTTTTTAACAGCTGAAGATACGCCATTAATGGTACATTTCTGTCCCTTTTTGTTAAGTAGCTTTGCAGCAAGACATAGAGATTACCATTATTCCTTCTTATAAGCTTTAACTTGATTGTCAATCCTAAATGTAATACCCTATCAAAGGCATTTCTTATTTTGCAAAATGCACTTCCACGCCTGGATCGATAGTTTTTCATGATTTGTGTTATTATCAAGTTAGCTGATTGGTTGTTGAGAATCCTTGACGAAAACCTGCTAATATTGTTAACAGGCGCGTGGTGGAAAAGAACGTGTTCGGAGCGTCCGAAAATTTTACTAACGACTGATTTTATTTGTAGGGTACCAGGTAAACCCTCTAGATTTGGCCCCACTCTACGTCAGTGTGTTAACTGGAATTTCAAGGTTGGGAACAATTGGAGCTATAGCCAGTACTTTCCTTGCGGGCTATCTTGATAGAGACCACGTGAGTTCATTATCCTCTGAATGTCTCGGCCTTACTCAATTCATTCTTGTTCTTTAGACCGTAAAAGCATTCCACACTTCCATTTCCAAGGCGATTTACTCCTTCTGGCATAGCAATGCATAACAATTCACGTGCGTTGACATTCTTGCTTATTGAAAACAATTAAAAGGACTCACTGTAAATTACCAGCTACAAGACTAAAACACACCTTCTCTGATGGTTGAATGGTCGGGATTCGATCCCCGACCTCGAAATACCAAGATCGTTAAAAATGGTACTTTTATCTCAGCATATACATATATATAGGGTACATGTAGTTCCATGTGACTGGTATCATGCCAGGCGTGATACTGCAGTGTGGCTGTACTTTATAGTACTCAAGCAGACATATACTGTCGGTGGTACGTAAAACCCGACAAAAACACAAACAACACAAATAAAATAGGACCATATCTCCGACTTACACGAATATGTTAACGTACACGTCATTCTGTAAATGTTCATTGAAACCCCTTTAAAGCTGTGGAATGGGTTTACACACGGACGACAGACAGTTGGACCTAAACAACCCTTCCTTTCTCTTTTTCTGAAGTATACGATCTACATTTTTACGGATTTTATTTTTAGTAGAGTCACGCCTCCAGAACATAGCATGATGTAGATCCATCGTGCGTTTTCGGATGCATCCGCACTGAGGGCACATACTTCCTTGGTGGTAACTCGACACCTACCTGACAATCGTATTACTTGGATTAACACAAGCGTAAAATGGCTGTCGAAACTAATTAAACAAGCATAATAAATATGATTTTATTAAATTCATATTATTCAATCACTATCATTCAATGTGACCAGATGGTCAGGTGTTATATAAGTTTACAATCCTGGGACCGTCAGTTATTCATGTCCCTAAAACTACACGCTCGAAAAGAATAGTTTGAAGACAACGATTGGATAAGAAAGTTTTCAGAAAATTGATTCTTTTAAAGTTTTTATCTTAAATTAGAGTATTTTCATATTTCTTTTTGACATCATGCTATAATAGAAAGGTAGCCAACTCCGCCTCAGTCGGAAAACAAGGTAACTCACATAATACAACATAATCCGTTTGTTTGTTAAAACTAATTTATCTTAAGTCGATTCGGAAATAAGTTCTTACAATTCATACTAATCCCTCTCGACTGTTCATGTGTTGAACCAGTACTTTGTGCCTGGGAAGTTAATGTTAATGTTTGCCCTAAAGGGGTCCGAACACAACAACCTTTAGGTCAACAGATACTTATGTTATTACTTGTCCACGGTGTTTATTAGTACTTGACACTTGATTTCGGGTGTTCTTATCGAGAATCTGTGGATAATTTTCGTCCTATTAAATAGATTTCCATAAAAATAAAAAATGAAATTTTTTTTTTAAAAAAATCGGACAAATAAGCTCAAGAAAGTCTTGTTGACGGGTTTTTAAAATAGCAAGACAGTCCATCCATATTAAATGGCACGTGTCCCAAACCATTAAGGACCAATACTTTTACTTTCAGACACATCAAAGTTGGAGGACAATTTTCATCGTGGCTGCCTCTATCCATCTGGCAGGAGTCCTGTACTATCTCATCTTCGCCTCGGGAGAGCTGCAACCTTGGGCTGAACCTGAAGACACACGTCCAAAGCAGCAGTTACCGGATGTTACGTCATCAGAGGAGTCGGCGTTGCTCTCCAGTGGGTATGACACGGATGGCGGCGAGAGCACACTAGAGCGACTTCTGACCCGCAGTATGCACGTGGAGAGAGCAGACGACGATTTGGAAGAAGAAGAAGAGATCGAAGCGCCATATTGGTTTATGAACACTATCTAACCTCCGACAAGATTTTATACTATATCACTCTGAACCATGTCCAATTCCAGCAGGCGATGTTTAAGATACAATATTAATTGACATGTAGTGTTTTTACTTATTATATTTTCTTCACTCTCATTAATAAAATAATGTTTTAACTATGACTTGGATCCCTTCAAAATGTCTTTAGGTTTTTACTTTCTCTTACAATTATTACTAACGATTCCGACGTGCATTACTTTCCCTGCCTATAACACTCGCATGGGGATGGGGTTTGTACGTTACCAGACAGACAGACAGGACATATATCTACCAAAGCTACTTAATATGTTGGACGCCAAACTCCTACTGCTCCGAGTAGGAACCGAACTCTGGACCTGCGGTTTGCAAGTCACACCCTAACCTAGCACAACGGCTAGGAAGTACACATATTTTCTATTTCCACTTAGTATGTATTTCAAATAAATAAATACACCACTTATTGTTGCTTAGCAGCTGAGGATATGGCGCAGATCACTCATCATGTATTATTCATAATATATCCTTGAGTACACAGTTCTGACGCTCCTAAGAAAAAATCGTGATCTTTTTTAATCTAACATAAACAAAAAATAATTTTCCATTGTATGGTAAACTAAGTCATTTATTCATAGTCTTACATTGTTTTCAAGGGCCTACGTTTTTTCAACGAAAAATCACTAGTATGTATGTCTGTATAATTCAGTGAGACTGACTTGGGAGTACAATGAAACGACGTATCTAATTGGTTTTTCATTTAATCATTGTAGCATGTTTTTAAAAATTTAATTTTCGTGTCAGAAATAATGTACGAGGGAATGTTGGTTGCACAGCTTTTTTAATGAGTATATGAAAAAGATGTCCGTCACTACGTCAGATTGCCAGTTATACAGCGACATTCAGCTAATGATAGGGTGGAGGGAAACTCGAGTGCGCACTGTTTGGAATAATAACTGAAATTTATTTGTAACTGATCAAAACGTATTTTTCTTATATATGCCTGGCTTTTCTTTCATGATTTTCATTTGTGTTCTGTATTTTTATTTATATCTTATCTATCCAGTTCAGTAAATATGTTAACACATTTTGTAGTTTTGCGATTAGTAAAATAGTAAGTGTTTAGCATTCTATGAGTAGTATATACATTCCAACAACAGTATTTCAGTCATTTGGAAATTGTCTGCATCTAGCGGCATTGGTCACTCTCCTGCAGTATTGCACTTCAAACATTTACCAACACCGAGCCAGCCAGTCTTGGAACTATCCATGCATGGTGAGCACTAAACTCACCGTTCAATTTGTTGTTGTTTTTTTCTTTTTTCATGTGTTTAAGCCTCATATGTACATGTACTTCCGGAAACCTATATTTTTTTAGCCGAAGCATCATTTACGTGATCCACCCCGTGATGCAGCTTACCTTTGTAACATGGCCTGGGTATTTTTCTTACATTTAGCCATGTTACAAGACATATACTGCATGGATATCGCGAGTTGATCTTGATTAACCCGCCCACATACATTCGTGTGTGTGCACTCATGTATAGTGTGAGGGTTTATCAAAGCCATGCAAACTATATTACATATCATGTTATATAGAATCCCTGCTTTCATAAAAAGGGGGCCGCCGTGGCCGAGCGGCTACAGTCGTAGACTACGAATCTCTCAGCCCCTCACCGCTGTGGGTTCGAATCCCGGTAGGGACTTCGGATTTTTCATATGAGGTAGCCTTCCAGCTGGCTTGCGGTAGGTCGGTGGTTCTACCCGGGTACCTCTGTGTACTCGGGGTCTTCCTCCACCTGTAATTAGCTGGACGTCGCTATATCGCAGCGACGGTAAACTCCAATACAACAACAACTTTCATAAAAAAAATCGCGGCCACAATAATTATATTGTCCGAAGTATCAGTGTGTGTGTGTGTCGGCAAAAGGTCCAGAGTTGGAGTGTGGCTGTTTATAATTCCTTCTGAATCTGAGATATATAATTCGATCCCCGTTGGGGGCAAGAGCACATTTAAACACGGAAGAAGTAGCGTATGCTTCTTAAGACTTTAATAAATTGTGATTATTAATGCTGAATCCAGCATACACCATCCGTGATCACTTCCAACACTTTAATTCTGGTAGAAATATAGTTATATTGACTGAAAATAAAGGGACATAACTCCAATATGTCATGGGGCAAGTTATGAGATATTAAGCCCCCCCTAACACTGTTACAAGAGTTGGAAAACACCGGAGGATCCAAGGGAGAGGGGGCGCACCCGGCGCGCGCCTCCTCTAAAATTCCCCGACCATGCATAAATGCAGACACACAGCCCCCAAAATACTTACAAGAATGCACTATTTCACAGCTTTAAATCAAATTATTTCGCGGGGGAGTTCCCCGGGATACCCAGTAAAATTTAAGGCTCCGGCAAAGCAGCAAATGTTTGAAATGTCATTGCCAACATTTTTTTAAATATACCCACTTAAGATAAAACCAAAAAAATAAAAAATAAAATAAACTAGAAAACATGCTGATTCCTTTTCATAAACGCATATTTTAAATATTTTGCAATGTTTAACTGAACTTTAACAGATTTTGTTGACATAATAAATATGAATTTATTAACAGTTGGAAAACTTGAAAATTTAGATAGATACTTATTTCGAATATTCCTGTATCTCAGACAAATTAATAACATATGAAACTCTGATTCTATTTGATTTTGAGTACAATGAACACATATTCTATTTTCCAAAATAACATTATCATGTCTTCCTTTAATAAGATTCCTGAAAATTTTCTTAATTTTCTGTAATATTTTAGCCTACTTGAATTAGTTATGTCACCTTTTCATTTCTGTTTATACTGATCAATTAATTGTTCCCGAATAGATGGATAGCATGTCATATCAATATGTTCGTTGTACCATAAATGTGAAAGTCCTAAATTATCTAACTGTTGTTTAATTCTAAATGCCCATGATTTATTTGATTTTAATTGGTTATTACGACATTGTGAATAAAATGCCTCTCTCAATGTGAGAATATTACTTGATCTTACTTTAAGCCAGTATCAAAGGGATCTTTGGACAGCAATCGCTGATAACGGTATTCTTCCTAAATCGCCTAATACTGCTTGATTCATTGTGTTTTTATTTACACCTAGATTATTTTACTGACATAATTGTTTGATAATGGTCACAATCAGACATAGCAGTCTACAGTTTATTCTTTATACACTAAAATTGGAAAACCGCTCTAGTTAAATTTTATGTAGATGACAAATGGGCTGTGAATCCACCATGTTGCACCCTTGAGTGCTTTAAAGAGCAAATAACCTTTGATGAATCATTCCAATGAGGCCTGAAATACAAGGAAGGCTCAAACAAAGAACAGATCGGAAAAGTTAGTTGGCTACTAGTAACCAGCTACTAGTAACGGAAGCGTATTAGTGCCACATTGAGACTTTTTTTTTTTTTTTTTTTTTTTTTTCTTGACACTTTAATCTGTAAAATTTACAGTTTAAACTGTAAAATTCACACTTTTTTCTGTAAATTTTATAGTTTAAACTGTAAATTTTACACTTTAATCTGTAAATTTCACACTTTTTTCTGTAAAATGTACACATAAATTTGTAAATTTTACACATTAAACTATGAAATTCACACTTTTTTCTGTAAAATTTACATATAAATCTGTAAAATTAACACTTTTTTTCTGAAAATTTACAGATTAAACTGTAAAATTCACACTTTTTCTGTAAAATTTACACATTAATCTGTTAGATACACATTTAAAATTTTTTTCTGTAAAATTCACACTTTTTCTGTAAAATTCACACTTTTTTATGTAAAATTTACACATTTATCTGTATATTTTACATTTAATCTGTAAAATTCACACTTTTTCTGTAAATTTTACACTTTAAACTGTAAAATTCACACTTTTTCCTGTAAAATTTACGTATTAATCTGAAAAATTCACACTTTTTTCTGTATATTTACAGTTTTTTCTGATTTATATTTTTCTGTATAATTTTACTTTATAAATATATTTGATGTGTCGGTATATATTGTACATATATGATGTAGGTATATGTTGTATGTACCAGTATTTTGGTTTTTGGGGTTATGTTGTGGGTATATATTGTAGGTATGTATTATATGTATATATTGTAGGTTTATGTTATAGTTATATATTGTAGGTATATGTTGTAGGTATGTATTGTATGTGTATATTGTAGGTTTATGGTGGAATACGTATATGTTTAGTTATATATTGTAGGTATATAGTGTAGGTATATATTGTAGATTTATATTGTATGACCGGTACCCACTTAAGATAACCTTAAAAATGTACCGGTAGCGGCGAGCTCTTTGAAGATATTAAATGAAGTTTGGTATTTTCTGGTGGGGAATACCATGACAACTATGAAAATATCCATAGTTTATGATTTTTATGAAAAATAAACACCCAGCTACTTTTTTTTTCAGGGAAAATATTGAAAATATTGATAGTCCAATCAAAATAAACCGGTAGCTGGCGAGCTCTTTGAATATATTAAATCAAGTTTGGTATTTTCTGTTGTGGAATACCATGACAATTATGAATATATCCATAGTTTATTAACTAATGAAAACTAAACACCCAGCTACA
>CM037780.1:52813485-52863485 GCA_021229015.1 Solen grandis
GGACCGAAAAGGAGAATGACAAATGATCATCTGTCCGACTTGATTGCCTTCATTAACGAATGTCAATGACTCTGTACCATGCAGTATGGCATGTGTATTTATCCACCCGCAAGACTTAGTACAAAACTGATGTATACAATGTGAAACTCTCCAGAAAGATACAGGCTTTGTGCACATACAGCGGGTATAGAGAAGGACACGGAGTGTCATTTCCCTGAGCCAGGAGAGGATGTGTCTAATGAGGGAGAGATCACAGGGGTCAAATGCTAGGTCCACCACGGAGGTCTACAGATAGAAAATGTGGGACATATTCAACTGACACAGTGAAATCCATTAAAAGGTTAATGTGAAGACTCCAATGGTCTCTAGTGTATCAAAAAAGAGCTGGAAACAAAATGCCTTCTGCAGTATCAAAAATTGTCAGAAACAGTGTGATTATACAGGTATATGAGTATGATTATAACGCTATATTTAAGGTCCATGTCTAGACAGTGTCTCCTCTGGTTATTACTCATATTTTAATTGTGAAATCTCACATTGATCTTTATATACAAGAGTGTTCTTTGGAACACATGACTGCGTCACCTGCCGAAAAGTGACAGAAAAAGTGTGACAGACAGAGTGTGACATACAGACAGACAGATGACGGAAAAGTGATCCTTATGTGTCACCTCTACTTATAGCAGGTGACACAAAACTAAATGGTAAACCATGCTCCCTGTTTCATTGTTGTATGACTGAAGTTAAAGTTTTGTTATTGCATCCTTTCTTGAGATAAAAACAAATCTCTTATAATCACTCCAGGGACTATTATAATGACAGGGAAGAACATGACATGCGTCCTTTGATGAGGCCAAGAAATGATCCTCTAACTAGATCTGAAAGTCATGACTGGATCTCCACAAAGAAAAAGATCAGGAAAATAAAATTACGCACTGGGACAGATGCGGCAGATAGAAAACTATGCAAAATACATGATTCAAAACCCAACTTCCCAAAATAAAAGTATGATAGAAATTCAAATAAATTCCTGGATCTTGACCCATTTACTATTTCCTGTACTAAATGCATCCACAGAAAACCAAGGTCCTAACATAAAATCCTTTCATTTATATCATAAAGCTTTCGAAGTGAACTTCAACAATGATTCATATATCTCTAAGTCAGGCAACAATAGGAACCAACTCTTCCAAAATTTATAGCAACTCATTCTGGAATGCCCTAAATTTCCTAGAAGCACAAGACATGATATAGAAATCTCAATGGAGGAGGCATAGATTAGGGTGTCTTTGGCAAAAACAAAAGAATTATAAAAACCAATCAATATCTTTGTCTAGAAGACTCCAGAACTGTAAATAATTGTCAATATAGAAGGCACTAGACCTATCTGAACTGTATCAAACCAAATAGCCTGTAATAACTAATACATGCTGATCTGGATTGATACTGAATTGGACTGAATTTTTTTTGCAAACTGATCAGGCTTGAATACATTCAACAATACTTAGTGCTAAGAAATACTTAAATTTCTTAAATTATTTAGAAATAAGTCAGCAATTTTGTTGAATATTTTCATCAGAGATACGAGAAATGATGAAATGCACCCCTAATAACCCTTTCCCTCATATAGACTCATTTTGACGCACTCAATAGGTACCACATAAAGCCTGATCTGCAGAAAACCACAGTTAAACCTTACCAAATTTAATTATAAAGTCCTCATTTCCAGACCACTGAGGAGCAGCGAACAGCATAAAACCTGATCAGCCTGCGAGTTACTCGCAGGCTGATCTGGTTTTATGCTGTTCGCATAGGTCTTTTCATGATTTCCTCTATGAGGGAAAGGGTTAAAGTATAATAGATATGAATGGTGAAAACAAGCCTTAAGCTGCAAACAAATCAAAAACAATGACCAAATGCGTTTACATAAAATAAAGAGTTTTCATTGATACTCTTCAATCTTTACCGCCATTCAGAAACAGACTTTCTGCATGAGGCACACCCACGCAGACCTTCTACCGACATATAGTGATGCGAATATTTAAATCAATCTTGTCCTTACTTGGAAAGTCTCTGGGAATATCGCGTTCTTTTACCCAGCAGCAACATGATGCAATGTACACAGACAGGCCCTGCGTAGAAGCAAGAGAGTGAAAGAAATAAAAAGAGATTCTGTTTGTCAGAACTCCAGGATTTCAGCTGCTTTTGGAACCTGGAAAGATACAGCTAAACAAACAAGTAGAGACATTAAGGCTCTGCAATTGGTGACTTTCCATTTAGAGCTTGAAGATTGCACTTAACAGCTACTTTGAACATCAAACTAAACCAGTTTCACCATCATACAAGTGATATCAGAGAATATTTGCCAAGTCCTTGTACTTTCCTGATTCCAAATTGAGAGAGAATTTTCAACAATCATCAGAGTGCAAAGAAATGTGAACAATATGTAATCAATTTATATTTGAGGCTAAGACTGAAGTCTATGTAGAAATCACACAATATATCGGCCCATACATGTAACAGTTAAATGCCAATTTTAACAGAAAATGAGCCAATTAAATATTACAAAATAAGGACTTGGAGCCTGATGTAGAAAAGCATTATATTGGCTATCATGTTATGATGGAGAGGATAGTAAGGATCTTACACTGGGTTGTATAAACGTCTAGCTAAAATTATTCCACAACCATATCTAAACAATCACAATAAATCCATGAGCACACTTTTTGACCTTGTTATCACAAGATCAATCAAACTGCAGTAAATTCAAATTCCAATATCCATTCCTTTTCAAACTGAATATTCTGAATGTAACAAATGCTAGGCACAGTACACAATACCTAAAGACCACCGTTTTAATTCCTTCTCCCATGAAAAGTAAACACTGAGCAACGTTGCACCAAGCTGTTTTAGAGCTAATCTTGATCTACACAATAGTGCAACAATTTTTAACAATGCAAAAATTGTGGCCCTAAATGGGTCATAAAATCCTAATTGTGATGGCCAATAGTAGCCCTGCAGCCACTGACCACTTGAATTTGAATGGCCGAACTGCCCCTGGTCAGGGATAAGATGACCATATCAGGTTTCATCTGACCAGGAAAATATTTCACTTTGTTGGAGACATTAGTGATCATGTCGAGTCAAGTCAAGTTTATAAATGGATACTATCAGATAACCATCATCATTTGATGCATATCTGCGGATTTGACACTGTAGTCTTTTAACAAACTCCTGGCTTTTTGTGTTGCCATAGCGATATTGTACCAACATATGAATCAATTTTCAAGTTGATCTCTTTTTCACTCTCATCTCTGGAGGTTATTCAAAAGCATCAAGATTTTATCGCAGTTAATATAGTATATGTGTGAGTATAATAACCCTTTACCTAATGAATATTCATGTACAAATTCATGACTTGATGAATACTAATTTAAAAGTACTGAACTGTAAATGATATACATGTATAAAACAATAGATTTTTCTTTGCTGTGCAGACAAGTAAATTAACCCTTTCCCTCATAGAGGTAATCATGAAAAGACCTATGCGAACAACATAAAACCAGATCAGCCTGCGAGTAACTCGCAGGCTGATCAGGTTTTATGCTGTTCGCTGCTCCTCAGTGGTCTGGAAATGAGGACTTTATAATTAAATTTGGTAAGGTTTAACTGTGGTTTTCTGCAGATCAGGCTTTATGTGGTACCTATTGAGTGCGTCAAAATGAGTCTATATGAGGGAAAGGGTTAAGTCTCAATTTAATGTGGATAACATAGTTGGCAAAACCCAATCTTTCATATGGTTCACATAAATGAACAACATTTACAACATACTTTGACAGCATGGAATCTGGGTTACAATATTGTTTGAGAAAACGCAAAAGACCCTAATCAAGCAGCTATTCGATCAAGGTCTGCTCTATTTTCAAAGGGTTCAAAACATATCTATATGAAGTGACCAGTTGAAAAGGTAATCTCTTTTCATATCTAAAACCCTTTTTTGAAGCGGATAATTTATTATACAAAACATTTGACATTTCTACAATATTTGACAGTATAGTCACCTCTATCAATTTAAGAAAAATGTCATCAAAGAATGGCAAAATAACAATAAAACCTTTATTAAAGTACTTGATGCAGAAGTGAGGTAGTGATTTTACCTAAGATATGTGAGTGGATAATGATTGATACATAAAACAAATAAAAGAAAGAAATTATATTGATACTTGATTTATATGAACTCCATGATCAAAGGTAAAATGGCACCTTTGAACTTCATAAAAGGGGAGTGCTTGACCCATAATGCTATAAAAAGACTCAAAACATCTGTAGATATAAGAGAACAATAGTTTTCATGTTGCACTCTATTGTAGAATGAGAAAGTTTTATGACAAAGAAGAAAATTGAAAACAATAAAGAAGTCAGGTATGATGAGGTGAGAGGCTAGTAATGATGGAAAAACATGGTGAGGGCAGTAAAACTGTCATGATGAAGGTATAAACCTAGGACCATATTTGACTGTAATTTGCTAATGATATAGCACTGTGTCAACTGAGAGACTGGGCCACTTCGCTGTGAAATGCATGTGAAAGGTGCAAGTATACAAATGACCATGATGTCAGTGTAAGTAGGTCACCCAGGTATTACATTTGACATGCCATTTGACATGCGCAGATTTACTGTAATTGTTGTGGTACCCTTGAGGAAAGAATTGTCATTTTATTTTCTGTATTGAACATATTCATTGTTTATATAGAATTAAATGAAAATCACATTCTTAATTCCATGAATATTCATAACAGAATTCATCCTTGATTGCCAATTTATTAAGATTAATGTGATTTACTGCCCCTCACCATACTGTATCATCATCATATCCTACTTACGTGTTCTGATATAATCACAAATTTTATGGGACTACAAGGACGAATTAATTTAACTGCCCTAAGCATACTGTTCTATCATTACGTCCTCACTTCAAATCATCCAAATTTAACTATGAGAGACAGCGATATGCCATAAGAATTAACATGCCATAGGTCTTAAAGCAACCTTAATTAGAGTGAAGTATTCAACTTATCAGCCGTAGTTCTGAGAATAAACATAAGAGGAATGAATGTCTCGATATCTTTTACAAACGTTCTTGAGCCACATGCGGTTCTAAAACTTATGCTGGGGGAAAAGACCACTCCACCGCCAACACTTGAACTGGACCGAACTTTATCGATACCGGTGCTACAATTATTATTTGATGTTTCATCCACAAGTGCCATAAACCACAGCTAAGTCAAACACCCATTTTAGTACCTATGAAATACACCCAGAGGTTTTCGTGTTCAGACATTTCTTAACATTGTCACACTTACTCACCGTAAATGCACACATGTATTTAAAATTATGGAGAGAGAGAGGTAATACTGCACCATGATAAACCACCTATAAACAACTTTTAAGCATACTTATGCCGGCCCTAAATATCTTGACGTCTGCAGGTCTTCCTATTTAGTGGCTGATATGCTGCACGAGATATCCTAGATCAATATAAAATCTCCGATAACACTCAATGATACATCAGTATAAATCTCCACAATACACAAGTCCAACGTTATCACCTTTCTATCAACATGCAGCGAAATAAAAACCATAATGCTCATCCTGCCTTGAAATGAAATAAAAAATAAGTCCACGTTTCTGATCAAGTAATATATACACAATATCTTATCATCGCACACATACACTACAGGTTACGACCCCAAAACTCCAACTGTCACTTCCCTCTACTGGCGTCTCTCAATGGCACAGGCACAACGAGACCATAAAGATGGTTGTAAACTCCAGTACGGCCATGATACACAGCTGTCAAGCCTATTGTCCCCTTTCAATTCCTACCACTACTGTAATCAGGCTAACTCCTTGTAAGACCGATATATGAGGAAAAAAAATGGCTAGCTCCTGTACAAATTCCATGTAAACAAAAAAAAAGTGAGGCTGTGTATTGGGAACAGCTGTTTGTTTGACAAGGGAAGGCCATTTTCTGGAGCCATGGGGGCAAATCAATGATAATGATTAATAAGAGTGCGCTAATCTATGATAGTTGTAACAGAAGTTCATCAAAGTATCATTATATCTCAAAGAATTTGACCAAATAATCACAATCCCAGGTTTCATTCCCCTTAAAGTGCAATATTGGTTCGTTTTTCTCCCAATTACTTCTCTGATATTCAAATTGTTATTTAAAAAATCATTTGTTTGGATTGAATCAGGCATGCTAAAAATTATATTTCATCACATATTTCATCAAAATGACATTCAAAATGCGTAAAGCAATTTCTGTCCGAAAAAGAAATTAGAAAGTTGACAAAGGAACCTTAAGCTTGGCAGTTTTCCTTCTATTTTTAAAATTTAAACATTTTCCATCATGATCACCAAGGGGAGTTCAATCCCCGAAGTGGCATGCAGAGGTCATGGCTGCTGCACTTTAAATCAGTGCACTTGAAGGGAATAAAAATTCATCATTTTCCAACATCGCTGTAGTCAGCCTTGAGGGGACATAATTAAGCTTCCCAATTCTACTGCAGTTTAATTAGCTGCAGTAGCCCAGAAATATCTGATGTGAGCTTTGAGGGATGGCTTTGTACAAAGAAAACATGGTCGCCTTTTGTTCCCCCGCCCTAGATTCTCTGCGGTTAATTAATATTGCATGAAAGGGTCCAACACCCAGATGTCACACGTAACACTATCTTACAATGTGGGACCAGACAAAGAAGATGGACCCTGTCATTTTCTTGTCTTCTCTTGTCTTCTCTCTTTAGTCTGAGTGTCAGTGGTCACGAGGCCATCTCCTTTGCTGTATGTATAATTTAGATACAATGATGGAGGTGAAAGGAATATTACATCAAAGCAAAGAAAATGTCCACAGTTCTTGCCTTTGTGGCAAACATTCATGCTTTAAACACTAAGTTTAGTTTAAACTCACTTATTTTATGTTGATTAGGAATCAAGTTCTTACAGCTTATATAACTAATCCCTGTTGACAGTTCCTGGTTTGGACCAGTACTTTGCACCTCATGAAAAATCCCTGCCCCGCACCCAGCAGGGTTCGAACCCACAACCTTCAGGTCTGCAGTCCAGTGACTGGACCAAGTCATCCTATAAACACAATTTAGTTGTTGCTGTTGGGTTGAACAAAATATTCACAAATACAATGTGTTGGTAATTTGATTGGTTAGCCACTTTCTCCATGAAAAAAACAAAACAAGACTTACAGACCACATCTGCAAACAACAACTTTCTCACATTTTTTCCCCCTACATTCTCCATTCTGAGCTTCTTTTCTTGGAAATAGCTAGTCCTACATGTAAATCATTCTCCAATACAGACAGTTTTCTCACTCTCCAACATTTATTTTCTGGAATTCATTCAGTAATTCCATATCAAATTTCCAGCCATTCAGGCGCTATAGAATTTGCCAAAAAAAGTCCTGAAATGTTCTTAAACATGTATCACGTGATTCCATTATAATCACCCATCACAATGCAAACCCAATGTCAAGCAGTTCAACATTGTACCCCAAGTCTTTAATTTGTAATTTATTCAATGGATTCAAGATGCATTTTCACATTTTTTAATTTATCCAATATAACACAACATGAAGATCCATTGTAATTAATGCAAATCCAATTATTTAGTAGACCAACATTGGATATATCCAATGGACTCAAGATGCATTTTCATTTTTTAATGTTATCCAGTATAATACAAAAGATCCATTGTAATTAATGCAAATCAAATATTAAGCAGACCAACATTGGATTTATTCAATGGACTCAGGATGCATTTTCACATAGTTATAATGTTATCGAAATACAGCATAAATCTATCATAATGCCATTCTAGGAAAATCAGGGTACAGTATAAATCCATTATTTATACATGCTCAATCCATCTTAACGTGAATTCCAAAATAACACGGTTCCTATGCTGAATAATTGATTATCAGTTGCAGCTCCATTATAACACTATATTTGGAGTCCAAGTCTTGTTACCTTACTATATTATGGAACAGCCATACAACTGCTGAAAATGCCCCTAAAGTCAGCTTAAGGAATAACAAAATACTGAACTGATCCATACTGTATTAGATTTTGTGTTATAATGGATCTGCAATTTACTCACAACATGGACCAGTAAAACACAGTATAAGACTGGTTTAAACCCCTTAAAAGCATTGTAACGGATCTGCATAGTATTTACTCTGCTGTGGTAATCTGTTAAAGTACATTTCGGTGTACAGGGACGAACATAAAACACGAAATCATTCTGTACAAGTGCGTTTGTATTTGGCGTCTGTGGAGCTCTCTACCGAGCAAATTGCTTTTCAGTCTGGCTTCATCATCCACGCCAGTAATATCGTGTGACAATTAATCAATAAACCAACCTATCTGGCTTGGCTTATATGTGACGGTGATCGCCTGATATCTGATAGTCTCAGAGAGCTTATTGCATTTATTTTCGTCTGCTAACAGCATTGCGGTCAAATTATTGCTTGTACTATAAGCTGAAGTTCTTGAGAAAAAACATATATTAAAGTTAAGGCCTGTTTACCCAATGTGTATTCATGTACAAATTCAGGAATTGATGAATATTAATTAACTTAACTTTGAATGCAGACAGTGTAGAATCTGAGCAACAATACTGTACGAGTAAACAGGGGAGACCCTGATCATACAACATCTTCCATGAACTATCTTTTATTTGTCAAAGCATCAAAATGCATGTATACAATTTATGATTGAAAGGGATAATCCTTGCTTTCGATATGGATCTATAAGGGAAATGAGGGCTGACAATGAAATCTTCTGTCTTCTTCTATTTCTATATGCACTAAATTGATGAAATTCACATACATTTTCTAATTGTCCCTTGATCTTAATACAACAGGCAAACCAGTAATGTATATTATGTACCTTTACTGAGTGCTAACATGCTTTTCTATTGTTGCAGGAAATTGAGTTTTGGGCCACTACTTTGTAGATCAATTATCTCTACTGTGAATCTATCAACTGCCAATTATTCATGTGTGCTTTTCACATTTAACTGCTACAACAGATTGCTAAGTCAACAGCTCCGACCTTCGACCAGAAACCAGCTAAGTCAAACAAAAAGCTTGATGGGGTTTCCAGCTCAGCTACTGTTACTATGAAGTAAACATCCCTGAGTTAAGAAAAACTCAATAAAATATCATATATAGAGGGCTGACAAAAAACTGTTCATGAGGCATAAATTATAGGAATAGAAGGAACAGTTTAGTGGTCAGATCGCAATATGTGAAAAATATTAAACAATTTCAACCTGGAAGTACATCACAGGATGGCCAGGGGTTTTCTTAAGTGGACGCCCACTTGCCCGCGCTGGGTTAAAATCCCTGCGGGCAAGTGAATTTTCAAAGAAGATAGCCCGGCAGGCAAGTTTATTTATGTAATTGATTTCTTTCGGGGTTTTTTTTTATTGTCTAAAGTATATCAGGGGTAAAATGCTTGCAAATTGTCTTTGAAACATATTAAGTAAAATCCATCTTAATACTGCACATATTTAGTTTTAAACATTAACAAACACCAACTAACTTCAAGATCGGGCAACCTATTTTCACTTGGGGCTAGTAGATATTCAAAGCAACTTGCCCCCTGGACAAGTGAAAGTCAAATCCTTAAGTAAACCCCTGATGGCTGGTTGTCATTGTAACTGTTTTGCATATCCATTACTTTGTTCTCCATTTTAAGAAATATCAAAACAGTAAAAGTGTGTCTGTGCCCATCCAAGAAAAAGATTATCCAACCTCATGCCTAATTCAAAGTAATTTCCAAGTCCTATTGCAGAAAAATGGACAAAGTAGCCTTGCCAAGCCTCAGATTCTTGCAATCTTGACTGTACAATGCAGTTCAAGCAATGTATACAAAATATTTAATTAGTTCTTTGTTGTAATTCTGTAAGTCCACTCTGAAGGGAACACTATGCGACTTAACTATCATGTGACTATACAGATCACGTGACCAGATCAGATTCTGGACATGATGTTGTGAAAATATTGACTCTCCTGAAAATATTGACCCTTCTTTACCTGTTTCCCCCCTCCCTTTACACACCTGTAATCAAGACTGGACAGGTGCAGATAGCTCACAAAGTGATCAGATCAACTATTGGATATAAAAACTTTAGGGTCATTATTTAATTGTGCACTGAGTAACCCTGACAGCACGATACCTACTAAACCGTAGAAGAGTACAATATAAACATGGGAGGTAAGTCAACATCACTGTCACTGATATTCATCTGGTGCTATTTAGCTTTACGGCCCTTTGGTTAAATTTACTGGCTGAACAGCTGCAGATAATTCAAGTAGTTACCCATACCTATATCTTACCTTAACCCTTTCCCTCATATAGACTCATTTTGACGCACTCAATAGGTACCACATAAAGCCTGATCTGCAGAAAACCACAGTTAAACCTTACCAAATTTAATTATAAAGTCCTCATTTCCAGACCACTGAGGAGCAGCGAACAGCATAAAACCTGATCAGCCTGCGAGTTACTCGCAGGCTGATCTGGTTTTATGTTGTTCGCATAGGTCTTTTCATGGTTTCCTCTATGAGGGAAAGGGTTAAGCCATTACCTCATGAATATTCATGTACAATAATTCATGACTAAATAAATGGTGATAATATAAACAATGGGGTTTTTCTTTGCCATGCAGACACTGTAGAATCTGTACGACAATTGTATGCACCCTGATCAGACAGATGCTCCTTCCTTTGTTGAGGAAGGCATCAAAACACATAAATATGAGGTAATGAATTAATCTCTCTATTTATCTACTGAGTCCCTAATACATGATTTTTCATGTATATAGATATTTTATAAATTTTGCTACAAAATTTTGAGTTTGAAGGAACCATATTTATTTGAATGTGCAGCTGCCACATAAAATGGCAGCTGCTGTCTAAATCTATTAGACTCTGACCCCATATAGAACATTATAATGAAGCTGCAATTTATGTTCCATATAGAACATTATAATGAAGCTGCAATTTATGTTAAACCCTATACTTCAAATAGACTCATTTTGACACAATTTGGCAAACACAGCAAACCCTGATCAGACAGCTCCTATAGGAATTTTCTGACCCGAGTCTCCTCTGTTTGCTAAAAAAAGATGTAGATTAGACTCTACACAGTCTGCATGGCATTAGAAAAGTCTATTTTCATAAAAATTTATAAATTTAAAAAAACATTGCATAGATCTGATAAAATTTGACACAAATCATGACAAAATCACTTGTACAATCTGGCTAAAATACAATATCTGGCCTAAACACTTGTAGAAAATCAAACATTTTCAACCTAATTTTGCAATAACACAAAAATACAAAATGAAAGTCTTCAAATTCTGAGAGAAAACATCAAGGAATTCTATTGTCTTGTTTCCGTGTAGCTTTCCCACGTTACTCGATACCCGTGATTTTGTTAATTCCTATAACAGGACAGTTGTATCTCGAAGAGACAATGTCAACACCCCCATAAAGTGGCGAGATTTGTGAAATTGCCCCTGTAATTACAAGTTTTGGAGATTTTCTTTGTCAGGCTGAGGGGGGAGGTATAACAAAGCCTTGTCAGACTCTGACTGTTGTGAAATATGATCGCCCGGAATGCAGGATAATTCAAGGTCAAGGTTATTACGAGTCCTGGAAGTCTCATACTGCTCGTGCATGAATTATAATTGGTGGTAGTGCTCACAAGCAGAAGACATAAAGCAGTGCAAAAAGTTCAACCTCAGGGAAACGGATTGATGCAAGTTTTGATGAATAAGCATTCCAGGTGCTCAGAGATGGTGCAACAGCGATGAGATCTGGGTCTCTTCTGTATGCCAATGTGTCAAACACACATATATCAATTCTTTAAAGTTTAAATGGTATAAAAAGCACCACCATACAGATTGCATAATATCAGAGGAGCAAACAGTTTCTCAAAGGAGTTTTCTGCTCTAGGTTTGCTCTGTTTGTCAATGCATCACAATGCATCTATATATATGAGGAGAAGGGTTCATCCATACTGACATAAGTCCCATTCATGAGCCGCTCAGCACGACATGCTATTATTAGTACTGGTTGTCAGGCCTCTGTATCCTGTAGAGGATATAACTGAAAGTATTTAAGTATGTTTTTTTTTATTTATTGGGTTTAATGTCCCACCGACAGTATTTTAGTCATTTGGAAACGATGTCTACTTGAGACAGATATAGTGCTGCCACACTGCAGTATCACGCTGTAGACAAGTGGAATGATACCACATCCAGTCACATTATCCTGACCCCGGGCAAACCAGTCCTGCAACTACCCTTATATGCTGAGTGCCAAGCAAGGGACCAATACCAGTATAATTTTTTATGACTTTGGTATGTCGCAGTCAATAACTAAAAGTAGAATATTACATAACACGGGTACACACAGTGTGAACTAAACTAACATCTATTTAACAGAAAATATTAAAAGGGCCATATAATGCTTCATCATGGGAGATTCTGGAAAAATAGTTTTAACCCTTTCCCTCATAGAGGAAACCATGAAAAGACCTATGCAAACAACATAAAACCAGATCAGGCTGCGAGTAACTCGCAGGCTGATCAGGTTTTATGCTGTTCCCTGCTCCTCAGTGGTCTGGAAATGAGGATTATGTAATTAAATTTGGTAAGGTTTAACTGTGGTTTTCTGCAGATCAGGCTTTATGTGGTACTTATTGAGTGCATCAAAATGAGTCTATATGAGGGAAAGGGTTAAGAGATGAAGCCTTATAATTATTATGACAAAAACATGACATTTAAGAAAAAGAAAAAGAAAATATAAACAACAATTTCCTGATGAGGCAACCGGAACTAACTAATTAAAGAGCATTTATCACTTACAAGACATCTTATCAATGACAAGCGCTTAACACATCAAACAAGCTTTTCACTGGGCCCTGAACATGTCTTTAGGCAATTAAAATGTCCAGGAATCAGCTCAATGTTCTGTAAGATGAGGTAAATGCCCAATCTTTATTATGGTAGGTCTGTTAAATGCATCAAGCTTCATTAGTCTGCAGGTGTTGACAGGTCCACAGAGAGACTGGTTCTTCACATCATTGGCCTTGATCCTCCCAGGGGCCCTATGATAAACATCTGTGGGCTGCAGGAGTCAATGGCATCATTATCTGGAAATCTATGTTTGTTGTGCTTTGCAGCCCACTAACAATAAGTAGGTCATTTGTTAAGAGACGTACCCTTTCAATTGATGATTATTGGAATTCTGAGATTTTTAAGGAAGGTTTATACAAGGTTATTGCTGTATAAAATCATGCCCAAGTTACACAAAGGATCCTTGGTGTACAATTATTCAATTCTGACTCATAAAAGTTCTTTTTTTTTTTTTTTGGAAATGGCTCTGATTCATGTACTATGAAAGGATTTTTTATCAACATTTTTTAGTGGTATTTATATCAAACTAACATAAAAGTCCTGAACTATTAATTTGTAACTTCAAATGTACATATCAGCAATGAACAGGTCAAGACACAGCAAAACTTGATCAGCCTGCAAGTAACTGATGCAATACTGCTGATAAGAGCCATTTCCAAGATGTCTTCCATTTTTGGAGATTGCCATTTTTGAATCCTAAAATCACTGAACAGGATGACTTCATATCAAAGAAACTAGAGAGCTGTTATATCTCCTGATCAGGAAAGAAACATAACACAAATGTTAACTTTTTATCTTATACTGATGCCAATATATGTATAAATAACAATGATTGTATACTGGACTATTAAGGTACTCCATCCATCATTAAATTGTGATCATTGTCAACCAAGTGATCATGGGAATTTTATAGTAAATGCAAGTGTCTATACACCTACAACTCCACCAGGTCAATGGGTGCTTGCATCTGTACCTGTTTCTTTTTTCAAACCTTTGATGGACCATGATCATAATAATAACAATGGATGATATACCTTAATTCTAAACCTTGTGACTCACGTAAATAATCTGCAAGAGCATTTATAGGCCACTATGATCTGTCTTAACCCTTTCCCTCATAGAGTACACCATGAAAAGACCTATGCGAACAGCATAAAACCAGATCAGCCTGCGAGTGACTCGCAGGCTGATCAGGTTTTATGCTGTTCGCTGCTCCTCAGTGGTCTGGAAATGAGGATTTTGTAATTAAATTTGGTAAGGTTTAACTGTGGTTTTCTGCAGATCAGGCTTTATGTGATACCTATTGAGGGCGTCAAAATGAGTCTATATGAGGGAAAGGGATAAGAAGATGGATTATGGAACTGAAGGTAACTCAAGATGTTATTTCCATGCATTAACAGTAACCAGGATCTCTAGACCTGTGATAATCTTAATGTGAAGTGTTATCATATTTCCTGGAAATACTTTACAATTCTGAGATAAGCCTTGAATCAAAGGCTCCTTCAAAACAGTAATAGGAGACCTGTAAATCTTGGATTACTGGTTAATACATTATGATAAGATGTAACCTGAGATTAAATCTTAACTTAAAAATGAGATTTTAATTAAAGGTATGGTTACTATCAACGATTAACTGGCTAATGCAAAAAGTTTGAATTATTTATTAAAGTTAATGTTTTCAGAAAATAGTAAGCATAAATGAAGTTTGTTAGTTTGTTGGGTTTAACATCCCACTGACAGTATTTCAGTCATTTGGAGACGATGTCTACTTAAGACAGATATAGTGCTGCTATACTGCAGTATCACGCCGTAGACATGTGGTATGATACCACACCCAGTCACATTATCCTGACACTGAGCCAACCAGTCCTGCATCTACCATTATATGCTGTGTGCCAAGAAAGGGAGCTATAACAGTACCATTTTGTAAGACTTTGGCATGTCACAGCTGGGGATTGAACCTGGCTCCCGTGGCTGACGCTCTGAGCACTTAACCAACGGGGAGGGTAACATACATAATTCAAGTCTTTTTCTCTCTTCTTTTATATACTTGAAAAATGTTCGATATTTTTCTTCAAGAAGTCCCTGAATAGAACCTTCACCATATCAAAGATTGCTTTTTTATACACATGAAATATTCTGAAAGGGAGTCTTATTAAAAGTTTAATCTCATTCTTTTTTATGTGCTCTTACAAATTACTGTAATCCTTGATGACAGAGATTCCCAAGTGAAAACCAGATATACCAGAAAGAAAACCTAAAACTCAATGTGAGAAGTTTGGTGGAATAAAGTCCTTTTATAGGTTGATCCTCTGCCCCTAACCACTGAGAGTCTGAATCCCAGTAGGGTCACTTGGATCTTTCATGTGGGGAAGCCTTCCAGCTGGCTCGTAGTAGGTCAGTGGTTATACCTGAATGTCTCTGTGCATTCAGGCAAGCTTCACCTGTAATTAGCTGGACGTCACTATATGACAGCAATACTGTTGCAGGGACAGTATAAACTAGTTTCATAGATGACCAGCTAATAGTTACCATAGTAACCACTGATAAAATCTAAGTTGTTCTGTACACATTTTTTTTTCCTGCTTTAAAAAATCAAAAAAAAAATCATAAAACCAAATGATCCGGTAAAATTATAACCTTGTGTTTTATCTCTTTTTTCATTAAAAAAAAATAATAATACAATCATGCACTTTAGTTCCTATTGAATCGTTCTTTAATGAATAAGGGGAGGTAACCTCTACTTACATGTTTGCTATTCAGAATCTGAAGGAAACAGTTATTTCCCTTAGTAAAATATTGGTTTAATGTCCATTTGGAAACAAGTTTTTACAACTTCAGACTAATCACACTGGTTGGGCCAGTACTTAGCACCTGGGAAGGTCATGAAAATATTTGCCCCCAACAGGGTTCAAACACACAACTTTCAGATCTTAGTCAGGTAAGTTATGGAAAAGCACAACTTATAAAGGATGTGTTTATGTATAAACTGTTAAATCAATTCAGATGTACAAGGAGAGAGTGAGAGATTTCCTATGATTGATATAGAGAAGGAAGAAGGATGAGGGACTTTCAAACAAATGGTAAGAGAGTTCACTATTTCATGATAAAAGGCAGGTGGTCAATTATCATGACATAATCACCAGATATGGGAATGTTTTAACCCTTTACTTATTACAGACTCATTCTGACGCATAGACAAACGGAGCAGACCCAGATCCTAAAGAAGCTGTCTGATCAGGGTCTCCTCTGTTTGCTCATACAATATTGTAGCTCAGTTTTTACAGTCCTCTGCGGAAAAGAAAAATCCATTATTTCATAAATCATTGAAAGATCAATAAACTAGTATCCATCAAATCATAAATTTGTACATGAATATTCATAAGGGAAACAGATAAGACCTGTCCCTGTCATGAGAATCTCTGTACTGAACTCCCTTACCATAGCAGAGTGGTACAACCAGGTGTCTGTAAAGTCCCTATAAAACTAAAATATTCTTGCTGCACTGGTTACAACAGAAAACAACAACATAAATCATTAAAGATATTAAGAAAACCAGCCTGCACAAAGCATAGTGTTCCGCTCTTACAATTTACAATTAATAAACCCAAAAGTTCAACAATGAAAAAAAGTATATCAAGAGCTGTCTGAAGACAAAAAGTATGGGAGCATTTTTTTCATTTTCTACCATCATTCTTACCATAAATGTTACTTGCCTTTTTAAATCATTTTCCATTTTAGAAGGGCACAAGTCCTCCAAGTTTGAAATGAATTTCTTTGTCATTTTTAGAAGCAGACATTTACAAAAAGATATAATAACTTGATGAGATTTCTTTCTAATACTCATATCAATGAAAAAGTTATGGCAGTTTTCCGGATACTTTTCGAACACCCATTGCCAACACAGACATTCTGAAAAGTTGAGTATAAATGAAAATTACTTGATGCTTCACAGGGTTTTAATTTTCCCTAAAATCGAAATAAACACATTTCTGATAATAAAATTGATAAGATAAGTCTTTATGAACTATTGAAATCTTTTATTTTGTGTAGTCAGCAATTTTCATTTAGCTTGGCTCACCAATTATTAATTAAGGAGATGCAAAAGACAGGTGAAGATCATATTTGTGATAAATTCAACACAAATTCTACATCTTCAAAACATTTAAACTTCACGCTGCACATCTCTAAAAGGCTCTTACACGTTCATCAACCTTCATAAAGCGGTGTTTCGTGGCACCGAGTTATCAAGTCTATCACGCTATTGCCTTGAAGTGTTGACAAGAATTTTAAAATACTCAAAAGTGGTTGCTGGTGAAGTTTGAAATCCATTCGAAACTCCTGCAAGTGGGAATTTTACAAAAGCCTTTATTGGCATTATGACAGAAATGGGATGACAAAACCCATTTAGCTATATCTTTATAGACAGTTTTGTTGAGTGCATCAGGCGCATGCAGCCCTAAAGGCCATATCTCCAGCAGTGATAGAGCAGGGAGAACGCCTTCATCTTGATCTTGTGGCATGTTACAATATGTTCTGGTTGAAAATACACAACGAGAAACACTTGAACCCTTTACCACCCAAATAATAATGCAATTTCAAACTTTCGATTGTCATTTATTGCGAAAGAAGTTCTGGCCTCCAGCTGATATTTGTCAATTAATGCATGCAATCAACATAGATTATATAAAAAAAAATAAAATCAATTGTGACTTCTAATTATGACCTGAGGGCAAAGTATAAATCAATTACCGGACATAACTTGTCTAACGGTGAACAGACAAAAATTACTAAATTTGTTAATTACAAATCTGATGTCATTTGTTCACAGCTCACACACGCGGTCTTGCAGCGTGATCACTTGGTAAATCCAATTCAGAAAGTCCTATGAAAATCTAAAATGGTTTTAGTGTACCTTAGATATTCAGAGACATTTTTATAACAAGACTTTGGGCAAAATAATTCAAGAAAATATAATAAACTGTGAACTTTCAACTTTGGTATAAACATCGATGAAACTTTTATATATGTAGTATCACACCCGCTGTGCTTGGCATACACTTGTCATATGACTACAGAATATTAAGTTCAAATATCCCAAAATATCCGCATGTACTGGTCCTCTGTCATCATGCACTACTAAAACATTACCAGACCTGTCGTTCAAAAATATCCCCCTGCCAATGTCCTGCGCAACTATAAAGTAGTTTACTCATATATATAATTATATTTGGCGATCCTCCCAAGAGCAGTAAACCTTTAATACAACAAAAATATATGATTATGGACATTTCCCATCCTGAATCTAATTTTAAAATTATATTGTTATCTTACCGCTACATAAGCTGTAGGTAATTTAAGTCAATTTTCATGATTATGGGAAACAAAAAAGCTCCACTACATCAGCAATCTCATCAGCAGCAAAGCCTGGTGCTGGAGACTGGATCTTGCTATCTGGTTTGTTATCTTTGGCTATCTTAAATAACACAGCAACATCTGATAGGGTATCTTACGATTTCTGTTATTATTCTCCATTCAGATTAACCTTTTACCTCACTGAGATGCGTTTTGACACCTTAATTGGCGAAAAAAGCAGATCCAGATCAGGGTCTGCTCCTCTGCTTAGATTCTACACTGTCTGCATGGCAAAGGAAAATCTGCTGTTTCAAATACCATCTGAAGATCTGTAAAAATATTAATCAAGTCCTAAATTTGTGTGTGAGCAAACAGAGTAGACCCTGATCAGACAGCTCCTTCCAAAAGAGCAAGGCTCGGTTTTTCAATGCATCAAAACAAGTCTATATGAGGTAAAGGCTTAACAGGAAATTTATAAATCAAACATATGTTTAATGCATGTATACATCATTGATCAATCAATAATTTTTTTTCTTATCTACATCAAAGAAGTAGTTTCTTTTTTGAAAACTATGTGTAACATAATGTCAACAGCCATCAAAATATTCACAACCCTGGTGTTAAAAATAGATTTCACAAAGTTTACAGAAAGTATAACATTTCCTCATGTGGCTAGGCTCATCCAGGCTCCAGCTTTTTTGATGTATGGTCCTGAAACATGACTGATAAAGTTAACAAGCCAATTAATGATTGCCTGATACTGATAAGCCCTGCCTATCACCAGATCTGTCGAGGCCCTACATTCCTCTGGCCCCTATTCAGACCCCTTTTCCACTTCTTTAGACTCTCCCAGTCTTCCAGCTACTCTGATTTATCAGATATGTGAGAAATCTCAGCAAATTCAAATTCCAGATTTCCTACAAGTGGTTACCATTTCAAAAATTCACAATTAATAGACCCTGTTTATCATGATTAGTGTATGATTACTGCATCATAAAATGCATAAATTTAGCCAATTTGCTGATGATTAAATGACTTAAATTTCTGAAACTAAAAAATTACTGATTTAATATGATTAAAAGTGTCTTCAATATAATACTTGATTCTTATAACTGATACATTTTTTTTTGTATAACTGCCATTCTGCAATATCACAAAGTGCAGTTGTTGTTGTTATTTTAAAGAACTCCATGGTACAGCTTTCAACGTAAATTAATTGTAACAACTTCCCATATATAAATTCCTTGTAAGCATTCTGTGAAGGTTGCAAAAAAAAAAAAAAAAAAAAAAAAAACACTACACAAAAAGCCATCTGACCCTGTAATTCTCAAACCAAATCCAGAACAGCAATTTTGTCTCAAACTAAATTTCATTTGTAATACCTCCATCCTCATCCTGTGAATCTACACCAATAAAATTAACAGACTGTCGACCTTAGAGTATCCCTAATTTCCACCACTAAATTGTCTAATTGCTTGAAATTACGGGATTTTAGATCTCTGCTGTAAAGTAATTTAGGAAGAAAGGAGATCTCTTGTCATTACTTTCATGATGCTTCTAAAATGCTGTCTTATCATCAAACAATTCAGCCTACACACCATACTATTAAGCCAGAAAACCAGATATACCTGAGAACAGGTTATTACATTTAACTATAACATATAATATGAACAATGAGGTAAAAGCGGCTGAAAACTAGATTACAGGGACTCATATCCAGGATAAAGGTAAAAAAAATAGGTATTTTTGTGTGCTGGGTTTAAGTCCCACCAACAGTTTGGAGACGATGTCTACTTGAGACAGAATGATATAGTGCTGCCAGTATCACTTTTGTATATATGTGGCATGATACCACATCCAGTCACATTATCCCGACACCGGGAATTGCATGACCCTTTTATGCCGAGTGCTAAGCAGTACCATTTCCAGTTCTTTTTTTTGCAACTTAGATATGTTGCGGCCGGGGATCAAGCTTATGACCTCCTGGTTCCAGGGCAGACGCTCTGACCACATGACCACCGAGACTGGTCATAT
Organism: Solen grandis; assembly: GCA_021229015.1. Lineage (NCBI taxonomy): Eukaryota > Metazoa > Mollusca > Bivalvia > Adapedonta > Solenidae > Solen > Solen grandis. The sequence continues at coordinate 52,833,880 of CM037780.1, forward strand.
ACATTTGTAATGTAGTAACTCGCACATAAATATTCATGAAGTAATGTGTTAATAATATTCATAATCACGCTCCTGTTGTAAATATCTGTACATATCATAATAGTCTTGTGCTTCAGTACACGTCTCATGTTGAATAATAATTAAATGTTGCATTCCAACACGACCCAATACACCTGCAAAATACCAACATATTTAAACATGATCTCTCTGTAGGGTTGAAACTGACAATTAAAGCTCAGTTTATTCTGCAGGGAAATCAGGAACGAAGTTACTAACTATTGTGCAATACATGTACCGTAAATCCCTGGGCACAACTTACTTTGTGTTAATCAATTAAGATCTTCAGAAAATGAAGAGTTCAAGGTTGGCTTTAAACAAACTCCTACTAGCTATTAGGCTGAAAGGCACTAAAATCTTGATTTAAAACCACTAGGCTGGTGCTTTAATTGAAAAAAATATTAATTGCTAAAACTTTAAGTGGAAACTTAATTAATTTAAGAATTGGTGTTTAAATGTAACAGGGAAAACAGAACTTGAAACAGAAATTCTCAGTTGGGAGGCCATATTTAAGTATTCAGATTCATCTTTCAAACATATTAAAAAAGAAAAAAAAAAAAAAAGGTCATGCACCTCGCATTCGGAACACCTCAACCTTTTACAAGCGCAAAATGGTCGCAGTGGTTTGAATGTGTCACCTCAAAGTGATATATTTCTAAATATACCAACTAGTCATGAATCCAAAGACCACAAACATTTCATGAAAACACTCCAGTCTAAGTGTATCAACCACAACATAATCCAAATCTGCATGCTATTCAAAGACGGTGTTTAACAAACACTTGAGAGCTATGAAGAAAATAAAATTTCCATTTAAAAGGAAGGCTTGCCCAATTTATAATAAGCCAGTCTATCCATAGCATTTGTTGCTTAATAAAGGAAAGTAATAAGTCCTCCTTATTACTTTTCAGATTAAATGGCGCAATGTACTGAGGGTTTGAATCCTGGCAGGGTCACTTGGGACCTTTCTTACAAGGAAGCCTTCCAGCTGACTTGCAATCATTGTCTAATACCCAGGGTCAATCAATACATCATCTATAGGCTGTGGGATTTTACGGCTATATTTTGCCATTAAGGGTCTGTAAAATTAAGTCACTTCACTGGTTGCATCATGTTTTTAAAGCCAATCATAGAGGTCATTTTATTACAGCTTCTGGACACAGCCATTTTTTTCATTGTTTACAAGACTTTCAAGCCTCCATGCTGAAGAGTATTAAATTTATAAGACGAGTTTTCATTGGTCAATAATTTAATCAATAACTCCTGTATTACAAGAGTTTGCTTGCCTATATCCCCACGGCATGATGTCACGTAGTGAAACAGAATAAGTCAGTGGTGGGTATCTGACGATGGCTTGCAATAGGTCCATGGTTCTACCCAGGTGCCTCTGTGCACTCAGGGTCCTCCTCCACCTGTAATTAGCAGGATGTTGCTAAAAGACTGAAATACTGTCACAGCAATGGTCAACAATAAGGTACAATGTTAACCTGTTTAGACCAATAATTAATTTCAGTCTGATCTCTGATCATGGTGAAAAAATGAATATCAGAGAAGTAAAACCACAAGAAAAAGGAGAGCCATGCCATTAGAGACAGGAAGTGCAATTGCAATGGTGTGCAACCATGACACCACCCCACACAGCCTTGTGCCTTCCTCTTCCGCTTACCACTAATTATCACATTAATCACCATTTGCCATTTTTTACCCTTCCAAATCATTGAAATCTTCCTGATACCATGACGACCGGTATAACCATCAGACCTGCATCAGCCCAAAAGACACTTATTGGCTGATAAGTTTTTAATGCTATACTGCTAAATGATGATGGATGCAATGTAAACAGTGATCAAACTGAGAGCTTATTGCAGGTTGATCTGGTTTTATACCAGTTTGTTTAGATAAACTTATTTAAATTCATATCAATTGGGAAACAAGTTCTTACAACTCGTACTACTCATAAGCCTTCCTGATAGTTTTTTGTTGGACCAGTACTCTGTACCTTAAGATTCTTGCTCCCAGCTGGGTTTGAACCCACAACCTTTGGGTCTATATTCACACATAGTACCACTGGATCACCACACCTTTGTATGTGTCATTAAAGTACAGCCTTCTTCATGTTAACTCTTTCTGAGGCCTGGAAACAGTTTGCATTCAACATTATGTTTTTACAATATTTACATTGATATATCAGATATTTTTCATTGCTTTCCGAACAAAAAATGAAAGAATGATTTGTTTACTGTGAAAAATCTCATAGCCTGGGAAAAATGGACTGGTAAATATTACTTGTACAACACTATATTGTGTCAATGAAGGGAACCAGATGATGGAAACCAGACCCAACCTTTATTGCCATAGTAACACTATTGTCTACCACAAATGTGTGGCCTGGTATATTCACACAATCTTAAATACCATGTAAATGATAAACTCTCACAACCCTTCTGACCTCTGATCACTATCTACCTAAAATATACCAAGATATCAGAATTTGGGGGTATGATACAGATGTCATAGAAACAAAACAGCCATTGAAATTAGACCTGGAATGTGACTAGCAGATCATGGAGAGTAGAGCCACTAGAATATTTCAAAATGTGGATATATACACTAGGCAAAAAAAAATTCACTAACATCTCCAAAATATAGGGTCGGTATTTTTTTATTTATTTTTTTCCTCCTTTTTTTCCCTTATTATTATAGAGAACTTATTTTTATAGAGGACAAGATGAAAAATAGCATTTTGGAACTGTGATAACCTAAATCTCAGTGGGTACAAAAAAATAGGGTCGGGTAAGTGGAAACAAGTAATTTTTTTTTATTATGTAGCAATGGTATATCATGGAACTCGGATTCTTTTCGCATAGGAATAATTAGCTTTTGTGGCAAAATAACAGAGTGTTCATACTGAAGGTCTTAACTTCAATTCTAGTTTAGGGCAGATAAACCTAACACAGCTACGTTTACACTCAGATTATGGCAAATGCATCATGATCAAACTCTCACAGAATAAATTTACAGAGTAACCTCCCTTTATCACAGCAAACAATATAAAAACCTAATCTGCCTGCAGTTAGTGTGTGATAATAGCTAATCTATGTATCTGATTGATTTTACTCCAATTGCATATTCTATTAGTTTCTTTCCGTGCACTATGATGTCGAAGAGTCCTATCACCATGACGATTCATGGACAGTACTTAACTGCCTTGAACGTGATAACAAGAACTTTATTTTGAGTTCTTCGCAATTAATCCTCCGATTTACTGAAACATTCGCAAGTTATAAGTCTGCCATTGAATTATCCCGGACAATGATACTGTTGTTATACACATGAGCTCAAGATTCTTCACAAAATATTTCCGCCTGGAGATGACAATACATCTACTATAACCTATAAATACACAATTCTTCATCATATTTTGTGATGCTGAAAATCTATAAAACAAAATATTCCATTTGTTTCAAAATTGGCAATGCAGCAAAATGAATTAAACTTTTTCACAATGAGAAAACTGTGCAGAAAAACTTGCCTCAAACAAGAGTTGCTCTTTTCTGGAACAAAAATGTAAAAGTTAGAAAAAACACAAGTTTGTCCAAAATTACAGATCAGAATGGTAGATTGATTAAATTAGTCTAGCACATTGCTAAATTGTTTGACAAAAAATAACAATTTCAGAGATTTTCAAGGATGGCGTGATAGTCAAATTATAAAATTGAAAGCAGCCATCTTTATCGCCTTGATCGTGTTTGTGACGTGTTTATAACGAGGACACCATGTGACCATGTTATCAAGGATGACATGAAAATAATGCAGGATGCAATTTCCTGTCGAGAGGAGAGGACGCAGCAATCACCCCGTTACGCTATCAACATTATCATATGTGGCCTGGAGAGTCTGTCAGCAAATTCTCATAAACTGTTAATCAATGATCAGTAATTTTCAAATTTTTCCTTGTCTCTCCCAACGTGCCAGCTCCATAACCTTTCACCAAAAGAAATCGATCCATCTGAAAATGACCTATCAATCTAGTACAAAATAAGCAAGGTTAGTATGCGCGTAATTATATAGCAGGCTGATCAGATTCTATACTGTTTGCTACTTATTTATATCATTATTTAACCCTTTCCCTCATATAGACTCATTTTGACGCACTCATTAGGTAACACATAAAGCCTGATCAGCAGAAAGCCAAACTGAAACCTTACCAAATTTAATTGTAAAATCCTCATTACCAGACCACTGAGGAGCAGCGAACAGCATAAAACCTGATCAGCCTGCGAGTTATTCGCAGGCTGATCTGGTTTTATGCTGTTCGCATAGGTCTTTTCATGGTATCCTCTATGAGCGAAAGGGTTAAAGAAATCACACGTCCAAACTAATATTGTAACTACATATAAATAAAGAAGTAGATAAAATAGTTTTGTACCATAAGCCCTGTAATGTGAATGAAATCTGTTTAAATTTGATAAATGGTGCTTCAGATGTTTGTTTGTCTACAGATGTTAACATCCCACAAACAGTAAATCAATCATGCAGAGACTTTGTATACTTGAGATGGATATAATGCTGCCACACTGCAGTTTCACGCCAAAGACAAGGGGCATGATATTACATCCAGTCACATTATCCTGACACCGGGCCAACCAGTCATGGAACTACTCTTATTATGCTGAGCGTCATTGTTAGGGTTTAATGTCCCACCAACAGTATTTCAGTCACTGGGGATCAAGCTTAAATGAGACACAGACAAGGTGCTGCTCAACATTTTTAACAAATTACCACACACCCTGGATTCAATATCAAATCAAACTACCCTTATATTCTAAATGCCAAGCAAGACAGACACACCATGAATATCAGTTTTCACCATTCACAAATTTGGAATGTTGCAGCCAGGTATCAGACCCACAACCACCCAGTTATTGAACAAATACTCTAACCTTAATAAGCCACTCGGATCAGTCGGTATCCTAAGAGAGAGCAGGATAATAAGATAACAAAACCACCTCTAGAAATAAAAGCCTTATGACAGCCTTGTTACAAATAATTTCCATCACACATTTACTGGTAGGCCATTTCATTTCTTAATTGACATGAAAATACCTTATTTTGTTCCTTCTTGACAAATAATCTATTACATCTTTCAAACAAACCTAGACAAATATGTTTTAGATATAAATTGCAGATTTGGATTCCTAATTTGGAAAATAAAATCAATTAACCAACATGTCAGCAAGTTAATGGCTTTGGCAAATTTTTCTGGACTTGCATGAATAAAAGATATGAGATTGTATCTTGTTAATATTAAATGAAAGCTTTGTTATTTGTCATGCAATGGGATACGAAAAAGTATGGTTACTATAAAACATCCAGCCACAAGAGCTGGGGGATAAACCAGGGTCTAATATTGACTTTTTTATTTTGGGGTCATGTGTCCTCTTATGGTTAGAATTTGAGGGTCATTTAAAATTTTTGGGGGACAAAATTTTTGCTTTAACCCTTTCCCTCATATAGACTCATTTTGACGCACTCAATAGGTACCACATAATGCCTGATCTGCAGAAAACCACAGTTAAACCTTACCAAATTTAATTACGAAATCCTCATTTCCAGACCACTGAGGAACAGCGAACAGCATAAAACCTGATCAGCCTGCGAGTTACTCGCATAGGTCTTTTCATGGTTTCCTCTAATAGGGAAAGGGTTAAGTAGTTTAAATACTTATTACTATGTATAATAATTATTTGTTGTTTTATAACCAGTCTTATAAAGGTCAGGTCTACTAATCAGGCTGGTAAGAAAATTGTGGTGTGCACTATATATGGGCGATTATGGTAGTCAGTTATTCTAAGCATGCTATTTTTAGTATTCAATTTCCTGAGAACAAAAAGGAAAGTTAAAATTGCATCAATGATGGAACATTAGTATGAAATTTTAAGGTCATTTCATCTTAGATTGCGTCAAAACGCACAAATTTGTGCATCATCGAAAACCCTGATAATCCTTTTTAATTTATTTCCCAAAATCAGGGATGAAAAAGAAATCAAAAAGAGAGGTTAACATGGTACAATGATAACATATGAGTGTAGATCCTGAGATAGTGGGTTCAACCTGTTGGCAAGAATCTCTTAACCCTTTCCCTCATAGAGGAAACCATGAAAAGACCTATGCGAACAGCATAAAACCAGATCAGCCTGTGAGTAACTCGCAGATCAGGCTTTATGTGATACCTATTGAGTGCGTCAAAATGAGTCTATATGAGGGAAAGGGTTAATATATATGTCCTTTCCCTTGTACAAAGTACCCATCCAATACAGGAACTTTTGAGAGGGATTAGTGTATATAGGAAGAACTTGTTTCTAAATTTAAAAAAAAAAAGTTTAAACTAAACTATGCAGGTAGATATTATAGAATCAATGACTTGATAATTGGGTTAATCTACTGACCATGGTCACACCATGGTCATTCATGCCAAATAATTCTGACCATGGACACAGATCAATTAGATATGGTCATAACAACATTAATCAAACCCAAAACATACTATCTGCTGCATCAGAACTGGATCAATGCTGACCATGGTAAAAAGAGTCCCAACAATGATATGGCATGCAGCAATCTACTCTGTTGATTAGAGTAAGAATTCAGAAACTGGAATTTGTTCAAAAATAGTTTTGATCCATTATGGCCATCAAAGAATCACATATTTATTTATGGTCATAAAAACACACACACACAAACTCATCAACCATCAAAAGATCAGAATCCCAAATTCATCATGACCATCAAAAGATCAGAATCCCAAACTCATCATGACCATCAAAAGATCAGAATCACAAACTCATCATGACAATTAAAAGATCAGAATCACAAACTCATCATGGCCATCAAAAGATCAGAATCACAAACTCATCATGCATAAAAGATCAGAATCACAAACTCATCATGACCATCAAAAGATCAGAATCACAAACTCATCATGACCATCAAAAGATCAGAATCACAAACTCATCATGACCATCAAAAGATCAGAATCACAAACTCATCATGACCATCAAAAGATCAGAATCACAAACTCATCATGACTATAAAAGATCAGAATCACAAACTCATCATGACTATCAAAAGATCAGAATCACAAACTCATCATGACCATCAAAAGATCAGAATCACAAACTCATCATGACCATCAAAAGATCAGAATCACAAACTCATCATGACTATTAAAAGATCAGAATCACAAACTCATCATAACTATTAAAAGATCAGAATCACAAACTCATCATAACTATTAAAAGATCAGAATCACAAACTCATCGTGACTATCAAAAGATCAGAATCATAAACTCATCATGACCATCAAAAGATCAGAATCACAAACTCATCATCACCATTAAAAGATCAGAATCCCAAACTCATCATGACCATAAATAAAATTACAAACTCTGATGTATGACCATCAAGGAAACTACATACTTATGTATGACCATCAAAGAAATCACATACTAATCTTAACTTGGAACCAGCACTACTGGGATTCTATACAGATGAGAGGTCTTGTCAGGATCAAGACCTGTGAGTTATCCAGCAGGCCCCATCAACCTAAAGTCTCTGCAGAAAATCTGCAATGCACCGTCCTGTGATGAATTTCATCTTGTGTAAAGATGACAGGAGACAATGTTAACCTCATTACAGTGCCATAAATTTCTGAAAGAATGGCATGAATTGCAAATTAGGAAATTCAGCAAAACCACCTCAAAAAATTAAAGGCAAAAAAAAATTTTAATTTTTTTTAATTTAATTTTTAAACATATTAATTCTAAATTAATTAATTTGATATTTATATTTTTCAATTAAAACATGAGTTTTACATAATTTATTTCATATAAAACCTTAAATTGTCATTTAAAAAAATTCAATTTGGCCAAGAATTTTGCGATAATTAAAATGTGAATGCCATCTTTTACATCATCTCCTGGAGGAGTCTATAACCATCACCAAACAACCTTGACACAAAAGAAAATAAGGTTGCTGAAAGGAGTTTTTTTACGAAAAAAAAAAAAGTGGGTTACCATGCAATGCTACATTCAATGTCAAATACAGATCCTGTATCAAGTAGACAGAGGCTTTAGTCTTCAAAGTAAGGTACACACTAAAGGACAGACCTAAAACCAGACAGACCAATGAGTTAATTAATCCATACTATGCTACTTTTCTTAATTGGACTTGTCCTTTCCTCATTTTGAACTGTACCATTAGTTGCCTACAAGGGTGCTTACTGAATTGACTGAATAGCAAACAGTGCAGACCATGATCAAACTGCATGGATGTGCAGGCTGATCTTGGTCTTCTGCACTTTCAGCAAAAGCAGTTACAAGTGCCCGCATCATTGAAAGGGTTAAAGTTGAATCCACACCAGAGATCAATCAAAGCCCCTGAAAGACAGCACACCTAAAGAAGGTATCCATCTTACAAGCCTTTCAAATGGAGTCTCTCTGCTACAGAAGATCCAATAATTGATAATTTCTGACATAATGAAAGACTAGGACACAGCGGTATCCGACAGCGGTATCAGTCAATTTCTCAGTATCTGTCGTATTACTGGTCTTATTAACTACAGATTCCTTAACACTCATAATGCTTTCACAAATAACTGTATTGATCATACCAGAGCCTTTCTTCTAAGAATAGGGTCATATGTAACTTAGTTAATCTCATGTTAAATAAAAATCTGAAGAAAAAAATCTTAATTTTCAGGGAATGTTGTGAGAAATTCTGTTGAGACATTCGTGTGGGGAAATGAGCAGATGCTTTTACGTCAGACTTTAAATGTCAACGACCATCAAAGACAATACATAATTAATAAAAACAGTCTTATGACAAATGGTCTTATGAAATCAGTTGCTTGTAACTTAGACAGATTGATAACTTGATTTGTTATTTAAACATCAATTTGGCAATAAGTTCTTATAAGTTTATTAATTCCCTTTGATGGTTTTGGGGTTGGACCAGTACTTTGCACCTGAGAATGTCATGAAAAATCCTTTTCCTGAATGAAGTTTGAACCAATTTAGTGCAATAAAACATGAATATTGAATTATGTTTCTTTTATTATACATGTAATACAATTCAAATGGCATTTTCAGTATTATTATTAACAATTTATAGGGTTTTGTTTTGACAATGTCTGGAAGTTTATTTTTGGCCAGAATGAATGTTTAATTTTTAAATGTAAAAAAGCCATCACTTTACTGCATAAGTTTGTTTACAGTTTTACTATACCGGTAAAAATTTCACAGCATCTGGGGCCTAGTGATTCTTTAAAAGTCTGGCAGACAAAATTCTATGATATTTCTTTTTTTCTCAAGTTTTGGTGTTGCTGCTTTTTTAATATATAAATTTTAAGATTTTGTTTCAAAGAAAACAAGATTTGATTTTAATCTATGCAATTCTAGTAAAACTATTCAACAATTCCATTTGATTGGTTCAGAAAGTAAAGATATGATGTCACAGTTTATGGGATCCCTAACAAATTTTTCAAGCACAGTGAAACCCTGTTTAATATATATGCAATGAAATTGTAGGACAATCAATCCCCTATTTTGACTTTGGTCTGAAAAAAAAAAAATAGGAGAAAAACATGTCTTTGGTGAAAAAGGTGACGATCATTTGCATACATGTACAAGATGATAACATATATACCGGTAAGAGAGATTTAATCTGATTTATGATCTTAAGCATAATATTAACACCATACCTTATTTTATCTTACTTAGATCCAAAATACCAAAATAAAAACTTAAATAAGCTATGTTTAAATGAACGCCTTTGTGGGGGGGGGGGGGGGGGGGGGGCTTATACCTTACAGGTCAGGGTCATAAATGTGCATGTGTGAAGTTTGGAGGCTGTAGGTGGAGTCACTTCTGTGTTGTGCTGAGGTAAAAGTTTTGTGACAAACAAGCAATTTACAATCAGAAAGACCAAAAAATATACAATATGCCACAAATCTATTGATGCAGGGGTATAAAAACACTGAAAAAATACGATAAACACAATGCACTTGTAACATTATCCAAAACTTCTGTAAAAGCAGCGTCTTGGCAGCTGGTTATACTTCCTGTTTCATTAAGACAACGAAAATAAAATGGTCATATAGAATAAAAACTCAGTTATTTCATGGAAATATTCCTGTTTTGAAGTATTAGTTTCTCTGCCTATTATCAAAAAATATACCCCCCTTTTTTTTTTCTTAATCTCTGAGGGATTTTTTTGTCTGGAAAATTAAATTGGTTTTAACAGTGCATCCTAGAAGAGCCTTAATTGCATAAAATAGATGAACGACTGCTCTATATGTAGTTCTCAACCATCAGCTAGGCGACATGATGACACAATCTGAGATAAAACAGAGACCTAAAGTGGCTGCCAGTGTTACATAAATCTTCACCAAGTCACAGGGACATCCACAAAGCTACAGCGGTATTGATCTCCCCGCAGTTTTAATCACACAGAAAACATAGTTTATTTAGATCATTTGGTATCTACTATTCCAACCATCCAATTACCTGGGCCCAACAACTAATCATTTGTCCTTTTTTCCCCTCTAAAAACCTGTCCAGTAATTGCCAATTCGGATTTCATCTCCGATATACAGTCTTACTAATTCTGGGCAATAAGGTACTACAATATCATTCGCAAGGTTTGGAGATTCATAGTCTGGGATAAGAAAGGTACTTGACAGTTTCTCTAGAATCCAATTAGATTGAACTAATAATATATAAGCTAAGACAGGAAACAGCACAGATTATTCAATTTTGTTACTGATGCTGGCAAGACTGGTGGAAAATTACAGTGGTGTACGACAAGATTTCTGACATGGGTTTGCCTGATTTGATTTCAGGTTCAAAATTTCTCTTAACAGTATTTGTAACTGAGCAAACAATTGTTCGGTTATTGTTCATATTACAATGATGCAAACACTTTCATTATAAAACAATAATTCTTTTGGGGTTTTGTCGTTTTTGTGTTATACAAACAGATTTAACCCTTTCCCTCATAGAGGACACCATGAAAAGACCTATGCGAACAGCATAAAACCAGATCAGCCTGCGAGTAACTCGCAGGCTGATCAGGTTTTATGCTGTTCGCTGCTCCTCAGTGGTCTGGAAATGAGTATTTTGTAATTAAATTTGGTAAGGTTTAACTGTGGTTTTCTGCAGATCAGGCTTTATGTGATACCTATTGAGGGCGTCAAAATGAGTATATATGAGGGAAAGGGTTAAGTAGATTTTAAATTTACTTTAAAACTTCTTTTAATGAATACTGTGCATCTGCATAAGTAAATGCCTTTTTCCCTGTTAACATCCCATTGATTTCAGACAATTGAAGACAATGTCTACTTGAGACAGATATAGTGCTGCCACACTGTAGTATCATGCCGTATAAAACATGTGGCATGATACCACACAGTGTCACACTATCCGACAGCTGGCCAACCAGTCCTTATATGCTGAGCGCCAAGCAACAGAGCTTTACCAGTACCACTTTTTTCGACTTAGGTATGTTGCAACTGAGAATTGAACCCACATCCTCCCGATTCCACTCTATAACCACTCGGCCATCAGGACCAGTCAGTAATTATGTAATCAAATGACAGTTTAAAACCTGATCAGAATGAGCATGTATGTTGTGTTGGGTTGGAACTATCATTTGACAGTATTTCAGCCAGCCTGCTAGCTACAGGTGAAAGAAGGCACCTGAAGTTCAGAAGAACCTCCCACCTATACTGCAAGCCGGCTGGATGGTTTTCTCATATGGAAAATCTGACTGACCTGAATGGCACTCAAGCTCACAACAATGAAGGGATAAATAATAGAAAGAATAACAGAAAGTCAATGATTGATATTGGGTTATATTAATTATCATGAATGCTTTCAAACATGTTTCAATGGTAAAGAATACAGACAGCACCCCATATGGATATATTATTGTTTTTTAAAAAGGGAGATACATTTGGTCAAAATGGACCTAAGAGTTATGGCCCTTGATGAGAATGAAGCCGGGCTTATGATAGTGAACAAAAAAGTGAAGTTTTTTGTTGTTGTTTTTTTTAAAAAGGGAGATACATTTGGTCAAAATGGACCCAAGAGTTATGGCCCTTGTGAGAATGTAGCCGGGCTTATGATGGTTAACAAATATGAGAAAGTTTAATAATTAAAAGAAGAGAAATGACAAGAACTCAACTTTTTTTTCTTTGAAAACAGGCAAGCTAAATATGTCAACAACTGCCTTCAAAAAACTTGACAGTGAAAATCCCAAATGTCTATTGAAAATCTGTGACAAAACTGGTGGAGGTTACATCATGAAAGATATTCAAATAATAACTAATTAATGATTTGCGGGAATTATAACTGTTAATCAGACACAGTCTCCGAATATTTAAAATGCCAACTCCTGGAAACAGGTTTCCTAAGTAACATGAAAATCTACTCAATGAAACACATGACTTTCTTCCTTTCCAATAGTTAGACCATGTAAAACCATCTTTACACATACTTTCAAATAAAAGATTCTTTGATTCCCACGTGTTGAGGCGTGATGTGCTGATAGCAATATCTCTACTCCATCTTTTGCTGAGGAAAGTATCTTGGCACCATTTTTCTCCTGCTAATCTATAAAAGAGTTACTCAATAACAGTTCAACTAGTCATGGGTTGATGGTTTATCAATTGGAACTGTTCTCTTACATGTGGGAAATGCTGTCGGCAATAAAAGCTGGTGAAAGAATTCCCCTTATCCAATGTTTCACATGCTGTCAAGTAGCATATATCTGCTGTATCTTGGAAAAAAAAAAGTGACACACTTTCTGATACTGTGACAGAGAATTTTAGATTTTTAGAATCAGCAAAATTTGTTTTCAATTTAGCCTATATAGTTTCTAGGCCAAAAACAAAAGACCTTTTGTTAGAATTTCATGTTTTGCCTACAGCATGGGTCAACTTCTGATCATAAGAGCAAGCTTAGTAAAGCTATATTAGGATTATTTCAGTAAAGTTAATCTATTGAAACATATTCTATACTCAAAGAAAAAAAGAAACGCAGGGTAACTAGAATCTGTAGTAGCCAGATTCAAGTTTTTACCTCCTTACCTTGCAATGAACTTCATATAATAGACCCCACCTCATTCTGAAGCATTTATTTTGTTATAAAAAATTTTTTTCAAAATAATTTAAACTGTAATACTGTCGAATACTTCCTATTTAAAACTGACACAAAAGTTTACCCTGCGTTTCTTTTTCCTTTGAGTATATAATTTGTCAAGACCATGATGATGCCTTAGATTTACACATTTACGTGTTACCACATAGGGTACTACCAGTATTTTAAACTGTCACAAATAAGGCCATCCTCAAAACAGAAAAATTCACAACCCATACTTTTCAGAAGGTAGGTATTAAGGTACAGATATTTAAAAAAAAAAAAAATTTTTTTTGAAATAATCTACAAAAAGAGAAAGTAATGCATTTGAAAAAGTAACTTTCATGACAAAAACTGCACAAATGCTTTAATATACAAAGTACAAAATCATTTGTATCAAGTTGCTACATACCGAGGCTCCAGCCCATAACCCCCTATTTCCAAAAAATATGTTCAAATCAGTAGTCCATAAGATCTTTTGCTTCCCTACAATGTACACTGTTCAAGAAATCAGTCAACTAATTTAGAGAAAAGCAGAACAACAGACACACTAACACTTAACTTTCGAAACTTTAACTTAAGTAGTTAAGAGTTGAAGTGAAGCTGAAAATAATAAAGACAAAAACAATCTATTCAACAGTTTACAACCTAAGGATTCAACCCTTAACCTCATATGGACGTGTTTTAAAAGAGGAGACCCAGATCAGACAGCTCTTACATGGACATGTTTTGACGCTTTGGCAAACAGAGGAGACCCAGATCAGACAGCTCCAGAACGGAGGTGTTTTGATGATTTGGCATAATCACAATTTAATAATGAATGAATTACCTTAAAGGATTAATACTGTTTTAAGCGTTAATAATTCATGAGAAATGACAAAACCATGGATATAAATGATTATGATTATAATCTCATCAATAATTCAAACAAATAAGTTGTTTGATGGGTTGCTGACAATTTTGGTTAAGATGATTACTTATTTTGGTATTATCTTACATGAGAATAAAGATATATTGCCGTTAGCATACTAACTTATTACAACACTTTCAATATCAACTGATATTCAATTTCTTTGCAGATAATATGTTCTTAAGCACAGGGAACGCATCACAGAAGTGATAAACCACAAGAGAAAATATGCCTTTAAAATCTCATGCAATGATGTCTGCTAATCGGAGGGGGGGGGGGGGGGGGGGGGGGGGGGGGGGGGGGGGGAGGAAAGAGGTTTCAAGATGGTTTCAAGTAATCCAGGCCCAGAGTTCTCAAAAATACATTTGTAGGCTCAAATGTACTCAAATCCTTATATTGAAACTAATGGACATAGTTTGAGTCTCTATGAATGAAAATAGTACTTAAGAACCAGTTCTTCTTTTAGTAACATGGGGCTTGATCAATGAGTACAAAGTATGAACTCTTCACCGTTATCAACAAAAACAAGAAAAGTCAGAAAACCACTCTAAGGATGTACATTACGGAGGCATTAAAACAGCGGAAGCCTGATGGCTTATCTGCACTGTGCAGGTGAAACGCTTGTATGTAACATGTTAAAAACTTCATTAAAATGTTAAAGACCTGGTTGTATACACCTGAATAACCCTGTATGGCTCTTATATTGATTAGACTGTTGAAAGATGATCCTACTTCATTTGAATCGCACCATGGTATACCACTGAGAGGCAGATTTCCTTCCAGGAGTCTCTTCTCTTTGCTTATACACTCAATTCTACAGAGACTGCACAGAATATCCTGCAGTTTGATACCATTCAAAGTGAAGTAAATCATTATTTATTAACCCTTTCCCTCATATAGACTCATTTTGACGCACTCAATAGGTACCACATAAAGCCTGATCAGCAGAAAACCACAGTTAAACCTTACCAAATTTAATTACAAAATCCTCATTTCCTGACCACTGAGGAACAGCAAACAGCATAAAACCTGATCACTCACAGGCTGATCTGGTTTTATGCTGTTCGCATAGGTCTTTTCATGGTATCCTCTATGAGGGAAAGGGTTAATACAGGGGTTTTTCAAAGATCCTTATTGGTTCAAACATGTTTTTACTGTTAAAAATGAATAAAGGTCTAAATTACCTTTGTGCTGCATGAACGCCTTGTTTTTACCAACATGGAAAACCCCATTTATGGCAGTTCCAGATATCTAAAAATCTATTCATTGGCTGAATGGTTTGATTTTATTTTGTTATGGTAGTTTACTAGTCCATTTAAAACTCTAGTGTAATAAAAAGGTAAGACAGCAGTATATATAAGACTTAAGTCATATTTTATTTAATGACTGGCAAGACTTTTTTTTTCATGATGGGCAGCTATATTTTCTTCTTTTTGTCTTTCTTTTGTGTCTTTGAACCCCAGTTTTATAGCCTCGTTCATTGATGTGATATCCTATATGACATATGGGAATCAAACTGCTATGGTTTATTCCTAAAGATATGTACATTGATACTTGAAATATTACTCTGTTATTTGTATATGATAAAGTTTTGAATCCTGAGCATAGTTAATTGAAACATACAATAAATGCATAGTCTATATCCAGGTACAAGTATGCTGAAACTGGTTTTCTCTAACAAAATTGACCACTGAAATACTAGCATATTCTTAAAAATCAAAATACAATGTATGCCGATTATCCAGAAAATAGGCTTTTATATATAATTATGATTTGAATGTTTTATTGACTATGATTTTAAAAAATATCAATACTGTAACATGGGAACCTGTCGAACCTGATCAGAGACAGAAAGTACCTGCATGTACTTACCATCTTGTTACCATGGTAACCAGTCGGCATTTCATTAAAATGGCAACCAGCATGTCTCTAATTTGTATGATATGCTATTCCAGTTTATTGATGCTGAGGGAGTCACATCATAAATCATGTAACAGACACCATTTCAAGTTTCCTTCATAAAATATTTCGGACAGAAAATATTGTAAGACAGAATATAGAAAACATATATTATGTCTAACATAGTGAAACCTCACCTATAAGTTTTGTTTGGGACTGAATAATTTTGCTGATTTTTTCAGAATGGTTTAGTAAAAAAATACTATTCTTACAAGAATAATTATTTAGTAGACCTCACAGTTTTGGAACATAAATCCATGAATTAATAATTATGTACCCATAACATTGTATTAATGAGGAAATCAACCAGATTCAGATCCTACAAAAAGTAATGACTTTACAGTATTGCTACTGGTAATTGATAATGAGGTAGTCAGATTATCAATTGAAAGGTGTCCATAATTTCAGTGGTGATCTTTATACTGAGGTTGTTTCATATCTGCACAAAACTAAAACTTATCACTAAAGGTGATTATTACTAAAACTTATCCCTAAAGGTGATTACTACTAAAACTTATCCCTAAAGGTGATTACTACTAAAACTTATCTCTAAAGGTGATTACTACTAAAACTTATCTCTAAAGGTGATAACTACTTAAACTTATCACTAAAGGTGATTACTACTAAAACTTATCCCTAAAGGTGATAACTACTAAAACTTATCTCTAAAGGTGATAACTACTAAAACTGATCACTAAAGGTGATAACTACTAAAACTTATCACTAAAGGTGATAACTACTAAAATTTATCACTAAGGTGATTACTACTAAAACTTATCACTAAAGGTGATTACTACTAAAACTTATCACTAAAGGTGATTACTACTAAAACTTATCACTAAAGGTGATTACTACTAAAATTTATCACAAAAGGTGATTACTACTAAAATTTTATCATACAGGTGATTACTACTAAAATTTATCACTAAAGGTGATTACTACTAACACTTATCACTAAAGGTGATTCATACCACAGCATCCCATCTTGTCTCCATGTAATGTGAGTGTAGGAAAAAACGTCCATGACTCCTATAAATAAGTCCAACTTCTGTGAAGATGGGGTATAATCATTGTGCATGTGAAAATATTATCATCATCCAGATTATCTAAGAATACTACAGGCCAGCTGGAAGATGTTCTCGCATATAAAATCAGAGTGACAGCACTCTTAGGACTCGAACCCAAAGCCTGATATTTTGTTTGTTTTACTATAGAGTTAAATGTTGCACAGACAGTATTTCAGTTATATGTAGACTCTGTCTACTTGAGAGAGATATAGTGCTGCCACGCTGCAATATCACGCCATAGACATGTGGTCATGATCACATTATCCTAACACCACCAAACCCTTTCATGCTAAGCTCTAAGCAAGGGAGCAGAAGTATATCAGTTTTGATGAATTCGGTATGTTTCAGCTGAGGAACAAACCCACAACCTCCCGATTCAAGTGCAGATTCTCTAACCACACAGCCATTATGGGACCAGTTCCTGCTATCTGAAATTGCTTTAGGAGTGATGAAAGACTAACAAACCATATTTATCATCATTACTGCAGGACACTAACCACTATAACAATGAATAATGGACATATAACAATGGACTCCCTCCTTCCTCTAATCAAGCCTTGGTCAGCCCCAACATAACGGCAGCTGTGACCCCAAACTGACCCCTGTTTCAGCCCTGTGCTCAATGACCCTGTCAAAATTGACCCCTATGCACACTTCATAAAAACTAAGGCTCAAACACAGACTCTCATTACACTGCTGGTTGTTATAGAAACCTTTTGGCCAAAAAGAACTAAAAATTTCCGTATTTTTATTAGTGTACTTCATTACAGAAAAAAAAAAATAACAAGAAAGCATGTTTGCACAGCTATATACAAACTCTTTCACATCAAAGCTCTATAAATAATCATGCACCTGGCTGGATATGATTAAGCCTTTAAGAGATTAAGAATTATCACCAGAAGCTTGAAGCTAGTGGAATTAATGAGGTCTGCATGTTGTTTATTAGTAGCATTTATTGACCTACATTAGTTATGATATTGCACTTCATCATCATTTGAAGCTACCCACATATTATTCACATAGATTGCTACTGTCTGACCTTTGTGAGAAATTTTTTCTTTGTTGTTCTCCTTCTACTGTTTACTGGCTGCCTCTAACAAGATGATGCAACCATAGACAGATGCAAACTACTTGAGGATACACATCCAGTATACCAGGATTAAGGTGCAATCCCTAGCTTTCATAATAGACCCTGCTGTTCTTAAATATGTTTGACGAATATCACCAATACATGCAAAGCCCTGACCTGCAAGTCCAATATATTTTCCAAGGATTGATCGGGATTTTAACACACTTCCCTGGATTAGCAGTCAAAAGCATTACTACTGAGTCACGCACTGCTCCACCAAGAGAGTATTTGGGTTGAACACACTTTTCTTTAAACTGTAGGGCAATTATGTTAAGCCTCTATTCCTTGAATAACTCAGTTCTTTAATCATTCAAGTATAATGCCAAATAAATTAGATTTGAAAACTCACACTCTTAACCCTTTCCCTCATAGAGGACACCATGAAAAGACCTATGCGAACAGCATAAAACCAGATCTGATCCTGCGAGTAACTCGCAGGCTGATCAGGTTTTATGCTGTTCGCTGCTCCTCAGTGGTCTGGAAATGAGGATTTTGTAATTAAATTTGGTAAGGTTTAACTGTGGTTTCCTGCAGATCAAGCTTTTTGTGGTACCTACTGAGTGCGTCAAAATGAGTCTATATGAGGGAAAGGGTTAAATAATCTAACTTACATTTAAAAAATCTTCATGTCAACATCTTAAAAAAAAAAATCATGCCAATAATTCAATAGCATGCTTTTTTTTTGTAGTCTTTTTTTTAATTCAACTTTTTATTACTGATTTGAAATTATGCACATTCAACTAAAAACTGAAATGTCTGCTTAAAGCTAACAGTTCAGAAATACTCCCAAAGCACTCTTGTGAGGACATTTTTTTGTCGCTGTTGCTTCAGTCTGAAATAATAAAAGGGCTATTCACTGCGGGTTTTTATTTGATTGATCAAGCTGTTCAATTCTGATTCTGTGCAAGAATCGCTGACCTAAATATTCCAACGACGTGGCTACAGATGAAATCAAATAAAAGAAATGTCACCCAGAAACTGTATTGATGAAAGAATCATGATCAAGGTACAAAATACTTATGTACAAGGTTTCTTGACTGGGTTTTACAGGGACTGGGTTTTACAGAGAGAAAAAAGTACACAGAATATAACTGGATAATTTTATGAAGTTTTGCCATTCAGTTTAATCAATTCAATTTTATGAAGTTTATGGCTTTATCAATACAATTTTGTGAAGTTTATTACTTTTGCCACTCAATTTAATCAATACCATGTTATGAAGTTTATAAATATTGGCCAATACAATTTAATGAAGTTGATGACTTTGCAACTCAGTTTTATCAATACAATGGTAGGCATTTTGCTAGTTAGTTTAATCAATACAGTTTTAATGAAGTTAATATCCTCAGTTTAATCAATACATTTTTATGAATCAAGACAATTTATGTTATTTTTAACCACTGTAAAATGTAGACTGAAATGAATTTTCATTCTGGTTTAACTGTCACAGTGTGCCAGTTTTGAGAAGTAGCAGACAGTATGAAAACTCATGTTCAGCAATCTTGCAGGGAGATCAAGTTTTCTACTGTATTCTGCCCCTCAGTATGCTGAATCATTGGATATTGAAGCCCGACTGATGTCATATATGGGCCATGGGGTTTTATGTCTTTATACAAAAGATGTCAGTATATAAGTGCCAGATACCCATGAAGTGATCCCCCTTGCACACTCATGTAGATATTTACAATTGCAAGGGAAGGTAACCACTGCGGAAACTACTGTCACATTATAATTAATATGCTTTTATCCCAAATTACAAATGTTAGATAAGAAATACATGATAAATAAGTCAATTGCCCTACCCTCTCCCCTTCATCTCCCCAAGAATAATCTCAAATGTTTTCTGAAACAGATTTCATGTGGGGACAAATGTCCACAAAATAAACCTATTTACATCCTCAGCAATCTTTACGCAAACAGTACTATATTCCGAACAGAATCAGATTTTCTGCATCCAAACTTCCTTATTTGGTTCTAAGATATCACAAATTTAACAATCTTTCAGTAGTGAAACAGAGAAATATTCTGGGACCCCCACTGGGGTTCAAGTTTCTTCGGTATCGCCAACCGCAGCATTAATGATTTATGACCACACTCCTTAATCTCTCAACTAAGCATTTATTTCACAATGTATTGACCTAAGTCTTAAAAATAGACTGTTTTTCCCTGAATCTACCAATTACTGCAATACTAAAACAGCCGAGCTGATAATTGGAAGTCTTGTCCAACAGAGGCATGGGGAAATATCGTCTCATAAAGTTCC
This sequence comes from Solen grandis, assembly GCA_021229015.1. NCBI lineage: Eukaryota > Metazoa > Mollusca > Bivalvia > Adapedonta > Solenidae > Solen > Solen grandis. The sequence goes on from CM037780.1 coordinate 52,854,461, forward strand.
TTTTCCAATCTTACACTGCAGATAACAAACAAGACTGAATTTCTTTTATCTTTAGTAATCATTGGCTCTTTTGTACAGTTTGATATCTCATCACCAAAATTTTGGTCATTTCAAGACTTGCTAATTGACTTGAGATTTAAATTTTGCCATCAAACAAAGACAGATGACATCATACAATACTAAACACTTTGAGTCCAGCCCTGTGTTCAGTTACCAGTAACAGTCGCTTATGTTAGTGCTTGAATCCCTGATGTAGCATATAGAATGCAAGCAGGGAACCAAGTCTGTAACAGTAGTGAGTGTTATCTAAAATAGAATGCAAGGCTGGAATTATATCGGCCATTAGGCATCAAAACACATCTATATAAGGTGAAGGATTAAAATATGGAAGTTCTTTTAACCCTTTCCCTCACTGAGGACACCATGAAAAGACCTATGCGAACAGCATAAAACCTGATCAGCCTGTGCAGGCTGATCAGGTTTTATGCTGTTCGCTGCTCCTCAGTGGTCTGGAAATGAGTATTTTGTAATTAAATTTGGTAATGTTTAACTGTGGTTTTCTGCAGATCAGGCTTTATGTGATACCTATTGAGGGCGTCAAAATGAGTATATATGAGGGAAAGGGTTAAAGAAAATATAAAGAATCCCTGCCAATTCTTGAGTATTAAATAGAGAGATAATAATAGTAGACTGTGACCGTCAAGTATATGCATATTGATTTGACATTATGTGGGTGGTGGCCAAGTCTTCCTGGAAAACTTATTCTTTTTCCCACAAAGCCAGTGCATATGCTCCTATTCATTGATTTTAAACTACTGGTATCTTTAACTGGAAGTGAATACATAGTACAAAAGTGAATTTGGAAACTGGCACAGTCAGTATCCCCAGAGATGACCTGGGTTCCTTACAGCATCAGTTTTTAATGTAAATCTATAAGCAGTATCTCACATTCTAATCTGATATTCAAGTTCATATATAGCAAGGCAGCATACAAAATCATAAGGCCACATCAAAAATTATTTGAACTTTTGGGCGGCATGGTAAAGAAACACCCCCAAAACAAGGCTGCATCATTTGATTTTTTTTTTTCTTCTTTTCAACATTTTTGAAGATGTATTACAATGTACCATGATCCAGGTAGTAGTTGCTTTGTATACATATTACATGTAATGTGGTTCTTTATCTGCCTGCTTCATATTGGTACATTTTGACACATTGGCAAGCGCAACAGATGGAAGGAGCAGTCTGATCAGGGTCTCCTCTGTTTGCTCACACAATATTGTAGCTTAGATGCTACACAGTCTACATGCCAAAAAATTATTTTTTTTCTTTATCCATTTAATGTTCAGTACATGAATATTCAAACAGTTTTAAATTTTAACATGAATATTAATGAGGTTGCTGGCTAAAGTACTGTATATCTAATGTCAGGTTCATTTGTCCAAATAATTATCTATTTTAAATAAATTTTGTAAAACATTTCTTGAACTTTTATTTCAATTCGGTTTTCATTTTCAGTGTGGTTTCTGCTCACTTTTATTTTTTTCTCAAAGCCTAAAAGATCCCATTAACACAGTCAACAGTCAAAATTTTCAATCAGTGAGTCCCCCAAGACACAACATTTATGTTATGTTCAGTCTAATTATCATTGTAAGATTTCAATATTCAAGACAAGGCTGTGTCACAGACACGAAATCCCCCGCCGAATATATTTAGTTCATGAATAGGAGCTGTTTTTACAGAACATAAATCAGGGGCCATAACTCCATTGTAAAAGATCAAACTGGGTCATGCTGTCAATTTCATGGGTAGGAGACAAAAATCAAGTATGAAAAATAACAAAGGGCAATAACTCCAAAATTCGGCTAAGGAGAGTTATGGTTCTTGTGCACTGCACTTCTCCTCAATGAGATCTGTCCACCTGTGAAGTTTCAAAGCAATAGCTTGAATACTTTTGGAGGTATGCTCCAGACAAAAATCAAGTATGAAAAATAACAAAGGGCAATAACTCCAAAATTCGGATAAGGAGAGTTATGGTTCTTGTGCACTGCACTTCTCCTCAATGAGATCTGTCCACCTGTGAAGTTTCAAAGCAATAGCTTGAATACTTTTGGAGATATGCTCCGGACAAAAATCAAGTATGAAAAATAACAAAGGGCAATAACTCCAAAATTCGGCTAAGGAGAGTTATGGTTCTTGTGCACTGCACTTCTCCTCAATGAGATCTGTCCACCTGTGAAGTTTCAAATCAATAGCTTGAATACTTTTGGAGATATGCTCCGGACAAAAATCAAGTGAAAAATAAAAAGGGAAACTCCAAAATTGGTAAGGAGAGTTATGGTTCTTGTGCACTGCACTTCTCCTCAATGAGATCTGTCCACCTGTGAAGTTTCAAAGCAATAGCTTGAATACTTTTGGAGATATGCTCCGGACAAAAATCAAGTGTGAAAAATAACAAAGGGCAATAACTCCAAAATTCGGATAAGGAGAGTTATGGTTCTTGTGCACTGCACTTCTCCTCAATGAGATCTGTCCACCTGTGAAGTTTCAAAGCAATAGCTTGAATACTTTTGGAGTTATGCTCCGGACAAAATTCGGACGGACGGACGGACGGAGGGACCAAAATTAGGCTAATGAGAGTTATGGTTCTTGTGCACTGCACTTCTCCTCAATGAGATCTGTCCACCTGTGAAGTTTCAAAGCAATAGCTTGAATACTTTTGGAGTTATGCTCCGGACAAAATTCGGACGGACGGACGGACGGACGCACGGACGCACGGACGGACGGACGCACGGACGGACGGACAACGCCAAAACAATATCCCCCTCCCGATTTCATCGGCGGGGGATAACAAGCTGGAAGAACACTTGTGAGACTATATATAGTCACCCCCATACAGATGCTGAAATTAGATTTAAACTATGGACCACCATATTCCTGTAATTACTTCATGCCTGAGAACACACACGTAGGTCTTTCTTATGAAATATATCATCTTCAAAACTGTCTAACCCTTTCTTTCTTCTTGGGAGAGAAAATATCTGCTAAGTTTAAATTCATTTTTTTAATGTCATTTGAAAAACATATTCTTACAACATATACTAATCCTTCCCAGTGGTTACTGGGTTGGACCTGTACTTTTCAGCTGGAAAGATCATGAAGATTCTTGTTTACCCCCCACCCCACCCACCCACTCACTGGGGCTCAACCCACTAATTTTGGACCTGCAGTCATATACAGACCACAGCACCTTTATAAAATCTGCACAACTTTAAATGTCCCACCAGCAATTTTTCAACTGGGGACATTACCTACAAGAAACATACATTTAGTATAATGTTACCTCGCAGTGGTAACACACTGCAGACAAGTGGAATCATACCAAATCCAGCCAATCACTTTGACATCTGGTACAAACCTTTATATGGTGTCTACCAAGTAAGGGATCAAATCCAGTACCAATTCTTAAGTCTGGTATTCTGCAGCCAGGGATAGATTGTGACCAATGACCTCAAAATTATTGGGCAGACAATCGAACTATGCACTGGGCCAAAGGGATTAGTCCCCCCCCCCCCCCCCCCCAACACACCCTTATTGGGTAGACCATCTAACCACCTGACTACATGACAGGTCAATGACTTCAAAATTATTAGGTAGACCACCCAACCACTTGGCTACATGACAGGTCAATGACTTCAAAATTATTAGGTAGACCACCCAACCACTTGGCTACATGACAGGTCAATGACTTCAAAATTATTAGGTAGACCACCCAACCACTTGGCTACATGACAGGTCAATGACTTCAAAATTATTAGGTAGACCACCCAACCACTTGGCTACATGACAGGTCAATGACTTCAAAATTATTAGGTAGACCATCCAACCACTTGGCTACAGGAACCAATCAAGACAGAATCTGTGATAATCTGAACATATTATGAACAATTATGTCTTCAGAATTCCTTTAGTGAACCCCATTGCAGTAACAGAATTGATTCACTGCATCGGAAATCAAATTTGAAACCTCTGTGCACGGGAAATTGAAACACACAGTTTCCTTCTGAAATTTCAGCTTTTTTGTTTTTTTATACATTAATCATCAAAAATTGTCAATACTTGGTGAAAAAACAAACATGTGGATTTTCCTAGATATAATTAATGATTATTTAATAATAAAGATCTTATTTCTAACGAGATGTTCTTCACACAGGAGAAAATCAAGGCAAATTGATCAATTTTTTGCAGAAGATATGCATTTCCAATCAAGGCATTTGGAATGAGATATTTGAATAAAATAGAATTAAAAAAAAATAAACAACAGAAGTGACATTTAAAACTATTCTATAAAAAAATTACCTTTCTGGATCGTCTAAATTTTCTACTGAACCCTTAACCTCATAAATATTCATGATCTGAACTTTAATGTTTTATGAAACCTTGGATTTTTTTTTTTGCCATGCAGATTGTCTAGAATCTAAGCTATTAGCAAACAGAGGAAACCCTGATCAGACAGCTCCTTCCAAGGCATCAAAACACAGCCAGGAAGGGATGGAGCCATCTGATCAGGGTCTTTTCTGTTTTCTCATACAAATTATTAAAGCTCAGAGTCTACATAGTCTGAATGGCAAAAAAAATGAAGTTTCATATGCTTTTTAATGTACATGAATATTCATTAGGTTAAGGATTAAATTCACATTTCATTGGTCATAATCAAGCCCTATGTTTTCTTCATTTAAAAAAATGTACTTAAGAATGATTTCCATGATCAAACTCAAAATATGGCCTTAACCCTTTCCCTCATATAGACTCATTTTGATGCACTCAATAGGTACCACATAAAGCCTGATCTGCAGAAAACCACAGTTAAACCTTACCAAATTTAATTATAAAGTCCTCATTTCCAGACCACTGAGGAGCAGCGAACAGCATAAAACCTGATCAGCCTGCTAGTTACTCGCAGGCTGATCTGGTTTTATGTTGTTCGCATAGGTCTTTTCATGGTTTCCTCTATGAGGGAAAGGGTTAAAGTCAATTTTGATTTGAACATATGTGTGTGTTTTTAACCTGAGACTGTAAACGCCATAGGTTGCTAATAGTCCAGTAGTAATTTACATGACTGGGGCCTGAAGGTTGGGAGTTCTGGCCCGTTGTGGATTGTAAAAATCCACCATGAGTATTCATGTAGGATAGGGATATCTTACCAGAGGGTCAGAAATTTCTCGTCCCTGCCTGAAATTTCTGATCCCGAGGGTGAGATATCCCTATCCTTCATGAATTTCGGATGGATTTTTTTTCTCCCATGAATGATTATTACTTGCAACAGACTGTCAGCCTCGATTTATTAAACATATCACGCTTCTATTTTTGCACTTTTTTTTTTTTTCATTTTTTCTTGTCGCTTAACAAATTAAAACAATAACAACATGAAAGAAATCGGCATTTTAAAGTACATTCGCAAATATGTACCTAAAATCTGATGTTGTTCAACTGGGAATTACCATTTGCTTAAAATAACTTAGTTAAAAATACCACTGTCCTTGACGGTACATGATATTCCCCCTAAATATTAAGCCTTATTTCACATTGTATTAAAGGGATAAATAACTAGATATATAATATTTTCAAACATATATCTATCACATAAATTACAAAAGTTAGTTTTGTATCTTGATAAAATGTATAACTTAGTCATCATGGTTTATTTACGTGACATGAAAGAAAGCTGATCATGTGACATGGAAGATAAGAGTTTTCTTCCATGAGGGAAATGATCCTATCTTCGTATGCTGAATATGGGAGAAAAGGATTTTTATGGCTTTCCAAGGTGCCAATTACTGGTCCAACCAAAGAACCATTGAGAAGAATTAGTATAAGAACTTGGTTCCCAGCTGATATAAAATAAAGGAACCAGACAACCAATATTATACTGCATCCGCAATGTTTAGTATGACAGGGACTGATGGCCCTACTGCTTTACTTACTTTCATATGTGGAATACATAAGCTCTGCTGGCGATGCCTTTGAGAGGTGATGATATAATTTTCTGGCCTATCGCAGGTGACCTAGACACTTTAATATACTCATATAGATTGCTTTTTATGTGAGTAGTCTCCATTTCGTACAATTTAAGACAATTATACCGTCTGCAATTTTACGGCCAGAAGTGTTCCTATAAAAATATATATATATCTCAACATCACTGTCTGGAAATCTCCTGGAGTCTCCATCCCATCAGACTAAACTGTCCAGGTCTATAACAAACTCATGATTTTTCTTGGGGTTCAGTCCTACTGACAGTATCGCAATAATATAGGGACCCTGTCTAAATGAGACAGATGTATGGAGCCGTCACACAACTTTGTAGACAAGTGTCATGTCACAAATGCAATATATCCTGACATTAAGGCCAACCAATCCAAGAACTACCCTTTTTTAATCATGCTGAGGGCCAGAAGCTAGAATACTACACCAGTATCATCTTTAATGACTTTGGTATGTAAATGCCAGGGTTCAAACCAATATGACCTCCAATTTAAGACTCACCACAACCAGTCCATATGCATCTAAGGATATAGGGATCAAAACAAATGAGAAACAAGAAGTTTTCCTTGATACACATGTGTCACCTGGGGAAAGAAGTGTGACGGAAAAACTCTGACAAAGCGTGACTGACAGACAGACGGCCAGACGTGTCACTCCTGCTTTAAGTAGGTGACACAAAAATGTTTTTCATCAGCATTTTCTGATCCTATTTTCCACCCATTTTCAATGATAAAATTCAATTACTCATGCAGTAAAGTACTATTACCAGAGGGAGAGTCGATTAATCTTTAAGATAAATTATTTAGCTAATTGATTTTCAATGACAAAAGACCAGACAAACATTGAAGTCATTGCAACCTATAGAAGGAGAGATATTTTGTAATCAGTTTTCAAGGTTAATTTAAAGCATAAAGGTGTACAGGATACATCCCAGGATTAAAAAGAGCTCAGCTGTCCCTCCAGCAATACAATGCAGCAATACTATTATCTGTGGCTGGAACAATTGTGAAACCTGAGCAGATGGCAAGTAACTTGCATGGAAGCTATATATGTAACAATCAACTGTTTTTGTTTTTCCTTACTGGTATTCAAAACTTTTGAGACCAAATATTCATAGCATAATTTCTTACTCTACTCCGTTGCAGATGAAAGTTTGCATATAGGTTTTTGTTAATATGAAATTAATCCTTATCATGCTAAATTTCTTAATTGGACTTCATTTTACCATAACTTGATAATGGGGATGCTTGCTGAAAATTCATTGACTGAAAAACAGTGTGGATTGTGAACAGACTGCACAGGTGAGCAGGCTGATCTTGGTCTGCACTGGTTGCAAAAAAAAAAGCCTACAACATTTTAAGGGTTAATATATTATTTTTTTCCAAATAATCTTAAGATATTAAATGCATCAGACCAATATTAAGCTTTTCATTTTTGAAAGTATAGATATTGCAACCCAAACACAATATATTTTTGGATATAAATTAACACAATTCCTTAGTACAGCTGTAAAGTTTTAATACCTGAATACTCTAGTCCCAAATGATACTTCAAAAATCCTTTCAAAAGTTTCTCTCCATAGAGCAAATATAAAACAGATCAAGACATGAGAAACAAGCACTACGTTTGAGGCCTTAGACCGTGGGGGTCAAGGATATTTGAAGGTCAAGGTCACCTGGCAGGTAGAGCTCATCAAGGTGCATGCACCTGTGAAGTCTGGAGGATGTAGGTGGATTCGGACTTCTGTGTTATGGTCTATGACAAAGTTCTGTTTTGTGACAAACAAAAAAACAGAGAGACCAAATACAATATGCCCCAATTTATCGATCTGAGGGCATAAAAATAAATCAACAACTGCAGTAAAACCTCCATTCTTTCCAGAAAAAAGTGGTCTAAAGAGCAAGGTCATCTTAATAATGAGTTTTACCAGTATAGTAAGAACAGGACTTAACACTTCTTGGTTTCAAAAAATAAGTGGTCTTTCATAGTGAGTGAGGTGGTCTAAATAGCAAGGTGGTCTTAATTCTACAGTGGTCTTAAAGCTAAGTTTTACTGAATTCTAAACATTTTAAAATGAACAAGTATCAGGAGGATTGTGGCACACCTTTATAAAACACTCAAGGTAACACAACACCCACATTTCTGAATAGTTATACGGCCTATCAACCACTTAGCAGTAAGTACAGTTAACCAACAACCTTCAAGATCGAAAAATAAAGACTCCCGAAATTGGTAATTCAGTAAATAACAGCCTTAAATGTTATGGGGGCGAATTGTCTGAGGACCTATTACTGAGATAACTGGTAAATTATTAGAACCTTCAGTGAGTGAGACTCTCCAGTATGGTGGGGAAGCTTAATTAACCCCTTATATCATATATATGCGTTCTGACGCATTTGCAAACAGAGAAGACCCAGATCAGACAGCTGCTAGATGGGTCTCCTCTGCTTGTTTAACCCTTTCCCTTATTTAGACTCATTTTGACGCACTCAGTAGGTATCACATAAAGCCTGATCTGCAGAAAACCACAGTTAAACCTTACCAAATTTAATTACAAAATACTCATTTCCAGACCACTGAGGAGCAGCGAACAGCATAAAACCTGATCAGCCTGCGAGTTACTCGCAGGCTGATCTGGTTTTATGCTGTTCGCATAGGTCTTTTCATGGTGTCCTCTATGAGGGAAAGGGTTATACAATATTGTAGCTCAGACTGTCCTCATAATAAAGAACAAGAAGGCCATAATGATGAGAGGTTGTTTAAAGTAAATCGTTGATAACGGATGACAATGGACAACTGATGCTGGGTGATCACAATAGCTCACCTTGAGCACATAATAATAATGTGCTCTGGTGAGCTACAAATCCGTCTTTTCATATACCATTTAAAGTTCAGTAACTATATATTTATAAAGTCATAAATTTGTACATGAATATTTATGAGGTGTACATGTTTATTTATGAGGTAATGAGTTATACAA
>CM037780.1:52863585-52913585 GCA_021229015.1 Solen grandis
TCTTCATTGTTTGCGATTCATTACCTCTTCTTTCATAGCTTTTCTCAGCCTCTTATGTGGTTCTTTATCATCATATAACTTATCACGAGAAAACTCTCGACTCTCGCCTTTTTCCTCCACGGTTTGCAATCTATAATCTGCCCTAACATTTCTCTCTACTTTTGACCCAAAACGCTTTAATTTTCTGTCAAACTTGCATACCTTTTGCCTACATTCCGTCCAGTGCTCCAGCTCCAAACTTCTGTTCCATGTTATCTACGTGTAACCTGCTCACTTTTTCATTCAGACATGCAAATGTGCTTTTCGAATGCTCTAAAGATGCCCGGAAGGCCATGTCTTGTGTCCTCGTTCTTTGCTATGCTCAACAATTGCACTGTTTTCAAAATCTCCATACCTTGAAAGGCCATTCTCACACAACACAGAGTTCAACACGCAACCAAACAACAGTTCTTTGCCGGGTCCCCATTCTGCCCAATTTCTGTGTTTGACCACCATAACCGTCACTAGCACTTTTCTCTTTTAATCTCTCTCTACTATTATTATATCGATTATATATTATATGTGTCTATTATTATATTCACCAAGTTCACTATAAAAAGATTGAAAATTTCATATCCGAAATATTTCGAGTTGCATAATTATAATTCTCAGTGACTTTACAACGGTAGAAGAAAAGTGGCCACGCGACAACTATGTAACTGTGTGGAGGGCTGACAATTATTCGCTTGAACATTTTCTGAGCTCTTGCCTGCAATATCTTACTAAACTAATCTCGAAATATGGTATGGCGGAAACCTATAAGTTTATCAGCATATAGTTCAGTACATTACATACAACCTTATATCACTTTTCAATCTATTAATACTACATAAGTGTTAAAACATAATATTGTTTTATAGAGAACGAAAGACGCGACTTGACATTTGATTGACTACTCCATATCGATATTAATAGAGGTCCGTTAAATGACTAAATAAAACTTAAAATATAAGTACGACAAACCGATTTGTTTTGTCTCCAGACTTTCACAGTCTGTCGCACTACTTCTCAACTGAGATTATTTGAATGTTTATGAAATTAAATGTGTGGTTTTCAGAATTTAAATTAGAATAATTGATAAAAGGTTGTGCTTTGTATATCGCAATATAGATTTGAAAAATCCTACTTAAAATCATTTACATCAATTTAAGTGGATGGTTGGTTAGCAGTTTTCTTGAATAATCACAATAGCAGATTCTTTACTATAAAGAAGGAAAATCTAAACTAGCGAACAGATTTTTTTTTAACTTTGCGTAATTATAGAGATTCATACTAGAAACAAATTTAAGGGATAAAAATGGGGGTCTCCATGCTACTTTTTGAGTTATCCTGCCCCTGAAAGTGAGTATTTAGCTTTTTTTCTGTCATTTTCATTTTCAAAATCATATTATGGGCTAGCAACACCTAATTTAATATCCCCTGTTGCTGTGTAAAAAAATGTAGAGATTCATGCAACAAATTTCATACTTTAGTCGCAAACGCTAATTATATATATACTTTTTTCTTCTTTGAAAAACGCCTGTATTATTTCGGTCAAATTTCTGATAATAGTACTACGTAACAGTAAACTGTTTTCTTCACTTAATGGTTATACACCGGGCCTTCTTAATCAATATTCATATCACTCTCGTGAAATTGACATGCCTTAATTTAAACACAAGATAGACAATCTTTTATATTGTAAATATCAATTATTTCAAATTGTAATGGGGCATGGTCACTGAATACGTTATGGACACAACTGGAAAGCCGTTATCATGGGAAAATCATTATATCGATGTAACAAATGATCAAAAGTATTAGTAGTTTGATTTCTATAGTACATAAATGAGGAAGACAGTATTGTACATATTACCTAACCCCTATTATGTGGCTTTCGCTTTGTAAAAGTCAAGCATTTTTATCTCCCGTGCAAAAGTCTCTCTCAAAATATATGCATAGCTGAGATTCCATGACAAGGCTGAAGGAGCAAGTATCGCTTCCGGTCGTGCTTAGACACTGTTATGTTTAATTTCGTGTTTGTGATTCATGACACAATTATAAAATTAGCTTTTTACAACTTTTTCTAAGGAGGTCAGATATTATCATCAAGCCTATTCCCAGCAACATGCAAAATACCAACTACAAATAATTTTTCCACCTTCTTTTATGTTAGTGTGCAGGTTGAGGGCTGGTCTTTTTAAACAAAATACTGTAAGATTTAATTGTTCCCTAGCTGCTGTAAGTTTGAAACTCATAACATCTGTCATTTTTTTTTGTACTTCACTCTAGGATCTATCCCGCTGTGACTGCCAAAATATGAAATCCAAAGACTTGTGCCTTAAAAGTTCAAAGATAGTAATACACGTGTAATTACTGGCTTTCCAGAAGTAGGAATTAAAACAAAATGCCTTCAAGTCACAATCTTTTTTCAAATAAAAAAGTATCATATATATAGTGTTGGCTATCTGAGAAAGTCTTTGTAAATTTACGGTATCAAAATAATTTATGGAAAGATTATAACTGTTCAATAGTTTCATAGTAGCTTTCAAAAGATATTTTCACAAACGTTAAGTGCTATTTCGTGAAGTCAAAATCTGTAAATGTATCTGTCTCAATAAAAAGGGATTCTATTTGTTATACTTTGATTATATTGCATAGCTACAGTTTTAAGATATACCGATCTGTACGCTTCCGCCATAACACTTAATGATAATGTATGATTCATTGTGTCTGTAAATAATGAAAGCAAGATATATCTGTTATCGACACTGTAAGAACGCTCAACCCATAGATGTGTTATATCGTGTGCTATATGGCCGAGTCAGCTCTAGAAGAATGGCGGATCCATAATGTCGACTGCATGACGTATTTTTGTAATCTGAAACCTGCGTAAGAATAGGAACTTAGAAATACGACCCATCTCTGCTTCGACTAAATCTATTTTTGAAATTTTATTTTTGCTGTTTAATGACAGTTTTCAAGTGTTCACAATAAGTTTCAATCAGCAGTGTAATAATATTCTGCATATGTCTGGTATGAACCCTTGCATATTTGTACAGTTTTTGATTAACGCGTTTCTATTTTCCACGAGTATTCTAGATACTGTATAATGAATACATACCTCCTGAAAGTGATCAATGGTGATGAGGGGATTATTTTCGGCGGTATATTATCGGAGATAACCCAGACATAGCCACACATATATCCGATCCGGCAAGCTTAATAAAACTCTGGAAAGATTTAGCTATGTAATCTTGGGTACAATTAATACGGCTAGAAATTGTTAGTTTTTTTTTAAAGCTCACACTCCACCCACCCATTTCAGGTCCTCATCTCCCCAGAAGTTAGATTTGAAAATATTTACATATTCACGGGTTGAACATTTCAAAATAAGGAGAAATCTCAAACCGTTTTCAGTTTGCGCTACCTGGGAACCTAAAACGATTTTAACACACCCGGGAAACCTTTTAGTATAAATAACAAGATAGGTTGTTCATGTAATTAGAGTAGGTAAATAATATCGGATTGAAATATCTTAAAAATTAGAGAAGAGAACATAAATTACTATTTTATCAAAAACAAAAGGTGGCCTTATAGTGTCCCAAACCTTAGAGTGATTGTGATATACATTTGATGTACATTTGCTTAATGCAATTTATGATTTGCGATAAAAAAATACCATTGAATACGAATCGCAACTTCAAAAGCTGCATAACTACATATCATGGTGTATTGCATGTAGCAGTAACAATGATAAGAACCCTCATTAAAGGAGCAAAGTTACAAGCCATTTTCATTATGACAAATGTGTAAATGGCTCTTTGATTGAAAACGGAAATTAACTGACAGGAAATGCATAAGTGCCTTTACATTCAGTATTTTAAACACATATACATTGTCTTAAGCTTGTTTCATATTAACGTTACTTAAGTCCAAATCAAAGCTGGTCTCTGTCATCGCGTTCGCATAGGAAAAACAATAACAACAACAAAAATTTGAATTCATGCACGTTACAACTTCACCCTCAACTCAACCCTACAGATTCGATTTAACAATAAGTATGCCCCCATGGACAATAGGTCTACAGAAATATAGAAACAACTTTCCATTTCAGTTATGATTATGTTCAAATGCATTCACTGGTAGTCAGATTTAATGCACATTTCATTCAATTTTCAAGGGAAAATAGAGTAGTATGTAACGTCATCGTTAAAAAAGCACTTATCATCCAAAATTATATTGATTTAATGTCAGAAAAATAGATAATACAAAACCGAGTGGGCAGTCTATATTTTTGGAAATTATTGGAAGTTAAAGACAGTTGATAATCAGTAAGACAGCAACAGCTATAGAAGAGTTTAAATACAAAACGTTTCTCACAGTGGTTACCGCTGAATATATTTTAAAATTACACTTTAAATAAATGCTGTTCAATCTTAATATGCGACAAAAAATAATATTCTTTGATTGAGGTACGAATTAAAAGAAAATTAGTTTTCTTTGGTTGTAATGAAGTAACCGCCAGGTGGCTTTTAAGTTCGCGGTTTAGCACGGGATTTTCGTGGTGTATATCGTGAAGTAGACTTTCAGCTTTGGGTCACCGAAGTGTACACATCGATATTTTTGTGTATCGCTTTATTCTACGAATGGCGGATTATTCGCCTGAACACTCGGAGTCAAACTTGACATTGAGTGACTGATTTTCTGAAATAAGGCTACAACGGGCTGAGGTTCAGGCGTACGTGGAGAATTTCAAGGTGCTTTAGACATTGTGGCTACTGAGGTTAAAAGTTAAATTCAGCCCAAGAAATGAAATGGAAGTATCAAGAAAATAAGATTCAGCGCGATTTCAATTCCAGTGTAAGTGGCCTTGTTACACAGCTATTGGGAACAGGTTTATTGAGAACAGGAAATTGGACTATTTGAAGGAACTTTGCAATGAGGCACTAGACTTTCTCAAGAAGAAAAATAAACTGATAAGAATTTTGGACTCTTCTAATGGCAGATGGGAAAACGTCCATCCGTACGTGACAAATCCTGTTGCTAGTGACTCAGAGTATGAGTCGCGTATTAGTAAAGCGTAAAACCGGGCACTTAAGCGGCAAAGGGTATCCGGCTCATAATCCAATTTAACCTATATACATGTACTATAGAGACAAGGTTATAGAAAAGGCGATAAATTACGTGCATATAGATATACTGACTATTATATGACACCTTTTCGTTGATTTTTAAAAAATGTTTCAAACTTGAATATGTGCATGCATCATTTACAATCAGCAGGTCTAATATTTCCACTAGACAATGATTCATATCATTTCACAATTATCCTCAGCTGTAGGCCATTTGTTTCAGAGATATCTTAAAAGTGTTATAAAACGTCCATGTAAATCAAGAGTGTCTTTGGCCTAATTTCCATAAATGTTTTTTCCCAACATTTTTATCTATTAAATATGAAAAGAAAAAAAATAATTAAATTATCGAGAATATGGCCGATGAAAAACTCATAGTATCAAATTATTCAGAAATATAGAACACAAAAGTACGAAAAATACTTTCATTATAGAAGACATGGTCTATGATGATGATTTCAGATGCCAAAAATTAACTTATCCATAAATTAAATTTTCTTATATAATTATTGGAAGAGTAAGGGTCTACAAGATGCATGGCATTTCCAGACAGTAAGCTACTAAGGCGATGTTAATGTCAATGTTAAAATATCATCATCATCATCATCATCAGCAGCAACAACTAAGGACGATGATAACGAAACAAATTAGCACAGGAAACTTTTCATTTGGAACGGGATTTAAGTACAGGTCCCGGAATTTAAAATCTTCCGGGTAGTAGGAGTATAGAATTCTTTGTGTATTGATGATATGCATAAAATGAAATATATTTTACAAGGCTTTACAACGCTTGCTATAATTTTAGATAAATTCACCCATTTCAAGCACGATATCCTACTGCAACCGCAGATTGGGCCTATGGCCGTCAATAAGACATGTCCGATACGGCCTTGTGTATAGTTTTTGTGTTTTCTACACTTTCTACATTATGCTGTAATGTGTATTATTGAACTGCGGTTTCATTCATTTTTAAATTGACGTTTTGTATCTTATATTCTGAATATTTTAAATTTACAAAACCTCTTCCTTAACCTTTTTTCTGAGCTTTAGTCAGTCAGGTAGATTGCACCAAGTTTTAAAACCTGTGACTTACGAATTTAGGGAGAAGTTATCAGATTCACATTAAATGTGTAGAATTTCTTTTTTAATAATGTAATAACGACAGAAGACTTGCGTATTTTGAATCTTGTTGTTTTTTGTTTTGTTTTTTTGTTGTTGTTGTTGTTGTTTTGTTGTTGTTGTTGTGTTGTTTTTTACATCATTTAACACAAGTGACCGAAATGCAAGAGTGGAAAATGAATTTTCGGAAATATTGATCTGAAGTTTAGAATGATAGCAGTGTGTATTGACTTCAAGGGCGACAACGTAAGTTTATAATGTTAATGAGGTTTTCACTGGATTACCTCCCTTACTTTAATACATTACATGTATGTATAAATGATTGCATGTTTTATATATGACAATTTTGTATTGAGATGCGGCTCCGCTCATACGATGTGATATTGCCTGTTATTGAGATATTAAGTTGTTCTTGTAAATATTGAGAAGCGGTATATTGCTTAGAGTAAAGCGGCACATTTATATAAATTGCTTAGTAAGGCGGCATCGCCTGGATTGAGATTATGTTTTGCACATGTATATTAAATACTGAGAGCGGCATCGCTTAAATACAGCGGGATCGCCTGGATTGCAGATTATATTTTGCACATGTTTATTAAATACTAAGAGCGGTATCGCTAAAGTAAGGCGGCATCGCCTGTTTAAATGGCAGCGGCATCGATCCATGCGTTACGATGTATAATGTTTAATGTCTTAATGTTTGAGTTTGACTCACGTTCATAACATGAATTCTATCATTGAGTTATGTACATGTTGTTTAAAACAATTACAGTAAATACTTAGCAGATCATATTAATTAATGATTGGTTTACACATGTTTGTTTTTTTCAGGATCATAAATCAGAGATTGAAGCGTTACTGGAAGTCTTGGTGAGCAAGTGGACTTTCTCCCGGACCTATTACAGAAATCTAGAGCCGTCAATGCAAGTCAGAAATACGAAAATAACTTTATTCGATGGATAAGTGGGCTTTGAACAGTCGTTAAGGGAGAGGGAATATTTTGCCTGCTAAGGTTTTTACTGCAGCTATTTATTTGTGTACTATAGTTCAAAGTGCATCATAGTCCTGCTCCGGTTATTTCAGCTGTTTATGCTATCAAATGGATCCACGAAATGTATGATTTAAAGTCGCCAACTGATTCGAAATTAGTATGTAATGTATTGGAAGCAGGGAAACGGATTTTATCCAAACCAGTTGCCAAAAAAGGAACCTGTGACAGCAGATATTCTGCAACATATGTACAATAAGCTTTATGAAGATTAATATTTTTAAAGTCACATCGTTTTATTTGTGCGTGTCTGTTAGTATTTGCTGATTTTATGCGTAGTTCTGAGCTACGTAACATCAAAGTACGGTTTAGCACGGGTTTTCGTGGTGTATATCGTGAAGTCGGCATTAAGCATTGGGTTACCGAAGTGTTCACATCAATATTTTTATATGAATTTATTTTGAGTCTGATTTTGAAAATATGCTTCCAGTAATGTATTGTAAGTTATTATGACAAGTTTATGTTAATAATGTTTATACATGTATTAAGCTTAGTATAGTTTGTAACAGACATTCGGTATACCAAAGCGCTATCCAAAGGATTTTCAAATTAACTATCGAAATGTCTTTTGGAGTTTGTATTTATGTTCAAGGTTTTGAAATGGTAATCAGAGAAAAAATAAGTTTAAGTATCCCACACAAACATATATAAAACATATTAATGAAGTTTTGATAGCAAATCTAAAGAGAGTTGGGAAGCTTATTTTCAATGTCCTTGTTCAGAATCTGTTTGTTTTAATCACAATATCATGTCCTCTACCGTATTTTGTTTACTCTAATGATAACTTCATTGACCTCTACTATAATTACTTAAGCAGAGTTGATCTCGTGACAAAATGAGGCTTCCTGACTGCTAGTTATTATTTCTATAGAAACCTTATATTTTTGCATCTGGATACTTGGTAAAATCATGTCGCATAAATGGCTTTATTTAGGCTTATGGTACTCTGGATAGCTGTCGAGGCCTATTGTGGTGTCTATTATGGAAACTAGTAAAATAAAAAATGATGTTTCACCTTGTAATTCCTTTATTTTTAGACCTTATTATAACATACTCAAGGTGCATTTCAGTTAGCATCTACATTTAAGATATGCAATTCTCAAAACTGTGCTTAATATCCTTGTAAATACTTTTAGATATTCCTTTGCAAATTAAACAGCACTATCACCACTATTTAAATTCATTTATAATGTGCAATTTTATTATGCAATTTTATTATTTTTTCTATCAATTTCATATCATAAAAATGGAATATTCATATTGAACTTTCTATGTGTTATTTTTTCATCACTTTATAGATACACTTCTTTCGTTTATTTCTTCCTTGAAATTTAAATTTTTACCAGTTTTGTGTTCAACTCCCATTACCTTAAGTAAACTACATACAATCTCATAAAAAACTTCTGTAGTTCGTAGATCACCATATCTGTTCACATACCTTTTATATATTAACTATATTATGATTTTGTAAATGAACAAGACATGTATTTGTTGAATGTGCAGATCTAAAACCTGAATGTATCGCATGTGGTAATTTACTGTGCTTTTTTTTAAATAATTTCATTTTATCTTTGCAGAGAGTTAAAATATGTTAGAGGATATGGATTTAAAAAATATATATTTGATAATTCTAGCATTTTAAGATTTTGAGGTTCACATTTAAATTGTCCACATATAAATAGACTCTGGTGTATGTTTTTAAGCAAACATTTTTTGTTGATATCGTGCAAAATCATGAAACTCTTGAAACCAACCGTATATGTATTGCAGGATTTGTATTTTTTAACAAGCTTAGAAACCGTTTTAATTAAATAATTCTTTTATGTCTTTAATTTGTGAAAAATACACATAAAACAATATTAACTTTTCATTTTTATATGATGAGGTCATACACCTTGGGTTTATTTATCAATTTTCTAAAATCATTTTCCAGAACATAAAGCGTTTTCATTTATCTATGAACAACATTTTTTTTCTTCATTTTCTTCATGTGTGTAAATATGTTGCTTGATGGGTTCAACATTGTCTAAAGACACCCATTGTACTTTTCTTTTCCTTTGTACTGTTCTTTTTACTTTATCAGCATAAAAAACATTTACTCCAGTCAGTTTAATTTATTTATAATGCTTTCTGGTACAAATCTTAAACTGGTAAATTGCATTTCAAATTTGTTAATTTTGCAATATTCTTGTATAAAAATGGCCACTTGGGTCTTTAGAGATACCTCAGTTAAATACTTTTTTCTTTAGATTTTGTAATGAAACTTTCTTTTAAACATTTAGAAAGTTTTTGATCTGGAACAGAAAGTCAAGCGTCTTGTAATTTTGTAATGTTTTATTGATTTTCACATTAAATGGATCTTGAACCTAGTAAATCATTTTACCGAGAGGGCAGAACGTGGACAATGTAGATAAAATATATGATTAAAAGGAAAATAATGTAATAGGAACTCGTAACTTGACACTTTAAACGATAAAAAAGTATATCCAGTTACGCATAACGTATTGTCAGACAGTGTTCAATGACTAGCAATTGACAATGGAGCCTTGCGCAACGCTTGGTAAAATCTGTATTGCTGCTTTTCTTGCATATACAGCTCTGACCTCTGATAAAATTTCAAATATATTTTGATTACTAGTTTTTTCTTTACAGTGTAGAACCCACTAGTACAATGTGTAGAAAATTTCTAAAAGGAGTGATCACTTACTCACAAATCTGGTTTAGTAGCCATATATAAAGACCATAACAAAACAAATAATTATTTAATGGTATACATGAGTAGATGAAAATGAAATTCAGTGCTGTAAAGGCAGTCTTTGCTATATACGAACCTAGATAACATTTTAGCAAATCTTGCAGGGTTCTTATTTATCAACTTATATCTGGTATAATATTGACGATAGTGGCACGAGGAATTCAGGATTTAATGCCTAATAGTGGTTTTCAGTTTCTCCTATTCCTTTATTGCTGTATAATATTCTAACAAAAAGTGCTCATTTCTAATTCCCCATTGTGACAGAGTTTGCGTAGCTTATTCATTAACAACAAGCTTTTTAAGGTGTAAATACGCTTAAATCCATCAGTTTGTTCATCGAAAATATACATATATTATTCTTACATGCCTCGTGTGTTTTTCTATAAACTATCGGAAATTATTCTCATTTAATTTAACAGACACTGTCACACAAAGAAAACTTCAGTTGACTTATCTATCTAGAAATGTTTAAAATGCGTAGTAAACCTTTTTAAGAAAATTTGATGCTATGATCAGATTTTTTTATATTTTTAGAATGACGAAAAGAACGCTGGTTGTAATTTTATGCATTTCGAGTAAGTAACACGTCTTCTTAATATTCTGATTTATGTTATATTTCTAATTGTTGACGTATAAAATCAATTATTCATTGAAATCAGGCTTTTGATTTTGCTTCGAAACAAATGCTACAGTTTCTAAATAGATTTATTTTGTTGTTAATGACCACTCAGTCTAAATTATGACAGTAAGAATGTTAAATGGGGAAAGCATGGAAAATGTAACATTAATTGTATTTCGTGTTGAATTCAGTCGTTAAGGTATCATGATTTTATAAACAAGTACTTAAAATAACATCTGTATATTAAAAGTTTGGGTCAAAAACAAAAATATATTTCTGTACGTCCGTCGTTCGTTCGTCGTCCTTAAGAAGTTTATTTACACTCTATCATCTTCATTTCTTAGGCAACCATCTTCAAAATTAATGACACTGTGCAAATGCATCTCTCGACCAATTTCGATTATTGCTAAAATTTTTGCGTTTTCATTTCTTTAGAAATAATCTGCACACATGATAATATTTATGGATATGATTTCTCGGCCAAGTTCTATTATAGCTTATATCCGCCAATATAGTCAAGATTTATCTCCCTTGAATTATCAAAAATAAATACTAGATTATATTTTGTGTGCACTTATGAAACTGCATTGAGCAATCTTCACTAAACTTAAACACACTGTTATTTTCAACTATTTCTATTGGTGTCCTTTAATGACTGTTATTGGACTAACTAATCACCGATTAGGCTTTTATTTATCAGAAAATTATCAGCATTTTCGTTTTACACTCTATTTGAAAAACTATTATTACCAGAAACCACAAACCCCGTAGCTTAGATGGATGTTGCATTGCCCAGTGATCTTTTACCAAATGTCTTCAAATAATAGCACTTGGCTCAAAATTGGTAACAGCCGATGTTATCTTTTTATGCATAGATTAGTGCAAGTCATCTGTGTTTCATGTGTGGAATTCAACCTAAAACAACGCTTGAATTTTAAAGTCATGGCCTTCAGATTTTGACCACAAGAAATGATTGATGTGTGCTTTTAAATTTTGACATTGGATGACTTATGGCCATTACCCACTGACCTTCTCATTAAATTTAAAGCTACGGCCATCCAGTTTTGATCACGTGAAAGTTTGATTTGTGGAATTAAAATTTTCTTGCTGCATATCTGCATGGATTATGAATTCAGTGCAATTATCTAACCCATTATTAACTTGTGCAGACAATGAGGGAAGTCAAATTGGTTCTTTTGTTTATATTATTTTGGAAACAATGACGGATCGCAACAAATATTAATGTAAATGAAGTCTTTTACGATCGAATAATTCCTTTCATCCGTTTAAATTTAGCCAAAATGAAAACCCTGCATTTGGTTTCCCTGCTTGGTTGAGGCAAATTTGCCCCTTCTTCGGGGGAAGTGTTTTGCAGATACTGGAACTGGCACTGTGGAAACAGCCTGCAAGTTTAATGTACATGTGCTTTTATATGACTGATCAAATGTTTAGGCTAGTGAGGTGATTCTAACACATACATCGCAAAATATGGTAACGTGGCAACCAGTAATGTACTCTAAATTCATTTGTAAAAGCCAGGTTAATAAACATTAGAAATACGTATTTGACCCCAAGAGGCACATGATTGAATAGGTTATAGAAGACGCATAATTCGACATGATCGTAGTCTTATTTCATGGAATAAGATCAACGTGATTATTGTCTGTTTACTTTCTTTGATAATTGAAATTACTTTGGTCCATCAACTTGAACATGCACCATCTGTACTTACATGTAATGGTTGATTAATAAGGGCAGCTGCAACTACTCATCTTTGGGTCCCACATGCACATGTTTATTGGTTGTAACAAAAAAGTACAATATCCTTATAAGAATATCCATCTTAGAGGTTTATCATAGATCAAGATACTTTGCACAGTTTATTTGAAATGAAGTTATCTTTTATGTTACAGATTGTCTTGAGCAAATCGTTTCACCTGAAGTGATTCTGACGGGAACAAATCACACAATCAAATGTCAACTAAATGTGACGTTACCATCATGGGATAAGTTAAAAACAGAAACTGATGACTCTTATGTGATAGCCTATTATGACAATAAAACCATTAACCCAAACTTTTATGCAGCGGAACGAATAAAATATGACTCTAACGAAAGAGATATTTTATTATCGAATGTGACTTTAAGAGATGCTGGAAGATATAAGTGTTCTAAAGCACAGAAAGGAGAGAAAATTTCGACTTTGTATGTAGATGGTATGTTTATTTTGGTTCTAATCTTTTGCATGATCAAATGATACTTCATCATACTGTTTCCAAACCTTTATTGCTCTCTCTCTCTCTCCTTCTCTCTTTCGGGGCCTCCGTAGCCGAGAGGGTAAAGTCGCTGACTTTAGCACTCACTCAACCTCTCACCGCGTGGGTTCAAATCCCGGCAGGGTCATTCGGATTTTTATGTGAGGAAGCCTTCCAGCTGGCTTGCGGTAGGTCGTTGGTTCTACCCGTGCATTCGGGGTCTTCCTCCACCTGTAATTAGCTGGGCGTCGCTATTTGACTGAAATACTGTCGAAGCCACGGTAAACTCAAATAGTCAAATCTAGTCTCCTCTCTCTGTCTCTCTCTCTGTCTCTCTCTCTGTCTCTCTCTCTCTCTCTATATATATATATATATATAAGATATGAAAACTGAGTTCACAAGCAAATGATCAAATTATAATCGCTTGTGAATTCATATTTGTAATATTTATTTTCTGCTCCGGGATTTTTTTCCTGGCATATTTAATACAAATTTTTGATATATATATATATATATATATATATATATATATATATATATATATTAAATGCTTTCATAATAAAAATTAATGCATTTTTTCTTTTTGTAACTAAGTACGGTAAACTTACCAAGATGTAAAATTGCTTTAAATCAAAAGTGAGACATGCATTGATATATATATATATATATATATGTGTGTGTGTGTGTGTGTGTGTGTGTGTGTACGTGATTGTCCTGATTATACATCTTCACATCGAATCTCTGGTTTATAAAATGCACATAAAAGGAAGAGGCAATGTTGATTGATGCTACGGAAGTATTTGTGAGAATAATATTTTTTAAAGACTTTGAGTATCGATTCAGATTTTTTTCTTAGAAGAGAGATAAACCTAGTAAATACACCCAAAGAAACAAAACTATCCTTTCGTAGTGTTAGTGTAATCCGCATTGATTGAGAGAGACACAAGAAGAGTAAATATGTATAACTTTAAAAAAGACTTTTTGAAAGTGTTTTCCTCTCTAGATATTTGTTGTATTTTTTTAGCTGTTAAATATATACACAATTCTTATTGTGTCTGTTTGCAGACTTTGATTTCAGTGTGAATTGCCTTGAAAACTCTGCTACAACTGGATGTATGGAGCTGAGTGTTGTCACGTGGAAATGGCTATACATATTAGGAAATGGGGTTGGTAAAACCTTTTAATTCAAACATTTTCTATAGCTTTGTCTTCTTTAACGTGACGGTGAATGGAACATGAATAACTTTCAGCACATATGACTATAGTAAGCATTGTTATAATCGATTACTATGCATATAATTTAGCGATATGCTTAGATATATATGGAGTCGGAACGGCAGTTTGTGATATATTTTGTTTCGGTTTTTAAACAAATGCAGCGAATTTCAAAAATATTCCATCTTAAACATTTTTTTTTTGATTTGCAAAAAAATATCATTATGACGCTCTCTCATATTGCTTAAATAAAGTTGCTGTAGCGAGTCATCTGAATGTAGATTGCAAAAGTCTTAGTAGAAGTCTACTATTTTAGCCATATTTTTATTAATAAAGAACAGGCAAGAAGTTTATAATTTAATCTTGAATGGAATCAAGGAGTTCGATAGTCATTTGAAATACGTTGAAATATTTTCATTTTAAATAGAAACATTATTTATTTTTCATTTCTTTTGTAGTGAAAGGGGAATCATTTGCTTATTTTTGTTAGATTTTATATAAATTGGCAGTCTTTCGGATCTTTTTATTTAAATAAAAGGGAAGAGGAATATAAACAATAACAATAGCGCGCTTTATATACAAATACGGGTATAATTCACCATTTGAATTTAATAAATGGATAACAAAGAAATAAAATACCTGCTCTGAACCACTGTTTGTATAAAATACAAAAATATTTGAATTTTATATCGTGAATGTGTCACATATATAGTATTTTTTATAAAACCTTTTTTTTTATTTGTTATAAAGTATGATTAAGATGTTTATATTTTTTTTATTATTTTTTAGTGATTTAAATATATAAATATATAAATTAAGTGTTATATATAAGTGTTTATTTCTATTATTGTAAGACCTCCTAAATAAGTTTATTGATACTGCCCTGATCATTATTTCACAGAATATTAAAGATAAAGGAGATATTCTGAATAAACTTTTATCAATAATTTTCCTTTCGAGGTATTAATTCTAATCGAAATTTCATTTTCAGAGTAAATTTTTCAATCTGAACAGAAAAAAACAACAACAGTTTGTTTTACCTGAATAGATACTTCTCTTTAGCATGGTATTTAGAAAATATTGATTTATGCCATCTAGAGTTAAAATAAACTTATCAGCATTATGTAAAATAAAATAATGTAATTTCCATTGCCAAATTAACCATTACGGAATTAGGCTCACATGGATCGCGGCTAATCTCTGTCAGTGTGTATGAATCCCTACTACATAAAACATATACATATATTTATTTGCATGCATGATCTTGTAAGTGTATGTTATGATATAAATCCCCCCCGGAATATGAGGCCCCGTGGAGATGAGGTTGTTATTATATAAAATAAAAGAGAATGTTCTTCTTTGCAATCGATGATCATTACTATATTTTGCATAAGTAATCACCCTATGTATATCTCGAATAAATACTTAAGAAACCCCGTCAACAACACAAAATGAATAAATAAAATCATGGAATTACGATTCTAAAAGTAGAATCAGTTTAGAAAATAAAACTTCTTTCTTTGAAACTGTTCTTCAGCTAGTATTAAATGAAAATTAGACAAAAATAGACTATATATCTTCTAAATAAAATGTCTAAAAACTCTAGATTCGTAATCGTGATTGTACTTCGGAATGGCAAAATAGTAATACTTTTATTATACATATTAAAGAATATAAAATACAAAAGGAAATCATAGTGAATGAATAAACGTTCAATTTTTTTTTAATAAATCGGTTTTATGGTGTTGGGTTTTGCGTGGTTTCACAGTTGAAATGTTTCAGTGTTAGCTTAGGTAAGAAATTATATTCTAAAATGTCAGAAAATTGTATGTAGAGTAAATCATTTCCATAACCTGTCCATATTAAGACAATGAGAATGATTACACATTCAGTGTTTTGTAAGGTGTTGAACATGAACTTTACTATTACAGGCAAAAGTTCCAATTACAGTGGACAATATTACCAACGATACGGGATGTTCTAATGGCAAATCCAGACTAACCAGTTGGTTTAAGCACGATGATGGTGCTTGTATTCGGCGTCAATACGTTTCGGCCCAGTTCTTCCTTCAGCATACAAAAAAAAACGACACTAGAGTTTGTGAAAAGGAATACCACATTGATCGTAACGGTAATTAAGTTTAGTTTTTAAGTTGAGAAGTTGACGTCGGAATATTGCATTTATCTGTTACAGGTAGTAAACTCAGTCTTCAGATATACAGCGGCAAAAAAAAATGCAGATTAAGAAAATACTCATTGTTGAACTTAACACTATCTATTCCCATACATATTCATACAAACGTGTCGGTCTTGGACAGAACTGCCATCAGGTAATATATATCATAGTATGGGTCATCACAATACGGTTTTATATCCCTCCGACATTAAACGATGCAGAATATTTCGAGACAGCATTTTATGTCCATGTAGCAATGGGAACTAGTATTCAAATTCATAATCAAAATAATGCGAAGACAATCCTATTGCATATTTCATTTTTAAAACAATCATGTAAATACCCAATCCTTGCATCATTTTATTATATGTAATAATTATAATTGTTATATTGTAATAACCCTAGCTAGCTATAGTTGACATCTCATAAGGAGCAGCTCATATAATTCTCAAATGTACTTTGAAAAAGAGAAAGATCTGTGCAAAATGAATTCGTATTTGTCGTATTTCTATGTATAAAAGACTGTTATATTTCGAAAACCGAAACTATCGCGTTAGCGACTCTAATCATATTACAGATATTAAACAGAATTGTTTTGATATAATTATAAGTTCATTAATAATATACGAACAGGACACGTTTTATTAAAATGCTAGATTTAATTCAAATAAAATCAATCTTTAACGTGTTCTTTAAGTTCTTTAATTAAGCAATAAATGAATATTTAGCTCCATTTGTATGCTTGATAGAAATTGTAGCACGATTGGCACTTCAGCTTTAAGGACACATGGATGTGTACTGTAGATCCACAGGAAACGGCTATTAACATGGATGCTTACCTGTATCTACTAATAACGACATTTTTGTATTGCTTGCATACTGATATCAATATCATCGTTCGAGCATATTTAAAAGAAAATGGCATAAAAGCAGTTCATTCACAGAGTGATCGGCTGAGATATTTTCTTTTTTACTGTCCTTTGACGGGGTTGCTAATGACTTTGTCTTATGCCAGATAAACTCGACAAGTGTGGTTCACATTACACCGGAAAACGCTACTTTCGTGAACGCCTATTTCGGGGGAAAACTATCAAATAAAAATCCTATGGTGCCATGTAACACGTTCTGCAGCATTTAACCAGTTCCGGGTATCGATTTCTTGAGTTCAGCCTGTGCGCGATGAGCGATTGTGATCAGCAATTTGACGGTATACGAAAATAGAAATTATGGAAGATTTTTATCATTCTAAGGATAACTTCAATACCGCCCATGATGCTATCGAAAGTGGCCAAGAAACCGACATTGTTTTTTAAATCAGGGAACGTTGACCATGCGTCTGTAGATGGCATTGATAGGCATAACAAACAGATAGTTTAAATGAAATTCTTAGTCAATTACTATTTGTGAAAAACCTGTTTTAAGGCGCATCATATGATGATCTTGCACTGTATTTATTTTTTTTATCTTTTTTTCAGGATGTAAGGATATGTGGTTTGTTTTATGCATAACAGTACTTGTCATTCATGTGATAACAGCGGGTCTTTTCTGTTTCAACTGTGTATACAAACTACGTGGAACCTGTAAGTTGCGTTTTACTCATTTTTTTAAACAAATATATGATATGGTTCGCTCCTTCCCCGCCCGCTCAATGAGTTATTATGACAACGCTACCATGTTTCTAAGTCAGCTGAAAAATTTGGATGTGTGATTTTTTCATTTGTGCTAATATGGTATTAAATTATTAATGGTATTGTTGTTTTTTAATACCCGACGCATTTTAAATAAAAATATACATTATAAAATAAAAAAGTGCGACATTTTCCTCATTCGATATTAGGAAACATTGATAGTTTTCTTATTCACATCTATCCATCCATCTATTTGTTGTGTGTAAACTTGTAGGAATACATTTTGCCTTCTTCTCTTCTATAGTTACGTTACATTGTATTTCTATGATGAAAAATAATATATTTGGTACTAAGGATACTTATACGCATTGAAATCAAGGTCAATGGTTTTGCGTTACAACTCGGGGTGTTATAATAAGTAATTCCAGTAGAATTTATACATTAAACATTAATTTCAAATGTTTTTCAATAAGGTATGTGTTTTGTAGCGATATATAAGATAAAAAGATGGAATCTCGAATAACTGAATATATTGACTTACTAATCTATATTGCATAGCGGTGAATGGCCCCCTTGTAAAAGAATCTAAATATGCTCTAGAAATCAAAAGAATATATCTGACTGACAAATATTTAGACACTATTGGACAAAATATTCAAGTAACGAGGACTTTGTTTTACAGATCATACGAACACAGTGATTATCATTCGTATGAAATGTTTTATAATTATATTTTTTCCTTTTCAGGTGAACGGAAATTTTACTGTAACCCAGCAACTGTGTGTACCATTCTCGCCGTTCCGCAAATCGTTGCTGTTGTTCTTTTAATGTGTATGTTTCTATATATTGTCCCGATCAAAAATATATGTATACTATCATATCGTCAGTTTTTTTTTGTTTTTTTTTCATTGAATCTTTACAAGCTTATATATAATTGTATTGTGTTTTCACTGCGTATACTTACAGATAAAACGAAAACATAATCGTCAATGTTGCAACAACATTAAGAATGCTTATTGCTGTATAAGGAGTACAATTAAGACCGGAAGTTTATCAAAAAGTAACTATTAAATGATATTCGTCATTGGATATGACATAAAACGCCTTGAATTCTACAGTAATATAGACAAGTCAGAAACAATATAGAAGTTTCTTCCTTTTCAAATCACATAATAATAAATCCGTAATGACGAACATTTTATGGAAGAACATATTTGAGTAATAAGTACAATTAACATTACGACTGTGTAAGAAAGGACCCACTTTTCATGCCATCATTTAAAGTAACATCTTACTAATTTATACAGTTTAGGTCTAGCATACTAACGCATCTTATTTCAAAGGCTAAATAATTATAAAGAACATGTAATACACTTTTGGGTGTATCGTTGATCTTGACAATTTCTAGAATACCGGAAAAAAAGTCTTAAACATAATATAAAACTTATTAATATTTTAGTTTTAGGCAGAACATATTGATAGTTATTATCATTTTTATAGATAGCCTCTGAGATTGGAGGAATGTTGTAAACTTGACGATAAAATCGCTGCTTAACCTTTGAACGATAATTATTATATATTATTTTGAATTGAGGCAGAAAACAGACTATTCTTTCTCTCTTCCTGACTCTTATTGTTATATGGAAGAAAAAATAAAGTTGATTTTAATTTTTGAGAACATTGTCATCACCACTTTGAAAATTGTATACCTCTGTCAGATGAAACCAAATAATTATAACTTAAAAAGCGTCTCATTAAACAGGCTTTATCAACTTGCTCGTTGATAAGAATAATTGAACAACCTAATTAAGGTAGTTCGATACTTTCCTCGCGCAATTTGTAATATTTCGTACACATGACCACTGACGCATGAGATTTCGAGCCGTATCGTTTGTATGATAGTTGCTCATATGACGTTGACGTCGCAACGTCATCTAGAGACAAAGACATTTTAGGGAGTGCCGCTATATAAATATTTGTTAGTCCTCTACCCTTCGACCGATTTCGTTAGTTTAAAATGTAGTTATCATCTCACGTGCCGTGGAATAATGTCGGTCGCTTTGTTGTTGATTATCAAATTGGAAAAAACTATTACGCTCTAAAGACAACCATATTTGGTTTTTATGACGTTATATTTTTTCACCCCCTGACTGCGAATTCTATATTATTGTGCAGCATATTTACTCGGTGACTCTGTATTAATTCGATATGTTATTTTTTGATAAATTTAGAAACAAATTATGAAAAAAAAATTTTTTTCTTTTTCTTTTTTTTTTGTGCAATTTTGCGATTAATTTACTTTTCAATTATTTTGATTAAAAAAACAACGTAACCTCGACGTTATTTTGGTTGGTTTGCCATTGATGAGAAGACTATGTGTTAGTGATCGAAGCTTTATTTCAAAGCGTTATAATTTTCATGCGAATAACATGTGCAACATATTGCAACAAGTTATGTGGCTTTCTTTTTATCTCAGACATTGCTACATGGTTTTGTAATGATTTGTTTAAAAAAATTCTTTTAAAAAAAGGGGGTTGAACAGTTTTCTTAGATTTATTTTCCGTAAAGAATCAAAATCTTAAAACTGATTGCCTTAGTCAGTATTGAAGCTTCAAAAATCTTACATGTATAAACAATCACTGAATGGGGAAAATTCTGAAATAATGAAATAAAAAATATATATGAAATATGAAATTTCATTTCTTGCCTACAGTTCTTGTAAGTATGTATGGGTCACAAAGCAATTGTTATTAACTAGGCTTTTACTGTTGTAATGCCTTTTACGTGGGCAATGTTTAATGCTTCTTGCAATAGTGCACAGTGTATACAAGGCAAGGGTTCCGATAGTTGAGATATGTTAAAACAGAACATGGATAAAACCCTAAACACAGACACATTTGCATTATTTTCAAAGGATATGACTGTATGTTTTTCTTTGGAAGTATTTATCACTAAAATATGACTTTGAAACGTATTTCACGTCGTGGTAACTATTTTAAGGGATTAAGATAATTTATGAAGCTTTGTTTGTTTAATTCTTCTCAAAATGCAACGAATTACATTTATCTTTGAACACCCTTCGTACAATCACAGATATATTACAATTCTTTTTTAAAAATATATAATATATCGAAGCAGATGAAATGGAAAATGATATTCAGAGAGTTCAAAAATTCATGTTGTCATCTTGGAACATAATCAACTAAAATAAATTTTGCATATTTTGTTAATGCTTTAACAACTTTTTCTCGATTATCTTTCCGAGTTCATCTTATCTTTCTCGCTGTAATTCAGATTTTTGAACCGACGACCTTCTTTTTTTCCATGAAAACCCATTTCGGCTCAACCATTATTTCAAAGGAATTAACCATGAACCAATATATATTTTTTTGAATAAAATGACATTAATAACTTTGTCTCATTTAATATAGGATATATGGCGTAAACATTTAGTTAACATTGTCGAATGCATTTCAATTTTTACAAATTTATCTTAATCGAACGCTTAAGGAAATTGTTTTAAATTTTTTAAATATATGTATTTCAAAAAATAATGGCAGATTAAAGTGTTTTTTTAAAATTACGAACGCTTAAGGAAATTGTCGTATGTATAAGATTAAACTCAGCTATACACATGTGTTCCAGTAAACCAACATATTACAACATTCTAACCCTATTTCATAAATATCCCTAGGAAATTAAAATTTAACTGATAAACATTGAGTTAGAATAGTTTTCCTACTGTATTTTCTGATTTTTCTAATGGCTTAAAGTGTTAAATTATTTTAACTAGACTTAGAATACTTTTGTGCTCAAGTAAAATTCCAATGATTGGACTTTATAGTGCACAGACCTTCAATTAGTGAATTGAAGGCATATATTAAAGAAATAAAGAAATAATTAAATCCACTCTAACTCAATATTTCGGCAAAAGTATGCCTTTCTCAAGAAAAAAAAAACATGAATATTCAGCAAGTTCTACAATTTAGACGTTTGAATAGTCGCTATATTGTTATTGCTATCATTGCCGAAATATTGCGTTAGAGTGAATTAAATTGTTTATTGTATTATTTTCCTCTTGAAAATCAACATATTTATATAAAGAACAATAGTCTTGAAATGTCTTTACTCATATATGTGAACACTGAGAAAGACTTCAAATTGTATGAAGTTTTACTCCTGCTGTAAAGTTTCTGAAAATGTAGTATTGAGCCCTCGATAAAGTGTGTTTTATGAGACCAAATTTAATGTGAAAACTGGCCTTAGAAGAAAAGGGTATGCAATATGTAACATTTTAGCAGCTATTAAAGGTTTTTGTATTTAACGCCACTACATCATAAAGTTAGCTCGTAATCTCTTTGCTAAAATAGTCAATACTTAGTATATTTGGCATTTTTTAAATGCTTCCAGAATGTGAATGTTTATATATATAATTTACAATTGTTATTTAAAGGCCTATTATGCTTCCAAAATCAGTAAATATTCTTCGGACAGAAAGGCAGTCTGTGTTGCAGGTGTGTTACGAGGTACTCATTGACGACAACGTTAATCCAATGTATAAATTAGAAAGAGTTGTTTACTATTACTAAAGCTCTTTCAATTGTTTACAAAAGTAACTAATTTGGATATTCCGCAATTCTCGTCAATTTTCCATATATATATATATATATATATATATATATATGTCTCCGTTTACAAATCACAAGTACATAAATTGATGACGTAGAAGATAAACAAATTGTGATTCGACGACGGTTTTTCAAATTTAATTTATTTCCGATTTCAGACTTTTGATAAACATTTTCAATAAGTTTAACTATTATTTTACAGACGATATTTGAAATTTCCTTTTAATGTGAATTTTTATTATAGTTTTACCGCCACAGCCTGATGCATTTTTGGAATATGATAATCGTAGTGACTGGATAGCCTTCATCGTAATGATTGTTCTTTGGCTGATTGTCCCATCGTATGTGGTCATCAATTGGATGTGTAAGTATTTTCATATATTGTTCTTATCTTGCATTTTTGATATCAAGTATCATTTAAAAAAAAAACAGTTATTACATAGATATTGAAAGCAATTTAAGTTCTACACTGAACCTTCTTTACACTAGATGTAGAACGCAAATCTACATTCACATGAATTACAAGTATGTGCGTGACCGTATGATTTGACATCGGCTTAATTAAAACGTTGGACAGCCATAAATATAAAGAAAATCCCACTATGACATGGTCATATCTAGGCTTAATACATAGGTATTATAAAATACGGGTTATTAATTGATATTGTAATCACCATCACCATTAATAACGCTTTATTCATCATTAGTTTAGTTCTGGGAAAACGCCACAGACTATACTGTATCGTATTAATTTAAAAAAAAAACATGATAAATAAATGACACTGTTGAAGTAGATAAATGGCTTTATTTTAAATTTTATTAAACATATCTAAAATTTTGGTCCAAAGAAATATGCACAATGAGGATTCCAATGCTATTATCTGCAGCCTGCCCCAATCCCTTTGACCTGTTGAGCCTCTTTTTTAAAATTCCTGTCACATTCTATTTACTCTGCAGGCACTACCATCGCGGCCTAAAGACCCGAATATGTGTAGCCCTCGTCTAAAACTGTCTGAAGAGTTAAAACATAGTTATACATGTATACCAATAGATACAAAGGAGGAATGATAGTGGTGTCTACTGATATTTATGGGAGGGCGTGTAGCAGAACTTATTGTAAGGTCCACAAGGCTCTAGAGAGGGGTGAATATTTACCACGATAGACACTTTTGAAATGATAACGTATGAGCCCATCGCAGCTGTGCGAGTATTGATGATTAATTCGATTGGCCATTGACGGAAAAACACAGACAGCAAATCCAGTGTTGTGGAAATTATCGAGCCAGTCAAGAAGCGGTTCGCCTATAAAGCATATATTGACAATCTTCATCACCTTAAGAGCAACTTATGATAGGGGAATATGAATTCTAACTACCTTGAATTTATGCAAAGTGTATGCGTTTAGTTTATAGCTGCTTTTGTAGCGATAATTGTTCCATCTGTGTTTTACTCTACCGAGGGTCCATATGTTCGTCTTTATTTTTCTTAACGTTTTTCTCCTTAATATAGACAACATATACACATTTATCAAATTACTATGGTGTTTTGAATGAAAATGGAAAAAAGACTGTAATAACAAAGATTGGTAAGTAATCAAAATTACCCAAAATCACGCGGCAGACTGTCCAGATTTTGCAAACTCACGTTTGTTTGCTATTCTATTTAATATATTTGAAAGTAATTCATATTTTGAAAAGAACAATACATAACCTTCAAGATGAAACCTAATACAGTGAAACCTCTTTACAACAGCATT
Source organism: Solen grandis (assembly GCA_021229015.1). NCBI lineage: Eukaryota > Metazoa > Mollusca > Bivalvia > Adapedonta > Solenidae > Solen > Solen grandis. Next base: position 52,887,937 of record CM037780.1, read on the forward strand.
CATTATAACAGCAACCTCTTTATAACAGCAGTAGTTTTGAAAACTTAAGTGCATAATCCTTCTATGTCTCAATTCTTTACAACTGCAATTTCTTTATAACAGCAAAATTCACTGAAACAAACACCGCCGTTGTAAAGAGAGTTGACTGTATATCAAAATATGTAAAGAAATAAAAAATATATTTAAAATACAGAAGCCCCTACACGAAAAAAAAAATATGTATACATGTATATATATTTTTGCTACACTGGTTGAAATTAAATGATAAAAAATAATAAATTTTCAAAATTAATTAAACTGAATACATTTTCTTGCACTAAGAAAATTATACTTTTATTAGAAAGTTATTTTTTCTCTGTGATTTTTCCATATATTTTAGACAGTTTTCAAAAATCAGTGACCTTCCGCATGGCAAAATAATATTTCCTCTCTCTGTTACAGAAGTTTCCTATCTTTGTTTAATAGGTCTTTGAAATGAATAAATGTAGCAAGCAACTCTATATTAGTATATATGTATAATTTTACTTACAATTATAGGGAATACATTATGCACAATTCAAACTTTATCTGGCTACTCATTGATACAGAGTCTTGTTAAAGCTGATCTGTTTGCGAGGAATGACAATGATCATATTAGAAGGTACTGTCTTTGCATTATATCAATCGCATCAGTTGTACAATATACTACATGTATACATTGATCAGTGAATGTTGGAGTATATAGATATAAATGTGAAATAACTTCACTCTTGACTTAGGTTTTTATACTGAAGATTTTATATCCTATACTGGTGAATTTATTTCTTAACTCCTAAGGGATTTAAGGTACCATTGAGTATTTGTTCGAATATTCCAAACAAACCACTATATACGTGTGGACTTAGATTATGTTTTGTGAAATATTTATAATTTATTTTTTGTTGGTCGTAAACCTTTTGTTTTAATGGAAATGACTGCATGATATTCGATTAGTAAGTTCAGGGCAAATATTGAATACAAAGAATGTTTCAATCGTATGTAAAAACCAAAGCAATACGCATGATTAAATTAAAAAAAAGATGTTTTATTAATATCCGGACTGATTAAGTGTAGTATTTTCACATACAGATATTTACTTGCGTACACGCTATTCAGTAAATGAGTAATATTCCTTTATTGTAAAAATCATGGATAGTTTTGTTTAATTTATACATAAGGTTATTCCGAATGGATTTACTAATTGATCAAATATAAATTCCAGACACATTTTGCACTGTTTTATGTATATATTTAAGTTTTTACTATGTTTTCTTCGAATCAATCCCGAATATCCTCTGTATGAATGTGTAAACATAAACCGAAAAAAAAAATATGAATATACATTTTGTATGGACACAGTGTACGTTAGTGACAAATAAGTTTCAATAGAATCACAAAACATTTCAAAATCCCCTTTTTATTAATATTTAATGGTGGTGTTTTGGTGTTTAAAACAAAGTAAAAATGTTCACACTTTACCGATTTGCCACTTTTCTGAAATCGGACTGCCTTGCTTGTTTACAATTGCATACGCATTTGCGATACGATTCCATACTTATAGCATTTTTTTGTTTTTTCATTTAACATCAAGGAAACAATATGAAGCTTCGGTTCACTTATTATATGTTTCAGTTTTAAGTTACGTGTCAAAATAAAAGAAAAGTATTATTTGCCGGGTTAGATTAGATATTGTCCAGGATATCTATTTTGTTTCACTTTTTTTTTAAAGACATTATAGATGTTAAATTCCAATAATTTCTTAGCAAAACTGTTTAATTTCTAAATCTAATCAATTCTTAAGTTTTCGGTTGAAAATGTGAACATGCAACCGAGGGTAAATTAAGCGTTCTTTCGTGAATACAGCCGGAAGTATTTTATTGTTGGCTAGACTTTGTCAATGTCCAGTATGCGTTTGATTATGAGAAACGACGTTTCGGATAAGCATATGTATTGTATATTTTAAACTATAATATAAGGTTGTAAACATATTTGTTATAACTTTTTAATTTTTCATTTTTCATTTGTAATATAAAGTAGTCTTTGTGTCATCCTTTGTATGTTCATAGCCTCAGTATGTAGCTAAAGTGCATTGGTGAATAAAGTAATCTTTACATTGCTTCTTTATCAGAAATGTGTGTTCATATTATGTTTGGTATATCAGATGTATTTATTTGGAGTCATATATGTTAACTTTATACAGGTCTTTTTACGATCAACATAGATGTTAATTCTAAACAAACACAACCTTAACAGAGAAAAGAAGTAAACAGAGATGAAAATAATGAAAAGAAAGAGAAAAACAACAACAACAAAAAAAAAAGGATATCTTCTTACTCGTTAATCTTTGTTTATAATCCTATTAATATCATACTCTAACTTACGCTTAGTAGATAGGATCTGAATACATCTCATTTAAGGTCGATTCAATTTGAACTTTGATAAGCCAAACAATTCATTGGATTCAAAATGCTTAGGTATAACTGCATGAATATTCGCAAGTCAACGGCAGCGAACGAAAATTTTAATTTTGCGGATATCACCAAGGTATTTAGATTTTCAAATAAAAATACTTTTGTAACGCGCATTCTATCGGACAAATTCGATATCATTTTCTTATTACTATTCATGAAATAAAAGTCGACTTGAGGCGTCTTTTCACCAGATGGTCTCATTTCTTTCTAGCGTATGTTAACGAGGCTAAAACGAAGAGCTGGTTTTAATGAGATTATCTTTGTATATAACTGTTATTGATATTTGATGTATACGCTTTGTAATTTTCAATACCTTTTTTTTGTTATATACAATATTCACGTATGTATTGCTATTCAAATTTAACGTTTTCCTTGACCTTTCTCACTTGAATGAATTTGCCTATTCAACAACAATAAAACTTAAGGATCCATTTTAATGCATGATTAACCTCTGCTTATAGGCCATCGATAGACGGAGAGGAAAATATGCGTTAATTCATCCCTGTAATGTATGAAAATAGAGGTCCAGTTAAAGGTGTGTTTTTTTTGTTTTTTTTGTTTTTCGAGCAAAATATATCACTACACATATAAATGCATATGCATACACAAATGTAGGTCAAAAATTAAACTGTGTCTAACAACATCCCCTCTCTACGGAAGCGTATTAGTGCCACATTGACACTTATTATTTTTTAATTTTGACAGTTTAAACTGTAAATTTTACACTTTAATCTGTATGTTGTAGGTATATGTTGTAGGTATTCATTGTATGTATATGTTGTAGGTATATGTTGTAGGTATATGTTGTAGTTATATATTGTAGGTATATGTTGTAGGTATATAGTGTAGGTATATGTTGTAGGTATATATTGTATGCACCGTTACCCACTTAAGATAACCGCAAAATGTTATTTTGAGGATGCCCTAGTCATAAAACATCACCACTGGCAGAACTGAGAAGCGGTCTATTATCACAGAAAGAAAGAAAGAAAGAAAGAAAGAAAGCTTTAGTTGTGCTATATTTATTTTTTTCTGTCGTATCAATAACCTTTTCAGCACGACGGTCATGCAGATAAGGCTGCTTATCCGCACCACCGTCGTGCCGATAGACACAGCCATTATTTAAACAGATTAATGTGTAAAATTTACAGATTAAAAAAGTAAAATTTAAGACAAAAATCTGAATTTAACAGTTTAATCTGTAAAATATATAGATAAAACTGTAAAATTTACAGAAAAAAGTGAATTTTACAGAAAAAGTGTGAATTGTACATTTAAACTGTAAATTTTACAGATTAATCTGTAAATTTTAAAGTGTCGAAATAAAAAAAAATAAGTGTCAATGTGCATAATACGTTTCTCCGCATAATACAAGCCTGATTGCTGATTGCTTCTCATATATATATATATATATATATACAGAAAATATGCCAATTGTGGGTTGTCTGTGTAGGACCTACTTATGTGGTGCATGTATGAAACCAACATATGTGGTGTATACCGTATATATAATATATACACCCCACATATGAAGATGAAATATATACACCCCACACATACAGAACAAAAGGGAAACTGTAACATTTAAACAGATGTTGTGTGTGTTTTGTGATGAAGCAGAAAACCATTTTCCATTTCTTATTTGTCGATCTGTAAGTGCTATAATTAATTTATTTCTATAAATAAAAAAAGAATAAATCATTTTAATATTTGCGAAATAAAACCACAACTGAACGTAAAGGATTATCCTTGTAAATAGAATAGTTTTAAATGTGTTCACAATATTTTATCAGCAGTACTAGTCTTAACGGATTAAATTTTGAATACATAAAATGCTAGTAAGTAAACTATAGACATCCAGTAACAACATACAGTTACAAAGGTTGATATTTATTTGACTTATACAGTATAACAAGGTATAATACATTCATAGTACACACACGCATTTAACAGTCATTATTGAGATGATATCTAAAGTTTGCAATAAACTTAAAAAAACATTTTTCAAAGAACTATGTGCTCAATGACTTTAAGTAATTAAGTAATTAATGGATATGAATATAACTGATTATTTTTATTAAAAATTTAAAAAAGGTTATGAATAGAAAATGGTATTTCACGTGAAATTTGTGTATATATGTGTTTTATATAAACATTTTTTGAAATAATCAATTTAGTATAATGTCAGATAATTATATATACGTAACTTACTTTTGAATTATATTTTTAAGGTGCGCACAATCACCTTATCTAACTGTCCATGCTTTTCTTATAATTGATTTACATGACTTTTTTTACTAAAATTATTTTTGTTAAATTATTTTTATTTTTTTGCAATCTTATTCGCGGTTCATATAAGTATTTTGATAAACTGCGAACAAGATACTGCATGTGGCAAGACCATGGCATGATGTATTATCCCTAATTATTTTAATATGAGTGCACCTTCATATAAATAATTGAATAAAATGTTTGAGCTCAATGAAATCGATAATCCATGTAAACCTCACACCTCTTTCTCTCACCCTTTCTCTCATCCTTTCTCACTTCTAGACGTGTAAGTAGGATGCGCGGTGATTTATCTAACACAAACATCGGTGTAAGACCCCCTACTGATCAATCAGTTAGAAAAGTGTGTCAGATTAGATATGATCATTCCAGATCATCACAAGTATCATCATCATCAGTTTTAAAAAAAACCATCATCATCTTCACCATTTAATATTTCATCATAACATAACATTTTTCCATCAAAATACATAGATATATACATAAAGTTTAATAGCAAGTGTTTGACATATATGATACTATAACTATCATTAATGATTAGCAAATACACACTTGTTTCATACATTTATATGTAAAAGGTTTACACATTAACTAACTTATTACTAACATCAACACATCTTAAAGGAAACCATTTATTACATTTGCGAAAATTCTTTTTTTTTTTTGGTTAAAATCCACTATCCATGGGTATATGACTATGGTACCTGTCATAATGATATACAGATATTTCCATTTCACTATATATTTCATACGATCCTGGATCCCGGTGTACTGGGTACCGCGCACCGGCTTTTCCCCCACTCTAAATGACCTTATTCAAGCCTAAGGAAATAACAAATATATTTTTCGAGTTATGTGCCGTTCAAGAAAAAAAATCAATAATAGAAGAGTTATATTGCCATTACTTATCGTGCATAGTATATTGGTAATTAGGTATTTGCGAACAAAAGTTATTTCAATATTTCTTTAATTTTCCGGATATGATATTGTGAATTCTCGCTCTTATTTGGGCAACAGTTCTGCCAGGTAACTTTTGTGAGAGTTCTTTTAGTTTCCCCCCAGCAGGCATTTCTCTCGCTGATATATATGACAACAGTGACTTTCAAAAAACATCATTTTCTGTATCCATCCATCTGATTCGCTTGATCTTCGGTGTTTTTGTCTGCGTTTCTGTAACAGCCGTTCATCAAATTGAGTTTTTTATGTCTTTATGACCAATAATTAAAATTACAAATAAAAACCATTCTCCATCGCCATAAGAACCCGTGCTACTTTTGTTTTTTCGATTATAGAACTTTGAAGTCTGTAAACATCTGTGTGGATATTAACATTGTGGCCCATGTGGTCAGCGACCATTTTTAATTCGGCACCCGTCATGTCGAGGATCTGTACCAAAAAAATAAAACAATACATGAAATGACGAAGAAAACTGAATAAGTTTAAATAATGTTTAATGTATACACTACCATTCTTGTTTCCAACTTATAAACACCAGCTTATATTAAAGTGCTTAAGAAAAAGAAAGTCAACTATGAGAACCGGTTATAATAGTGTTATATTTGTTCTCTTAACAGCATATACCCGTGTAGTCGTAGCCAGATAACGCCGCATTTCCCTTGTACGAATAAGATTCGGTTTTTGCAATCCAGGGCATTCCTGAGTTACCATTCTCATTGCAGTGCATCCATCCATGGGCGTATTGTCACTTTGCCTAGTTAGAAATCATAAATAAATATCAGATTATTGTATTTTAAAATCAGAATAAAGATTCAAATAAAATCATGTTTTATATTAATGTATAATTTCCTATGTTCTATTATTTTGTATTATTTTCAACAAAAATTATATAATAAACATATGATTAAAGTATGTGCTTGTTTTAAACAACTTTATCCGAAAATCAAAAAAATTTAAGATAAAACATGTAAAAATTTACAAACATGCAAGAGAGTGAATAAATAAATATATCGATAAAAACTTACAGGTTCTTCCGCCTATGAGATTTCCGCATTGCTGTGAGTTCACCATGCACATTCAACCCTGTTTGGCACGCGTTCCAAAAAATCCCACTTTTTATACAACTAGTAAGTGTCAGTCAAACAAGCACGCTGATCAGTATCATCGCAATGCCTCGTTGAATGGCATTAATTACCAGATGATTTCCCTTGAAACCCGTTAGAAACTGCCACCCAGGTGATCATCAGCCGCATGGCAAAACGTTGGTTAGGCAACACAGACGATTGCTTGATTTTGATCTTGATTTTAAAAAGACTGATCAATTTTGTTCAGCCATAGAAATGACTTTATTCAGAAACTTTTCTAATAAAAAAAACAACTTTAGTTTGTTATCTAAGACATTTAACTTAAAATCATTCTATCACAGTTGGTATATGTAAAAACATTTAAAAGGGCACCACTATACAAATTCTTTGTTTGCAAACGTATATAATTTATATAATTTTGCTCAAATTCGTTTAATTCAACATCCGTTGGCGGACGATAAGCTATCTATACTTACAAGTGCGTTATGATAGAATTCCATTTTAAATAGCTAAATACATGTTAAATGGTGTAACCTTCAATATAGCGCTATTTTGTCAATTCTACATGTTAAAAGATATCAATAGTAACGTTAATAAAAGTTATTTTTAATTAAATAAATACTATTTCTTTGTTTGTTTGAACGTTTTCCACGTTTTCCATTGCTCTTCCAGTAATTATTCATCTATTTCTTTTCTTTTGATAATTTCTAACTTCAACTCCCCTTTATTCATACTATTGCATAATGACCGTTAGTCCATTACAAGACAACCGTTATGTTGATGCGCTAATTTATTGCGGTAAACGCCGGAATGGCAGTTGCCAAACGATGCCCTTTCATTATAATAGCCATTATAGCTGATGTTTATTTGATTGGAGTTAAATTTTCACCACGTGATGTCCGTGCAGGCCCGTTAGTCACACATAAAACTTCTGATAGCACACTATAGCAATTGTATTGCAGTCCAAAACGGCTTGCATTAAATTAAGGAAAGTTCTGAGAAATTGAATCTATGAGACAGTGTGATGCATGTTATCAATGTAACTTAATCATACGTTGTAGAGAAACGTGTTATATTAATTTTCATTTGATGTAAACCTTGATTTATCATTTAAATGACCAGACATGAACATTCATAAGACCAGGCAAACAATACACACTGTCTGCTTGTTGCATTCACTTAATACTTTATTTGTTTTGTACACCTGTATAAACACTATGCCTAATAGACAAATCCATAGATTGTTTTGGACAATGATTTGACTCAAGTCGAATCTTAACTTGAATTTATTCACATATGCTAATATACTAGCAAGGGTAGCATCATCATCACCGCCACCTCTCATCGTCATCATCATCATCATCATCATCATTTGCATCATTATTTGATAATATTTATTATTATTATCCTAATATCGTCTTCTTCTTCTTCTTCATCATGGTCGTCGCCGTTGTGATCGTGGTTGTTGAACTGACACAACTATCGTGGCTCACTCAATCAAGAATTGCAGCAAGGGCCTCCGTGGCCGAAGACTTTTACACTCATTCAGCTCTCACCGCGTGGGTCGGTGGTTCTACCCGAGTGCCTCTGTGTATTCGGGGTCTTCTTCCACATGTAGTTAGCTGGACGTCGCTATATGACGGAAATACTGTCGCAGCGACGGTAAACCCAAAAAGGCAACACTGCATGAAAAATACGTTTTATTTCTCTTTTCACAAAACGATAAATTTAAGGAAATATTTTCAAAATGTTCATATCATTTGATTTTAACTGGTATTCTTAGAACGCTATTGTCATCATCTCTTACTAGGATTTCTCCCTAATCTGCCGTTTCTTCCCTCATTAATGTGTCATTAATAATTCATCCACCACATAGCGATTAACATGTGTTTGAATATTCCTGTACTTTTACGGTATACGGATTCTCGTTCTCGTCACTATCACATATGTAGACGACAAGTGAATAGAAAAATATTAAATGATTCGGTATCACTACAATTGCCTGAACATGCCCATTCACCATCACTGTAATATCTTGTTTTATGCCACCGATCGAAATGTTTTTAGTAAAACATTTACTGCAACCTTGACATGTTACTCCGCAAAAAAATTGGTGTGTATGTGATATAAAGATTCAACATTCCTGAAAATCATATAAACATTTAAAAACTTATTACATAATTTTAATCATACGTGTAAATGGTTATCTGAATCAATTATAACATAACAGTACCAATCAGACAATGCTAACATCTTAGTATGGTATCATATAAAGCTGACACGAAATTCCCTTTGATTTAATTATTCATAAATCATTTCATTTCTCAATGGTTTGGTTTTCAATATTGATGATAAATACAATCGGGTTAAGGATGCAACTTTCACTAGTCCCCCCCCCCCCGATTTAACAGTTCTTTATGCAAATATGAAATAATTTGAACTGTTTTATACTTTCATACAGGATATTTTCACCATAACCATTTCCATTTAAAAAAGAAATAATTATTTGATTTGTATCGCTAACATGTGTTTAAAATCATTTTGCGCTTGAGCACCGGAAGGCGAAATGAAAAATAGTAAATTCTCGTCTGGCGGATTTGTTGGGTGCCACACGAAAAAGTCGAAAAGACGAAATATTAATTTTTCTTATGGCGGGGCGAGAGTTCGCAGCGTAATGCGAAATATTGGTTTCTCACCTGGCGGGTTGTCGGGGCGCCATGCGAAAAGACGAAAAGAAGAAATACTAATTTCTCGTGTGGCGAAATGTCGAACTCTTGGGGCGAAATTTCGGGGCGAAAAGTCGAAAACACGAAAAGTCCAAATTTCGAGGGGAGATTTCGGAGCGAATAGTCGATATAATAATTTTCGTGTGGTAGTTTTCGCCGCGAAATCTCGCCCCGAGACTTCGACGTTTCGTGTTTTCGACTTTTCACCCCGAAATCCCGAGATTTAGACATTTGCAGCAAAATCTCGCCACGAAATGGCTGATATCTGCGACGATAGGCACGTGTGTTAATTTACTTATAGAGGGCATCATCCTTTTAATAGAAATTAATCATGTGTGACACACAGTATTTCGAGTAAATTCGCGCGCTATACGCTCTACACATCATTAAATTAGCGGTTCAAACGGACAATTAGCGAAACTGTGTTGTTTAAAAAGAAAATTGAGAGCTCTAGTGATATGGATATTAACATTGATGAAATTTAAAACCGATACTTTATGGAACATTGTAAACAAAGGAAAAAGAAAGGAAGAAATTTGGAATGTAGGCATATACTTAGGCATACGTCTACTCCAAAGTCTAAGGACTCATCTTAAATGAAGAAACTGGCCGAGCAACAAGCCTAAAAATGAATATAAATCCTGATTTATCAAATCATTCATTTAAGCTGAAATATATTTCAAATCTAAATAGAATAATAGACTTGCTTAATCATCATATTTAATTAGATACATTTTGAATTTAAGTTACTGTATGTGTTACGAAAAAGTTGCTTTTAAACTAATTTAAATTCTAAATTTATGTAAGAATAATGCGTAATTTAAATGACACATTAATTTGGAAGAATAATTCAACTAAAATAACATTAAACTTAACTTGATTTAGAAAATAATTTGAACTTAATTTTGATAAAATATGTTAAAATCTCAGGAATAATTTTATTTATATACTTATTTAAACTTTTTATGCAGTGCAAGGCAAGAATCCCAACAGGGCTTTTTTAAAAAAAAAACGAATTTAATTTTTAATAATATGAAGTCGTTGAGACGTTCGAATATTTATTTCGCTACGAGAATATGAATGAACATACAAGAATTGTTATTAAGGTTTTGTAATAGAATAAAACTTATGCACACAGAGTCAAACACTGATGTTAGTTTTCATATGAAAAAGTGTTCAAACAAGTAATATCTTTTGTGATATTATTTAGAAATTAAACAAATTTAAAGGGTTAAAGGTACAATTCCGAAACTTCGTTGAAAATGTCAAGTTAAGGATTGATACAAACGCAAATCATGCTTTACATTTTAAATTCATATTTGAATACCTGAACTGCTCGGTTATTTTGGAAAATTGAGAAAATCAAGTTTACGCCAGAAACGTCGTTTAAAAATGCAATCATATACACGTAGTTATCAGGTACATGTATATGGTTTCATATAAAATATATTTTAAATTTATTAGGAATATACTGTTTGTAAACAAAAAAAAAATAATAATTAAAAAATCGCTTGATATATTTTTTTTGTATGGTTAACAAAAAAAAAATACAACAACATTTAATAGAAATAACGCTTACGCCTCGGTTGAAATTCTGTTTCAAGATTTGATATAACCTTAAAATTCTATATTTATATATGATTACTTTTGAATTTAATTTGAAACTGCAATACGCCCTCTATGTAATTACCGTTTACATTATTATTCTGGGATTTTCCAGGGAAAAACACCTTTTAAGCCACAAATACGCGTGGCATATTACATTTTGAACTGCCTGTGTCCGTCCATCCATACGCAATACTAAAACTGTCGAAATACATATATATTTGCTAATCAATTAAGAAATCAATCAGAATAGGAATAAGTTACCTTTTCGTTTTTGCTTTTGCATACATTTTAAGCTTCTCTACCTATGTATCTATTTTTCTCATGGTTATATCGATTTTACTGCTATATATAACTTGCAGTTATACTGTGGGCAAGAAGCTAAAACGGAATAAAGGTTGTTGTTTGTTGTTGTTGCTGTTGTTATGTACATGTACGTAAATTACAATATCAAAAGGTGTAGCTCCCAAGAACATTACAGCTAGTTTATACAAGATTTATGATTGGAAACACAATTGGTGTACAGATTACTACAGTGTGTAACTGTAACTGTGTAATCTTTTATAAATATATAAATACTAAAAACACCTTCGGTTTCATGTGGTTAGCGCACTCATACTTCTTTCATATAGGGACATGATGTATCTAAATATAAGGATATTATATAACAAGGAGGGTGTACCTGAAACATGAATACATAATAAACATTGTTTGATTATTCTTATGTTTGTGTGCATGTTTTTGCTGTAGATTACGAAAGCCAAGTAGATCCAATTTAAAATAAAATTTAAGAAATATTATCTCGTGATAACAACATAACTCGTAATACAGAGATAATTATCTCGTAGTTTCGAGATAAATTTTCTCGTCATAACGAAAATAGAATCTTGTTATTACGACTTACGTATCTCGTTACACGAGAAAAGATGTTAAGATACTTATCTCGTATAACGAGATGATATACAACATCTTTATCTGTATATGTTAATTGCAATTAAAATGTTAAACAGACCTCATAAAAGTTAATATTGAAATCATTTGAACAATGATAATTATAACTAGATTTCATTCGTTGATACGAATGATAGGACTTTCTGCTACATTTGTCAAATACTTAAAAGCAAAAAAAGTAAGAGGATATGAAATTGCAGCCTTTAACTTGCTTTTGTATGGCCATTACTTAAATGAACTTTGAAAAATAAACCGTTTAACTTGGAGGAAATGGCAAAAGTAACTGAAAATCATTTTTTTATATCGATTTATTTAACTTGGACTATTTTCATAATCTATGTTACAAATCAAATTTATTTAAAACGCTTACAATTCGAATTCCATCCTATAATAATGGCTGTAGACCGCGTACAAAAGTGTGTAGACAACGTCAAGTTTGATGTCACATGACATCATAGGCATAAGAAAATCAATGAAATGAAATATTAAGTATCTTAAATATATCAAGTATTTTTTTCATGCTCCTTGCAACTTTGCAACATATAGAAATTAACGCGTAGATATATTAACATTCTTTTTGACCTTATGACGTCAAAAACGTTAATCCTCACAGAATATAAATAAGTCTTAAAGACTAATATTCATCCAAATATCAACTTTCTAAATCATCTCGAAGCGATTTTATATGTTTTTGAAATTTGACGTCAATATTTCGAAACTTGGATTCGCCATAGAACCATTGCCTTTTCGTCTTTTCGAATTTGTAAAACGGGACCCGGGATACACAACTAGAGCGTTACATATACATTCTTTGAAATTTGCTGAAAATTGGTCCAAAAATAATGGCTGTACACCGCGTAAAACCATTTTGTCCTGACGTCAAATCTGATGTGATATAACGTCAAATTAATATGAATTACATTGCATTCTAAAGCATTTCTAAAGTATATACCATAAGATTTCATGGTCCTGGGAAGTTAACAGCATATTAAATTTACGCATATATATCAGAAATAATTTTTGACCTAATAACGTCATATGACGTCAAATGACGTTCATCTTCATAGAATGTAAAGCACTCTTGGAGACTTATTTACTTTCCAAATATTAGATTTCTAACTCATCTGGAAACGATTTTATACGTATTTAAAATTTGACGTCAATGGTTTGAATATTGGATCCGCCATAAAACCTTTGCATTTTTGAATTTGGAAGAACGGATACCGGGATGCTCAACTATAACCTAATATACACTTTCTGTGAAATTTTATGAAAATCGGTTCATTAACAATGGCTGTAGACCGCGTACAAACTTTAATAGCATATGGCAAGTGTAACGTCATATGACGTCATAGGCATATGAAAATTGTAGAATTAAAAATATCACCGTTTGAAGCAAAATGTCATATAATTTACATTTCCATGGACCATTTTAACATATAGAAATTTTCTTGTAAATATTAGAAATAGATTTTCATGTAATGACGTCATCTGACGTCACATGACGTTCATTTTCACAAAATTGTTTAGTCATCCATAAACCTACATAATGTTCAAATATCAACTTTCTATCTCATATGGGACCGATTTTATAAGCATTTGAATATTAACGACCATAGAACCATGGTCTTTTAGAATTTTGAAAAACGGATAGCGGATTGCACAACTAGATCTTAATATACAAATTCTGTGAAAAATTGATAAAAATCGGTTTATAAGTAATGGCTGTAGACCGCGTACAAACTTTTGTAGAATATGTCAAGTGTGACGTCATATGACGTCATATGCCTATAAAATTTATTGAAATAGAAATAATATTGTCTGAAACATATGCCATTAAATTTTTATTGCTCTTCGACCATTTCAACATATAGAAATAATCTTGTTAATGTTAGTAATATATTTTCATATAATGACGTCACGTGACGTCATATGATGCAAATTTTCTAAATATTTTTAAGACTCCGAGAGACCTACATACTGACCAAATATCAACTTTCTATCTCAAATAGGACTGATTTTATAAGCATTTGAAAATGTACGACCTTGGTTCGAATCTTGGATTCGCTATAGAACCTTGGCAATTTCGAATTTTGAGAAACGGACACCGGGATGCACAACTAGAACTTAATATACACATTCTGTGAAAATTTGATGAAAATCAGTTCATTAATAATGGCTCTGGACCGCGTACAAACTTTTGTAGCTTATTTCACGTGTGACGTCATATGACGTCATAGAGATATGAAAATCATAGAAATCAAAATTTCCGCATTTGAAGCATGAGTCTTTAAATTTTCATTGCCCTTCGACAATTTCAACATATAGAAATATTCTTGTTAATATTAGAAATACATTATCATATAATGACGTCACGTGACGTCATATGACATTTATTTTCACAAAATATTTAAAACTTCTAGAGACCTATATACTGACTAAATATCAACTTTCTATCTTAAATAGGACATATTTTATAAGCATTTAAAAATTTACGACCTTGGTTCGAATCTTGGATTCGCTATAAAACCATGGACTTTTCGAATTTTGAAAAACGGACAACGGGATGCACAAATAGAACTTAATATACACATTCTGTGAAAATATGATAAAAATCGGTTCACAAGCAATGGCTGTAGACCGCGTACAAACTTTTGTAGCATATTTCAAATGTGACGTCATATGACGTCATAGAGATATGAAAATCATAGAAATCAAAATTTCCTCACGTGACTAATAAGTCATAAAAATTTCATCGTCTTAGGATTATTGCAACATAGAAAAATAAGCGCTTAGTTTGGAAGAAAAAAAGAATAATAATAATAATAATAAAAACAGTACAAACCCAATATGACTTTCTGCCGAAAGGGCAGAAAGTCCTAATAATAGTTATATTTAGATTGATCAAATTTGTAGAATGTTAAGATGTATATTTGAGCGGTTTAATATACTTAATTGTAGCAAATTTAATAGTGTAGATAAATCCATTATAATAATGTTCTCCTTTATAAAGTGACACCACATTCTAATACAATGCATGTGCATTATAGCAAGCCACTCATCGTCCCTGGTGGCCGTGTGGTTAGAGCGTCCGCCTCCGGAGCGGGAGGTCGTGGGTTCGAGCCCCGGCCGCAACATACCAAAGTCGTAGGAATGGTAATGGTATAGCTCCCTTGCTTAGCATTAAAAGATACTTCCATGGACTGGTTGTCTCGGTGTCAGGATAATGTGAATGGGTGTGGTATCATGCCACATGTCTACGGCGTGATACTGCAGTGTGGCAGCACTTTATCTGTCTTAAGAAGACATCGTCTCCAAATGACTGAAATACTATCGTGGGATGTTAAACCCATTAAACAAACAAACAAACACCGTCCTTTAATAATACGAACACAAATATAAAGCGGTCAAACAACAGATGATTTCATTATTTGCTAAGTTGTATCAGGAACATTTTATACTTTCCATTTATTGGAAGATCATAAATAAATAAATAAATAAATAAATAGATAAATAAATAATGATATCACAATATTTCAAAGACTGAAAGAAACGTTGGTTATAAAATCTAAGCACCCAGGACGTCTTAGTGAGAAAACAAATCATTAAAATTTTAGATTGTGAGTTGTTCATCGTGTTAGAAAATTAAAATGCATATCTGAGCGAGACACCGCAGTCCAATACAGTGCAGGTCTAATACATCACGCTTCATAATAACACGAATACAAACATAAAGCGGTCCAACATTTAGTTTCGTTATTTACTTAGTTGAGTCAATGACCCTATAGAGTCCAGGGTTGACTTAAGGGGCCTTCAGTCATTTGAACACCTAAATTGCTAATATTATATATTATATATTAATATAGATAGATATGGTCTAAACAACATAATTGTATCGTAATTAGGATAACTATCTCGTAAATACGAGTTAATTATCTTGTAGTTACAAGATAACTCTCGTTATTACGAGTTAGTATGTCGTTATTACGAGATATTGAGCATAAATTATTTTTTACTTGGCACGATTCGGTTTTCGTAGTAGATACATTTGTGTACTATAGCCCAACAATTCAATATAGATGGCCAAGCGATCTTTTCGCATACGATAAATGAGTCAAATAAGCAGTGGCGTACTGAAAAGAGTTCTGTGCGTGATAACATAATAATGTCGAATAATTTCGGAAGAGTGAAATGTAAAATGGCACAATAATCTTATAACAGTTAGAACTACTATGATATAACATCAATAATTGCTATCCTTAAGACAATCATGTAAAAATAATAATAATTGAAACAAGACAATCGTGACATTAGAAATGAAGAAGGGCTTTCTCCCTGAACCTGACACTGTCAGAAATTAAATTCAGCGTCAGTGGGGTTATTTTGTGTTATTTGTATTTGTATTTTTTTTTTTCATTTTCGGGTACATTTTTCGACGAGTCAATTGTTTTTACTTTTCTTTTGAAAATTCATTGCTTACCATGAAACACAGAAAAAATCCACAGTGATTGTTAAATAACAACATATTGAACACATATTAGTTTTGTATGGTTAACAAAACACAAGGTCGCCTTTATCATAGGTTGACATCACATCGCACACCAATAAAGGTGATTTAAGCTGCGACGCGCGCAAAATACTTTGACTTGACATAACTTTTTGACGCTTCGGCGGGGCCTTTGTGGCCGAGAGGGTAAATCGCTGACTTAAACACTCACTCAGCCCCTCACCGCTTGGGTTCGAATCCCGGCAGGGTCATTCGGATTTTCATGTAAACCCAAAACACACACACACACATACACTCGTCGCTCTGACAGTATTTCAGTCATATAGCGACGTCCAGCATATTACAGGTGGAGGAAACCCCGAATGCACAGGGGCACCCGGGGACAACCACCGACCTTCCGCAAACCAGATGGATGGCTTCCTCACAGGAAATTCCGAATGACCCTGACGGGATTCGAACGGTTTATGCCCAACTGTCCCACTTTTTGATATTTTGTTTCCCAACTGTCCCACTCAAGATTTTTAGCACCTTGCTGGGTGTGTTTTGATAAGGGATTATAATCTATTTCAAACTACAACACATTAAAATGAATTGAAGTTGTATTATCTGATTTTGTTTCTGATTTTTTTTTTGATTTTGTATTTTAAGAGGTAAAATTTCATGTTTTAGTTATATTGTATTATTTCTTTCTAAAATGTGTTTATTAAGGTCCATTAATTAGGGTTACTAAATTAATTGTAATTTATAGTGTAAACATGCATTCCTTTGATCTCTGGCTTTAAAGCTTATGTGAATTGATAAAGATAAAAAATAATTTGAACTTATTAAGATAATTATCACCTCTGCTACTTTTTTCTTTAAATTGTGTTAATTGATTGGTCCAACTAAAGTCCATTTATCCTGTATATATTGCTAAGTGATTGGATTAAGAAATACAAACAAGTCCTTTGATCTAGCAGTTTACTACTTAAGGTAAACAATTTGATTTGAAGTAATTAACATTTTTGGTTATCAATTTATTGTGACTTTCAAACTGTGATATCTCATTAATGAACTGAACTGTATCAGATACAATATATTTACATTCTGATGTAAATGTCTTCATTTGATAGTAAAATTTCACTAAGTAACATCGTCTGAAATTATAAGCTAAAATGGCAAATGCACAAGTGAGTGTGCAGTTTGTCAAGAACCAACGTGGTGGTGATAGTCTGGTTTACAATGGATTCAGATACCAGGTCAAAAACCGAAAACCAACAAGGGTGTACTGGGTCTGTCATGTCCGAACCTGTTCTGCTAAAATCACAACAGCTGACAACATTCCAGTTTCTGTGACCAATACCCATAATCATGCAGCCGAACACATGGAACTGAAGCGCCATGAAATAAATCAACTCATGCGAAAGAGGGCACGCGAAGAAACCACGCCGATTCCGTCAATATATGAAGAAGTCATATCCAGTCTGAGAGACAGAGAATGGGACGAAGATGCAGAACAAGTCTGCAAAGGATTACCAACCTTCCCCTCCACCAAGTCATCTCTATACAGGGAAAGAGGTGCATTGAGACCGGGGATACCAAAGTCCAGGAGTGACATAGATTTGGATGGAAAATGGACTGAAACGCACACTGGTGAGCAGTTCCTACTGGTTGATGAGGCAGAGAATGACAACAGGATGCTGATTTTTGCTACAAGAACAAATCTCCAGCATCTGGCACAGAACCCAACCATATATGGAGACGGAACATTTTATGTGTGCCCAGACATATTCAGCCAGGTCTACACACTCCATGGATATATTGATGGACACATGTATCCGTTAGTGTTTGCCCTTCTGCCTGGAAAAAGTGAAAGGATTTACTGCAGACTTTTTCAACATCTTCAACAGAAATGCAGGGAAATAGGAATGGAACTGGGACCAGACACACTCCTGATAGACTTTGAGGCAGCAACCAAGCAGGCAGCTCGCAGAGTGTTTCCAAATGTGAATGTGAAAGGGTGTTTTTTTCATTACACACAGTGTGTTTGGCGGAAGATACAGAAGCTTGGCTTAGTTGGACTGTATTCTGAGAATGAGGACTTTAAGAAACTAGGAAGAAGAGCTGCAGTTCTGCCTCTAGTCCCCATACAACATGTTGAAGATGTGTGGTTTGTCGCACTGACGGATGCTGAAAATGCAGAGATTCCAGTGGATGTTTCAAGGTTCACAGACTATGTCACTGAACATTGGGTTGAGGGAGACAAGGACAACTGGAACCATTTCGAGACAGAAGGACCAAGAACAACAAACAACTTGGAAGGCTGGCACAACAAACTAAAGAAAAGTATGAGACAGTCACATCCGAACATTTACAAGTTCTTGGAAACAATACAAAGGATTGAAGCTGCCAATGCTATCAAAATTCTTCAGCACAGTGCCGGAGGAGTGAGAGAAAAGAAGAGGAGGAAATACCGACAACTTGAACAGAGACTGTCTGCCCTGAAACACAAGTACATGGCTGAAGAAATCACTGTGATGGAGTATGCCGATTGTGCATCGCATTTGATTCGGTTTGACGAGTAACTCTGTATAGAACAGATCAGTAGGGTGGAATGTCACAGTTGTTTAAATGAAATGCTTGTTTTCAAATTAAAACAAAATACAATAAATTGTACCACATCCGAATATAGCCCTGTCTTTATTTGATTTGTTCATGACACATGAAATAAAAATAATAAATATATGAAAACATAAAGAGTTTGTTTTCTTCATTTCAGAGAGAGAGAGAGAGAATACTGACAACATCCTAAAACATAATAAGTATTATAAATACTTATTATAAATAATTTTGCTAATAGCATATAACTTATTATAAATACTAATGCAATATATTATATGAAAACATAAAGAGTTTGTTTTCTTCATTTCAGAGAGAGAGAGAGAGAATACTGACAACATCCTAAAACATAATAAGTATTATAAATACTTATTATAAATAATTTTGCTAAAATTTTATAAATACTAATGCAATATATTACTAACCATAAATACTATTGCAAATTGCTCTTAATAATATAAGACAATAAGACAAATAATTGCACTGAAATATTCCATCCATTTAGGTAAAGACTATAGTCACTCATCCATGACAGTCTATTGTTATCCAATTAAGCATGATTCCCAACTGTCCCACCTTGATTTTTACTGTTTTATATAAAAGTGGGACAGTTGGGAAGACACCATTCGAACCACCGCGGTGAGGGGCTGAGTGAGTGTTAAAGTCAACGACTTTACCCTCTCGGCCAAAGAATTCTTATAACAAAATGTACGTAAGAATGATGAACAATAGTATACGTTCACTACTGTAGTGCTATCCTACAGCTAAGTCCGCCACTGTCAAGTACTGTGCACCCTTGTCCTTTTTATCTGACAGACAAAAACATTGCTACTTCCTTTATTAACATAACGTTTCAGCCTTTTATATGTGAAACGGAAAGAGCTTTTCATCGGTTGTTTTTCAGGCAAGATTCACCATTCGCATCCTTATTTTATGTTGCTTTTTTTAAAATTATTTCGAAGCATCAAGTGTTAGAATAAACGAATTATTACTGGTACAAAATCAGAACCACAATTTCTGGGTTAAACAATTAAATCTTAAACACTGATGTCGATTTATTTGCTTGATTTCAAGGTTTGACATTAAAACAATAACGGCACACTATAATTCATTAGGTATAAGTAACAAATCTGATTTTCAACAGAAGTATAACCACATTATATTCTTCGATACAAAAAAGCAGCATATTTATGCTCTTCATCATTCGTTTTCTCGATACACATGTAAATTTGATTATCGTTTTCGGCGACTGTAATATAACTGCTTGAGTTTTAGTTGGTGTTCTAGCTCTCAACAAAGTCATCGTCCCCAACACGTTCTCAAAAATTATTATATATCGGGGCGTTTTCATATTCACTCAGTCACGTGTAATCTTCTTAAAGTTGTTGTATTTGTCTGTAATAAATTAGTTACCCCCCAATTCTGCATTAAAAACATAATGTAGCAATGTTTTAGTCTTTATGTGGCACACAGAATCTAATCATTTTCTACCGACATTGTCCGAAATGTTTAAATTAAGATAAAAAAAGACACATTATACTGTTAAACATGTGTGGCTACCATTTCATTGCTTTAAATAGTTATAAAATTATGGGTTGATATATACAGGTTGTTTCCAGGTAAAAGAAGTGGGGCGATATATATATACTCCAGCTGCTGAAATGAGACTCGCTCGCGTTTTGCGCGTAATAGAATAAAGGGAGAGCACTGCATCAGTACTTTATATAAGTTTTCCACGTAAAACCGAGTTGTTCAAAAATTAATTAGAACATAAGAAGATACCTTAGGAAGGCATTTAAAAACGTTTAAAAAAGTGGGGCGATATAAACACCCCACATTTTTTTCACACCCCACAATAAAGGTCTTATATAGAAAAACACCCCATATATATGACAATATCTTAGTATATATATATATATATATATATATATATACTTTGATAGACGCTTAGATCGATGATAGGGTTCTTACAAATTCAATTTAAAAATTTTTTTAAGAATCATACTTTTGATCATATGTTTATTAATGTATATCTCGATTATCAAATAATTTAAAAATTTAATTATTTTTTTTCATTTTTTTTAAAAAATCTTTATACAAATTTGTTATGTGTAAAATATAACTCTCACTCTCAACAACATGTAGGTTCTCGGCTTGACAGTTTTTGTTTACTTACTAATCAACCTGTCCATTGATTATAATTATTTCTTATGTCTGCCATGTGACATAGTTTCTTTCAAATATGTAGACATCTATTAGTAAGTGATATATTTTTCGTCATAAAACATAAAAAATAACGTCAAATAAATCATAATTAGGTTGAAATAACATTACTATCGTGCCTAAGAATGGTTTCGGTGTTTTAAGGGCGGCGCACTGTGGTCAAAACATTGTATGCTTGATTTGAATAAAGTGCAGTCGATTTTATATCGGACCTTTCTCTGATTAATTAGAGGTATGTTGACTTGGTAATACTTTTTTTAAAATAAATTCTGCATTTCAGTCACTTAATTGTTAATTATTTTTTTTACAGTTTCTTTTTTAAATAATTGTTTACAT
The DNA here is from genome assembly GCA_021229015.1 of Solen grandis. Taxonomy (NCBI): domain Eukaryota; kingdom Metazoa; phylum Mollusca; class Bivalvia; order Adapedonta; family Solenidae; genus Solen; species Solen grandis. Next base: position 52,909,703 of record CM037780.1, read on the forward strand.
TTTCATAATCAAATTAAGTAATTATCTTTCTTAAATTCAATTTGTGTAAATAATTTTGCATCTCAATGCAGATCTTTGTAGTGTTTAGCAAAGAAGGTTCTTTTATTCAAATTCCAAATTAATGAGGTTATGATTGTAGTTTAGATCCATGTAAAAAAACTGACAACAAATGCATGTCTTAAAGGAAAGGAGACACAGTAACTTTTCTTAAAATAATTGAGGTATATTCTCGCTACTTTAGATAAATACAATTTAAAGAATATAATTTTGTTGATACTTTAATTGTTGTGGTTAAGTACCACTCTAAAGTCAAGCGAGTATAATTTTTAGTTTTGAAAGATTTATATATAGGCTCCTATATCAAAAGGGTTGCCTTTCAAAATAAATAATTTATTGTATACTATTTAATTGCTATAACACGTTGTATGCTTGACTTGAATAAAGTGCAACTGATTTTATGTTGGACCTTTCTCTGATGAATAGCTGCCCTTTCAGCGAAATAGTTCAGAACGTGTCTAAATGTCATGTAATCTTATCATCATTGTTATGTTTTATGATAAATATAAAGATAAACGTGTATTACTGGTTCATTAGTTGACTTGAGCGCTTAACCTGACACTGTAGTGACATTTTTTGTTTGTTTTAAAAATGATTTTTCTTTCATTTCAATTAGGGCGAGACACACGGTAAAATATAAGGAAAAAATATCTTAGAAAATAAGTTGAAACATCTACAGTTACCAAAATGTCGTATCTCACAACTTGAAAAAAACTTCAGTGCAATACGGTCGTACAGCTGAATTGCATAAAAAGGATTTTGTAACAGTTTCTTTTTTATTTTTTTTTTAAGTTGTAACTTTGTATATAATGTATGCACATGCTTAATAAAAGAGGATGCTTACAGAACTTGTTTGCCATTATTTATATCAAAATATCCAGAAGGTGACTTTAAAATGTGAATGTGACATATATAGAAATGAACATTTTTTCTAGTTATATGTTTTTCAGTTTTTGAACATGACTTGATTATTAAATGTTAAAGATGTATTCGACTCGAGTTTCAAATACATATTGGACATGTAAAATCTTCTCTTTTTCAAATATAAAAAAGTGTAAAACGATATAAAGATAAATGTACCAGTGCAAAACTGCTACTGACACCAGTAATTTAAGAAACACAACCTTGTCACGGGAGTTTACGGAAATGCGTACAGTACCGTTAGTTCACGGATACAAAGTGGCTGGACAACATTTTGACAGCAACTGAAATGAAAGTCCTATGTAAGGGAGAAAGACCGAAACAAAGAATAGACACATCGAGGCCACTACGGGCCAAAATAGTTTTCTTTGGAATATTAGAAAATATTAGGCGTTTATCACACTTAAAATATTTTCCATGTTATAATATTTGAAATCGCAAAATAAGAAAGAGGCATTGTTCTTTTACATTGTTACAGTTATAGACAATACCAAGTAAACACGGGAAACTGACACACTGCATAATTGCATAATTGCCTAAGGCTTATTAAACCATGCGTATCTAACGTCGCTGTAGTGTTGTAGTAGGCCCTCACAGCAAAATGTAATTGGTCGAGAAAAACGTGTAGCCTGTTTGTTGCCTTATGGCATTCCGCGTGTTTTCGAATGCGATCGGAATTTCCGATTACTTTAGGCTATTTCATTTTTAAGATTTTCGTTGTATTCATATGACTTACATAATGTACAAACATAGCTAACATAATAATCTTTCGATTTTTTCTCGGAACGCAACATAAAACTTTCTTCCAAGATTGGTAGGGATAAATTATAGACCGAATACATCTTTAAACGGCAGAAATACTGCTAGTTGTAGTTATATTTTCTGTATGTATTCATCAATAAATGAAAGAACCTGCATATCCAGCTTAGGATTATATTTGATACCTGTCAAAGGCTGCAATAATTAATTGACGAGAAAAATGTGCACCTCATTTCAACTCCTTGTCATTCAAAATTAGAAAATAATATTTCCATTCGCATATTTGATCATTATCACGCTATAATTTAAATCTTTACTTTCATTTGACTGGACAAAGCAATTTTACTGAAACAATCAGTAGTGCTTCTTGCCACCAATACCAGCAGCCATAGCATCAAGTCGTTGCCCCACAGAGCTACACAAAACACGTAGAAAATACCCTGGGAGTCTGGTCTAATTTTAAAATATAACTGTATGTCGACTCAAACAAATACTGCGATATTTTAAGGAACGTGGTTGACACGCATAGATTGCACAAGTAAAACGTAAGCAGGTTCGTAAATATGATAATAATGGGCCGAATAATATCATACGAGTAACCCTAACCCAAATTCTCAGTGAGGCCCTTCTTTTTTTATTCAGGATATATAGATTCCTTTTGGTTCTTATCTTTTCTCTACATATTTTAATTCATGCAGTTTCCCAAATATTGCACTCAATCCTTAGATTGAGTGGTTGAATGATTGATAACTCTTAAATCAATGCATTAATACTTGTACAGGCTGTATGTATATATCTGACAGAAATGTTTTAACCTAAAAACAATTGTTGAAAACAACTGAAGTAGTTGAGTGTGCTAAGTGACGGGATATTAATTGTCTAATGTTATTGTATCTGCTAAGTCTTTCAATCCTTATGCAAATGGCAGAAATCACGGGAGCAGTAAGTTTTGATTACACACCGCGATTAAAAACAACTTAAAAGATGTTCGGTGCTCTGTTAGGATAATGTGATCGGGTGTAGTATAAGGTTTCACACCTATATTGTAATACACATGTTACTAACAATAGTAAGAAATATATGTTGTTGAAAAAACGGTTATCCGTATTTGAAAAGGTTTGCCCTGCTAATAGGAGGACAATTGTCATAATAATCGCCCGTGGAAAAAGCACACGTTGAAAAGTGACGCCAATTTTAATCTTAAACATGGCCGTTACCAGGATTCGTATTATTTTAACAGTCGAACCATTGTAACACCATTTGACGTCAAAATTTGCTAAGTTTATACACCTGCAATAACGTTTAGAATATATAAATTGTATGTATGTATGTATGTATGTATGTATGTATATGAATAAAATCTAAAACGTGCATGAAGTTTTTAGTTTTTATTCGTGCAGGCACTTGATTTTAATTATAAGTCAATTTGGCTATTTAATTGAAATATCACTTGACTCAGACATATACCAATATATATAGTCTGTCATTATATTTAGGGTGAATTCGATATGCGCGAACAATATACACTGGCTTGACCACTGTTAATTAAATTCAATTCAATACTCAAAGTGTCGTAAAGTTATTTATTCATTTTAAAAAGAGTATATATAAGAAATACCAATATTTACGATATGCGTTTTGATTAAAGTTAATAATAGAATGCCAAAATAACATTATATATTACACATATGTATTATACAGAACAATAAATGGCTAATCGGGGCTTTTTAGCCCAGTTTTATTGATAATTGCTCTCGGGCTAATGCCCCGACTAGTCATGTATTATTCTATGAGTAATACTGCATTGTGCCACATGATACATGTATCGCGTATCCTTCATATGACTGAATTTATTGATTGATTTGTTTATTGATTTTACTTAGACTTGCACTGGAAAAACTAGAAAAATCTTCTCGTCAGAAACCACAAGGCCTGGAGTTTAGATATTTGGTGTGTAACATTGCTTAGTAGACCTCTACCAAATTCGTTCAAATCTTGGCCCTGGGGTCAAAATTAGCCCTGTCATAGGGGGTCACTTGATTTTACATATACTTGTATAGGAAAAAAATGAAAAATCTTCTTGTCAGAAACCACAAGGCCTTGAGTTTATTTATTTGATGTGTAACATGGACTATTGCACTTCTAC
>CM037780.1:52913685-52929808 GCA_021229015.1 Solen grandis
TTACTGGGGATTAACACTAACACCTCTTTAGGGAGTAGAGAATTAAAATATAATAAAGAAATTGACTTCATATTGAGTAGACAACTATACCCAATCACGGAAACACCCCCAAAATGTATGGGTAACCAAAAATACATAAACCAAATATGCCACTTCGCCCTATTGTCAGCTCAATTACATATGACAGTGCAAACTATCTAGCCAAAGTGCTGTCTCCTTTGGTTGGTAAAACTGAACATCATGTCAAAAACACAAAATATTTTTCCTCTCTAATAATGGATAAGACAGTAAGTAATCATGAAATACTAATATCATATGACGTAAGTGCATTATTCATCATTGAACCAGTGGGCAAGGCACTGACAAACAATCGGGACAGACTCTCTAAAGATCCCTCTTGCTTTCTCTCTCTCTCTCTCTCTCTCTCAGACAGAACACCACTTTTGCCAGTATGTATTACAAGACTGTTGGAACTGCGTTTAAAATGCACATATTTTGTTTATGATTGGACTTACTACCTCCAAATCCATGGTGCTGCTATGGGTTCACTTGCTTCACCAATTGTGTGTAATCTGCACATGGAACATTTCGAATCAATGGCTCAAGAAACAGATTTTGAAAAAGCCTTTGACTCTGTATCTTGGCTTTTCATTGATAAAGTTTTAAATTACTTTAATTTTGGACCTATTTTTAAACAATGGATTAAAACTTTTTATACAAATATTGAGTCTTGTTGTCTTGTTAATGGGCATTTATCTGATTGGTTTTATCCAGGTCGTGGCTGTCGTCAGGGGGATCCCATCTCCCCGTATATATTTATATTATGTGCAGAGGTGCTGGCTATTCTCATTCGAAATAACAAAAACATCAAAGGAATAACAATAAATAATACAGAGTTTAAAATATCTCAGTTTGCTGATGACACTTCATTGATTTTAGATGGGACTGAAAAATCACTTAAACATGCCATTGAAACCTTAACATTCTATGCAAAATTCTCCGGCCTTAATGTTAATATGGAAAAAACAAAAGTTATTTGGATAGGCAGTAATAAAAACAGTAATTTTAAACTTTGTTCTTATTTAGACTTAAGTTGGGTTAATGAATTTACTTTACTTGGGATAAAATTTTCTACAAACCTTAACACTATGATTAACAGTAACTACACGGAAAAGATAAATCAAATTGAAACATTATTATCCCTATGGTCAAAACGATTACTTACACCGATAGGAAAAATAACGGTCCTTAAAACATTAGCAATTCCTAAACTTAATCACCTAATTTTGTTAATACCCAACCCGGGGGAAAAAATAATTAAACAAATTGAATCTATTTTCTTTAACTTTTTATGGGATGGGAAACCAGATAAAATCAAAAGGAAAGTTGTATATATGAACCACAATGATGGAGGTCTAAGAATGGTTAATATTAGATATTTTATCTGTGCTTTGAAAAATACCTGGATCAGGAGAATGTTCATAGAAAACAGGAAATATATGAATTTTCCAATTTCAGCATATCATACAACATCATACCTTTTAAAACTGGGACCACAATATATTCTTAAAATTATTGGAGATATTGATAATCCATTTTGGAAAGATGTTTTTATGTCCTATTATCATTTTAGTAATACATTAATTCCCATTGGATCTTTAGATTTCAAGAGAGTTTATTTATGGTATAATAATAATATAAAGGTCGAGGTAACTATATAATGAAAAAGAAATATTTAGAAAAAGGTATATATCTAGTAAATGATATCCTTAATGATAATGGCACGTTCTTAAAATTTGAAGAATTTAAAAACAAATATGGTGCTTTCTCTAACTTTTTAGAATATGCTAGTTTGATTTCAGCAGTAAAATGTTACATGAAAAAAAGTAAATTGTGTTGTTTAGATAAAAAACTGCAAGACCCAAATATTCCTCTCCCACTAACCATCATATTAGAGAATGCAAAAGGATGCAGAAAAATTTATGATAAAATGATTCATAAGGCAATTCCTACTTCAGTTAAAAAGTGGTCAGATGAGTTAAGTCTAAATTTAAATATGAAAGATGAAAAAATATTTAAGTTACCATTCATTTGCAACAAAGACTCAACTCTACAGTGGTTTCAAACAAGAATTAACCATAGGATAATTGGAACTAATGTTTTACTTAAGAATATGAATATAAAAGATAATAGTCACTGCTCTTTCTGTCATACAGAAGATGAAACAAGAAACAGGCCCACCAACCTGGTTTGTGGTTCCGGAATGTTTGTCGCAGTGTCACATTTACATATTATTTCCATCACATTTATGTCTCGTTTAGTCCTCTGTAGTACAGTAATTTGTATTGTCTATTTATAGTTTGTCTATTGTGTCTGTCCTGTCTACACACGATCATAACCCCCTATATTAATTCATTTGCTCATTCAGTCATTTATTCGCTCATCTATATGCTCATTCATTCATTCATTCATTCATTCATTCTCTCATCTGCTTTTCAGAGTAATATGCTAACACCTGGTATGGGCCTCGATCTATTAATAGTTACTTCCTAACTAATTTCCTTCACGCATGCGCACTTCGTTATGAGAGATTTGCATGGCGCAAGCCTGAATTCTTCTCGCTGATTAAAATTATTAGAACTGCGCACTGTCGTGTTTTGCAGATTTTAAACATCTTTTCCCCGAGTCCTGAACCCCGAAGCAGAACCTACATTACCTACATAGATTGGCTGCGACATGTTGATGACACGCACACTGAAAAGAGGAGGAATATGCCAATGAGTTCACGGACCACCTTCACAGCATCGATCCAGGCATAAAGCTTACCACAGAAAAGAAGGAAAATGGAAGTTTGGCCTTCTTTGACATGAACACCATCAGACAACCAGATGGAACTCTCAAGACCACGGTTTACCGCAAGCCCACCCACAGAAATCAGTATCTTAATTTTCACTCTGAACATCCTATTGAACACAAGGTAGGTGTTGTAAGAACATAACACCAAAGGGCCAAAGTTGTAACATCTGACCAGAAAGACCTTAAGGTTGAATTAAATCATGCCAGAGGCTATATACAACAGAGAGCACAAACCAGCATTGAACAGGGACGGGGGGCCGGTTCAACCTTCCGCATATCTTGGACAATACATTAACATCTCTCACTCCCTCAAGAGGTGTTATTGTTAATCCCTAGTAAGACAATGTCATCAGTCTGCTGAAGAAGTCATGGATGAAAGCTCCAGGTTATAGCTTTCTCAGTTTTTTGTGTGTGAAATTGAATAGTGTTTCAACCTTGATAGAATGAACGAGACCGATATTATTTGAATAAACAAAATGAAACTGTAAAAAAAGTCGGATCGACAGCTTGATAATATGCCTAAATTGAACACTCAGTACCCACCAAGATCGCAAGCGGTACACTATGTCGCTTCGCTGCTGCTGGACGTTAGCCCTTTAAGGATCATGGGCTTAAATGTTTGCTTCTAATAGGCTTTAAACAACAACAGACAGAGTTCTTGGACCGCCCGTGTCGCTGTTTGAAAGGGATTATGGTGGTTCTAATAAGATATTTAAACTTACGACTTGATGTTTCTTTATATCAATATGGCTTAAAAAAATGGAATGCCGGCGTTGAAAACATCGAATCGGGAAACCGGAAGTAGAAACTTTGATAAACTTTACTAGAATTATTTTAACGAAAACATTTAAATTACACACTAATAAGCAAGTTTGTTACATAAGCATACTACGTGCAACATCGTTTTATGACATTCCTTGCCTACCATACCGATTAGAACTCAAATTCCGCATTAAATGTCACGATGGTTACAAAAGGATTACAATATAAACGGAAATAATTTTATGATCTTGGGATAATTTTTACAGTCTTTGTCACATAACCTTTTCTTAAATATTCCGAATTCAGCTCAAATGATGCAGTTTCAGCCTGAGATTAGGCCTTGGTCGAACATAATTTCTCAGAAAAACACAATACACTTATTCGATGATAGGTTCAAACTGTTCCACAATTTTCAAGAATATTTTATATGCCGATTAAAGGATTAATACGTAATTCCAATGATAGCGTTTTTTTTTAATCATTTTTTTTTATTTTACAAGCATGTATAAATATATTGCATCATTACACACTGTTCAATATTAATAAACTTGCGGACATAATATAAGGAAATCGATAAGGAATTATATCTGCCCAGTAGGTCTGAAGTAATGACATTTGAAAGTTATAAAAATCCATATTATATTCGACTTTTATTCACCCTAATTTCCGTATCTTTAAAGAAATTCTAATCAAAATATCACGGATCGAGCGTTGTTTGCGACATAGGGTTTGTTACAATAGAGGGTAACATCTAGTTTGTTTCGCTATACTATCTAATACAGTTATTTATATTGAAAACCCTGGCTGCCTTATATGTAGATTATGTATTGTATTGATTCATAACCATAATGTATTGAGTGATAAAGTGCTTATAAAGTGTCGTTGCAGATACATATTGAGCCTTTGTATTGGGCTCACTTTAATTTTTATGAGGTGAAAAAAATAGCCAAGTGGACCCAATATATCAACAAAAAGATTCAGTTTGTACTTGTAATGGCTCTACATAAGGTAAGGTAAACCCAATATATTGTCAATCAATAAACATGTATAGCTCTATATAACGTCTCTATATAAGCTATTTGTCATTCAATATATTGTGTTTATGAATCTACAATATACACTATCTGCATATAAGACAGTCGTGTCTTTTCATATATTTGCGCCAGTGAAGTAACTCGCGAAAACACAAACATTTTACCTGTCGCAACAGATTTTACCTGTCCCAATTTAGTAACAGCAACAACGTTTTAATACATACACTATAACTTTCTTTACATAAATACTATTTAAACATATTTTATCACTATTATATTTTCTTCGATGACAGTGTCATACATACCTTTGGTAGTAAATAAAATATTTATTTTATAAATATGCTTTATGTCTTTCGAAGAAAAATATCATTTGATTAAGTTATGATGGGCACAAATGTGAAAAAAAATTTTGGTTTTCCTTTAAAAATTTTCTAATATTAAAATGAAAAATAACAGGATGTGGTATGCCGTTAGTTTATTTCATTTACAAGGTCGATGTTTGCTTTATAATATTATCTGTCTCCCAAATGCAATTACATGTATTGATAAACTGCGCAATTCAATAAGCATGTACGAGTATGCCATTTAAAGTATATACTGGACAAGTAAAACGTTTTCATTGTGAATCGTTAGCTTTTACCCAGCTATTAAACTTCTTATCAAATCCATTTAACAAAGTATGTTTTTACCTTTTTGGGATTTTTTTCCACTTTCTCCACTATCCATGTCTGATCTGAAGTTTTTTTTTATCGCTAATCTTCCTCTGAGGTAACAGTTATACATTTAAACCATTTTACCAGAGTATATTTCATCAAACGCTCTAGTAAACGTGTATCGCAGATGACTTATTTAATTATAACCCAATTTACCTTTGAATGGTTTCATATTAGTGCTCATATTTCATAATTTGGGAGTGGGGGTTAAAAATGGTAAAATGTCTCCTGGTTATCTATGTTCACGTACGTCTCCTGGTGACATATAGCTCGTTCGATGAATGGGTGAAACTAACAGCTATACTCTGTAGCACATGAAGACCTTCTGAGTAAAGAGAATTTGTAGTTTCTGTTTGATGATCAAGATGGCACGCTTCGATGTGGAAGCCTCTGTTTTGTTCAGTGTTCTATATATGAGGCAATTATTTTTGGTGCATATATTAGGCATAGTCTACACCAATTCTCTACATATTTTCTACGATTATACCAAAAGAATCTTTGTCTGACTTTATCCTTGGTTTTCTTGATACGTACATTTTCCCCACATACACCATCATATAACTGTTCCAAATCAGTCTGTCTTAAACAACTAAGTAGTATATAGCCTGTAAAATTGCAATGTTGCGCCAAGCAGTTTCCAATTTCTTATACAGAATTCCATCATTCAAACCAAATGATTCATATCTGTACTAACCCAATAGTATTTAACTTCTTTACCATATTTAGCATACTTAAAAACTTTTGTGAAGACATAAACCAGCTGACAAAAATGTTCATAACTGGGTCATCATCTATCTGCAATTCCTTAAAATTGCTAAAATCTTTGGCTCTTTGGCTAGACATCATTGATCCGTGTGACACTGTCCTACTCTTAGTTTTTCTTTGGGTTTTCTCTGACCTCCATTGAACCTTTAAAACATGAAATACATTGACCTAGATTTTTCCTTGATATTTGTCGGTTTGGTCTTTCTCATTATTTAACTATTTTACCAGTGTTCACATCAAGAGTATAATACTCCTGATTTCAGGTGAGTAATCCGAACTCAGTGTTTTCTTATCACTTATTTGAGAATTCTCGTTCAATGTATCTCAAATCATTTTCTTGCTTCTCAGTCTTGTATACTGGTAACTTAGTTTAATTATGACTTAAGTCACACTGTATATTACTTGTACATCCCTTGTCAGTATCTACTAGAAATTTGCTAGAAATGTTATTTCCAACACTTAGCTTGAATATATCAGATTTGTACTGAAGTACAGTGGTAAAGTACAGAATGAAAATCAAGCCTTTCACAGACAAAACCAATATAATAATCAAGTTTTCACCTGGACGTTTGACCAGTTTTATCAGTCATTGGTATGATTTGCCCTGTCATATTCTCTTTACACTAACAGTTTCAGTTGTTTTTTGGTGCAAGGTAACTGCCGATGGATTTTTGCAGCTGGGTACAATGTCTATCTTTATCATTTACTTGTTTGTTTCCTGTTGTTTCCATATTCTCAAATTTTGAATAAACCCTATCACAATGTAAACAGCTTCTATCAAAACAAGGCTTTCTGCCTAAAATGGCACAATCAGATTGTAAACTTTGTATAATATCATAGTCAATATTCTCCAGCACATTCACCCATCTGTACAACTGACCTTCTCCATTTTAAAAGTTTTTGATCATTCTCAGACTAGCACGATCTGTTCTGACGGTGCATTTCATATCATAGAGATAATAGTGAAAATGTTTAATACAACTGCAAAAAATACTCTTTCCATGTCACAAAAAATGACTTTTCAGCTTTAGAAAAAAAAAACATTTCGCGTAATAAGTAATTACCCTTTCCTCAACCTGTCGGACTTGTGATAGCACAAATCTCATTTCAAATTACTAGCATTAGGGAAAGCTAATATGGGGTTGCTTACTAAAGAAGTTTCTTTCAGAGTTTTAAAGGCGATAACGCAACCAGCAGTCCATGCAAACTCTTTTCCTTATAGTACGTGCAATGGTTTAGCAATAGTTAAAATGTCCCTAATATATTTTCTATGGAAGAATGCTTAATATATAAATCTTTATACTGTTTTGCTATTTTTAGGAATTGGCCATTCTTGTACATATGTCACTTTCACGGGACATGTTGAAGTGCCTTGTTCTGATATGACATGACCAAGAAAGGATTCTTGTTTCTTGAAGAATTTGTTTTTCTTTGGATGAAGTTTTAAGTTTGCATTCCTAACTCTAACAAATGTTTCTTACAAATTCTCAAGAGCCTTGTCAAATGTCTTGGCAAATAAAATTATTTCATCTTAATATAACGAACCAATGTTGGTTTTGGTCTACCTAATTCATCTATTACAGTTTGCCAGGATCTTCACTTCAAACACAGAAAAAAAATTTAAATTGCCAATTGGTTTTTTCAACTGACTCTAAAACTTTTGTCAACTTTGGTAACCATTAAAATAAGAGACAGCCATAGTGTAGTTGCAGTTTTATTATTCCATTTGCAGCCACTGTTCTGATTTCTTCTTAAACTGTCTTTTAACAAAATGCATTATGTATGGGTATGTTTTAATTGGTTTGTGATCACCAGTATATATGCTATGTTTCACCAGGTCTGTTGTTTCTTTGCAAATAAAAGTATAATACTAATATCTCTATCATTTCTTGAAAACACATCAAATGATATCTAATTAAGAACTGTTTTAACTTTTTCCTTTGACCAATATCAAGGTGTTAAGGGTTTTTTCAAACAATCAGGTATTTTGTAGTCAGTAGCTAGGTTTGTATACTGTGAATAATTTTTAGGCATACTTTCAGACAGATTCTCATAGTTTACAATTACTGTATCAGCATACATGGAACATGGGGAGTCATTAAAACTGGATAGTCTAAAAGGATTCAATTGGATAAATTGTGCCTTTTCCTACCAAAACAACCGTTTTCTCTATATACATGTATTTTAATGATGACTCTATCAATCCAACTTGACTTTTATCCACTTTATGTAATGGTTTGCCAGAAACAATCACTGTAGCCATAGGTGTTATAACATGTCTATTCTTCAGCAGGAAATTTCAGCATAATTACTTTTTAAATACGTATCCTTTACGTATGGTCGTACTGAGGTAAATATCACATTTATGTGTAATCAAATAATCTTAACCAATGATTCCCCTAAGTTTTATATCAGCTAACAGAAATTGATGTTTTACTTTATATTTTTACATATCTCAGTTTCCATTTTCCCATGCTTTTAATATGACTGCGAACTTATCTGCCTGTCATATCTTATGTTCAACCTCTCTGAGCCTCAATCGAATATCAGATTCAGTCAATGATTCAATAAAACTGTCCAATGCAAGGGTCTCAGAGGTTATTTCTTGACTTGCTGTAGAGTAAGCTTGTCTTGTCAATTTTTTCTGATAGATTGTGCCAATTTCACTTAACAATTAACTGGCATTTCCTATCAGAGAATTTGCTAATTACAAAGATTTCTGTGAGTAGTTCCACCCATTACTAGTATTTTCTGCAGTAATATAGTAAGAAAATCTGTTAAATCAGCATTTCCGTCAAATGTTTAGGGTCTTATTTAAATATTTCAAGTTACCGGTACAGATGAGGTGCTACTGTGATTCATATTCCTTTTTCTGGCAGTCAGCAAGTCATTTTTTGTCCCTCTATACTGTATTATGACCATGGTAAGGAACGAAATCTGACATCACTTGATTTCGGAGGTCGTATTTTATATATTTATGTTTCTAATATATCATATGCACGGTTCAATCAGTCTGGCATTTATTTAACACTTGGTAATAGGAATCATTTGCCAAAAGGCAACCCTAACGAAGTAATAACGCGAAATGTTACATATGTCATACATATATTAAATCTGCTCCACTCTCAACTTACGTTGTTTTTTTTGTTGTTGTTGTTTTTGGCAATTCCCACTGGATGACATATACGCAAGCAATATCCCACAATCTGACGATGTCAATTTTACATCGTCCAATCATATCGCTCGATGCAAAATCGACCGAACATAAACGGAAGTTGATAGTGGAGCAGCTTATAAAGATGAACAAACTGTTGACATTTTGCGTTATTATTTCGTTTTGGTTGCTAGTTGACAATGATTCGTTATTTCAGTGTTAATTAAATACCAGACTGATCGAACCGTGCATAGAATATGATACTAACATACATTTATACAAAGTTACGACCTTCGTTATTTGTAATGTAAGATTCCGTTCCTTACCATGTTTCAATATACAGTGAAAGAGAACTGATTTTTTTTCAATCAAGATTCCAATGCGTGTGTTAATTCTACGGTTCTGGCGCCAGTGGGTAGACAGCTATAAGGTGACCATTTGTACGAAATGTAATAAGATTCAGACCATTAGTTTCATAGAAGAAAATGGTTATTTTTTTTATTTATTTATGTCTTTATTTATTTATTTAGCGTATATTAGGAAATTAGCTGGCCCTAATAGGGTTCTTATTTCTTAAAGAATAATCTTTTCATCAATAGAGGGCCATGAGATGACCATTTGTGCCAAATAAGATTGAAATCTAACCAATGGTTTCAGAGTAGATTTTTTTTTAATCATGATATTTGTTGCCATAGTAACCAGAGTTCTGCATGAATTAAGTTTATGTTTGCAACCTTTATGGAGAGCCAGCAAGGCTTATTCATGCCAAGTTTAAACAATTTCTACCCTGTTTTTCCAGAGGAGCAAATTGTTAACAACACGCTGTCCAATGTTTTCTTCTTTGGTAGAAACAACATCAAAAGAACTCAGAGAGGGTTTCCAGGAACTCCAAAACATTTATCTGAAGAAAACAAGCTCCATCCTTCGTGTAAAACTGACTCTTTTCTAACCACTCAAACATCGGACAGTCTGTGTTAAATGGATCATGGTCTGTGTGTAAAGAGACTCACAGTGGATACACTGTCAGCTACATTTATTAAATTCCCAATCAGTCTTTTTAGAATTAAGATGAAGCAAAATAGAGGATAGGAAAAAGGTAAAACTTGCTTGTAGTAAACGTGTATACGAGATTTAACCAAATTTCATTGAAAATACAGACCTAGATTTTCCGGTTTAGAAATCTGGTAAGACCATCAAATATTTTGTCATGAGTCATTATTATTTAGTGCATATATTACATTAGCAAATGCAGTATTTATACAATCAGCGTTCACTTCCAATACGACACTTAGCCTAAAAAATACCCAGTATGCATCGATATGGCGATGCTCATCTGCATATATTATGCGTGTTTAGGGGATTTCACCTGAAGGAATTGACACGTAACGATGTGAAAGTGATGATTTTGGTTGACAGTTTCGAGTAATGTGCAATTACATATAGCAGAAGAAGGCTAAACATCTCTAATAACAAACACGAACAAAAACCGGCCTCGTTCAACAGTACATGCATCAAACAAGTTTGCAGACAACAACACAAAATCTCACTATTGTTTAGCCGATATCTTGTCCTACGAGAGAAAAATAATATGTTTATGCTATTCCAGCGTATGTAGTTCTGTTGAAATAAAATTCACCTTCATGACAAGTCTACAACACGCATAAATTATAGCGTTACTACTGAGTTATTAGCTTCAATATCATGGTTGATACTGTGTAATATACGAGTATAAAATTAAGTTTAAACTTTATTAGGTTTTCGCCTCTGCAGGGCGAAAACCTATTGTTCTTCTTCTGTTGATTTTTTTTTTTTATTATTTTTCCAATTCCACCCATTTTTGTGTCCAGCCTAGCGGCCAGATGAGAAAAGCTACAGCTATGAAATTTTGGGCATGGAGTCATCTTTATCTGAACATGTGCCTAATTGGTCAAACTTTTCACATTTATTTCTGATTTAGCCACTAGGGGGCGCAATGCATGTAATCACTGTTTTGCTAATAACTCAAAAATTTGAAACCTGATTTAGATGCGGTTTTTTACATAATGTTCCTTGTTGACAGCCCAATCAAATATGATGGATATCTTATCATCGAGTACTGGGGAAAAAAATTGTTCTAGGAGAGGTTGAATGTTCGAACCTTGGAAAAAAGTGGAAAAATGAGGGTAGGTCTACGAAAAACCTACCCACTTTTGTTAGAGATCAGATAGAATAATTCTGTTTGCTGCATACGATTTGCAAGACATATACGCACAAAATATATGGGGTGGCGAATTAAGGAAATGCGTGGTTTGTCCTCTAGAAACGGTCAAACTTCACTAAATTTTAGGAAAAATTAAAATTTCAAAAACATGTTTTTGTCGCTCCTGACTTTATTTTCTGTTTATTCTTCATGAAATTTTCACACGATATGTATTGTTATATTTGAAAGGGCCTCACAATTCAAAAAATAAAAAAAGAATTGAAAAGGTCAAGGTCATATTACGATTATTGTGTTTTTATTCGGCCACAAATAGCTCCAAAACTAAAAATATTTCATTGAGAGTATATGACAAAAGTTTTAGTTCTTCAAGAGCTCTTTCCAGTGATACTTAGTTTTTGAAGATCGGACTTGTTTTGGTCAATATACGGCAGTCCAAAGTTTGATCCTTTTTTGGAATAATTGTAAATCAGGTTTTATGCTTCAAATTCTGATACATAAGAATAAAAAGTTTGACTTGTGCGACTAACGTTAGTATACTTGATTGAACTATTTGCTGCTTTGCTAGGTACCTAACAGTAAAATTTTAATCAATTTTCTTTCTCATTTTGCCGCAAGGGGGCGCTTTTCTTGAAATCATTCTTTTGCTTATAACTCAAAAAGTTGAAGTCCGATTCGAATGCGGTTTTTTGCATTCTGTTCCCTGTTGATAGCCTCATAACATATGACAGGATTCGAGGGTCCGTGTGGCTGAAAGCGTTTGAGCTACGGAAGGTTGAATGTTCGAACCTTGCAACAAAAGAAAAACAAAACAAAAAAACTGTGCAAATGAGGGTAGGTCTACGAAAGACCTATCCGTTTTTGTTAGAGATCAGATAGAAGAATTCCGTTTTCGGCATACCATTTAAAAGACGTATACACACAAAATATATGGGATGGCGAATTAAGGAAATGCGTGGTTTGTCCTCTAGAAACGGTCAAATTTAACTAAATTTTAGAAAAAATTAAAATTTCAAAAGCATGTTTTTGTCGCTCCTGACTTTATTTTCTGTTCATTCTTCATGAAATTTTCACACGATATGTATTGTTATGTTTGAAAGGGCCTCACAATTCAAAAAATAAAAAAGAATTGAAAAGGTCATGGTCATATTACGATTATTGTGTTCTTATTCGGCCACAAATAGCTCCAAAACTAAAAATATTTCATTGAGAGTATATGAACAAAAGTTTTAGTTCTTCAAGAGCTCTTTCCAGTAATGTTTAGTTTTTGAAGATCGGACTTGATTTGGTCATTATACGACAGTCCAAAGTTTGATCCTTTTTTGGAATAATTGTAAATCAGGTTTTATGCTTCAAATTCTGATACATAAGAATAAAAAGTTTGACTAATGCGACTTATATACTTGATTGAACTATTTGCTGTTTTTGCAATTTTGTTTCTAATTTTGCCGCTAGAGGGCGTTTTGCTCAAAATCACTCTTTTGCTTATAACTCAAAATGTTAAAGTCTGATTGAGATGCGGTTTTCAGCATTTTGTTCCTTGTTGACTGCACCACAGAATGTGATGGATTTCAAGGGACAGGGTATGGGAAAATATTTGCGCTAGAAGAGTTTGAATGTTCTAACATTGCAAAAAAACAAAAAAACAAAAAAAACTGTACAAATGAGAGTAGGTCTTCAAATACCTTTTCGTTCTGTTTCATATTGAAAATTGTGGCTGAGTTGAAATAAAATGTTCAAGTTGATTAGGTTAAAAGCGAAAACCGAGACACCGCTTGCGGTTCTAGTTCATGTTATACTGCTTACGAAATTGGTTCTCCCAACAGATATAAACTACTTTCGATGATTTAGCTGGCGGCATATGTGGTCATTATTGTGCCTGAACAGGAGACCACCGAACTCTCGGGATTACCTACCTACCTGCAGGTATCGAATCCGGGGCGCAGTGTTGAGAAGTGAAGTACGTTTCCATTACGCTATCCAGGCACAAAATTATATATTATGGAAGAAATGTAAAAATTAGCAGTTGATTTTCTTCATTTTTTTCTCTGTTTATATCGAATCCTTTCAGTTACAGAGAAAGAATATAATGCCATGTTACATGCTCTTTATTTTTGTTTGCATTACCTATTTGAATATTGTTGGTAATATGAAATGTATATGTACTTTCAAAAATGCACTGCAATGCCATATCATAAAATAAAACATTGTACTTCATTGGTTTATAGGCCTATTGGATTAGTAAATAAGATATGTATCTATCTCTCAGAAGAAGGCTATTTTTATATTTATTTTTTTCTTACTATATGTGTAGGTTTTCAAACAAGAAAAGTATTCTTGTAAGGACCAGTCAGAATGCACATGTTGAAATAACCAAAGTTCCCAAATATGCGATTTTACACCAAAGATGAACAGCGATGCTACCATGAGAATTGTATGTGTTAAGTGTGCTTCTCAAAGATATATTTCAGCATCAGTACGCTTTTCACATTCCAAGCATGTTTCTTTGACGAATTGTACATGCGTATGACTGGATAAACACAACCCCCTACGTGCATACACATTCAGTTAAGTTAAAGTTACGCTCCCGTTCACCACTTACAATCTTTTTTCTTCTAAATATGAGAAACAAGAAAAAAATCCCTACCTACTTACCCACTGAAGGAAATATAGGAAGACTGACTGCAAACAAAAACTTTTATGAAATGATGGCTTAGGGTTTAAAAACAATACGTTTGAACATTGACACGGCATGTAGTTAGTCGCGGTTAACATTTGCGGCCGTGACACATCAAAGGCGCTTATATGGTGCTAATAGCTTTCATTCAGCATGGATGAAAACTGGTTCTATTACAGGTTATAAAATGACTGAGTGTGGTACCATGCATTATGTCTACGGCTCAATACTGCAGCGTGGCAGCCCTATTCCTACCTTAAATTGACATAGTCTCTAAATGACCAAATTACTGCTGATACGATGTGAAACCCAACCAACATTGATATACTCGGTTGCAAAAGAAAGTACAATTTGAGTTTCATTAAGTTAAACTCTTTCTTTTTCAGAAATATATCATGTCTGGGTTAAAAACGTCTCCATAGAATAACAAAACAAAAATATTACCCATATTGGTCATACAACTTTATTTTTATACCACATGTTGTTTAATAACGTTATTTAAAGAAAATAAACTCCGAGGTGGAGACTTCCTTTTGAAAATGAGACTGATACAATATAGCAGGTTCGTGGGTGTCTCTTAATCATGTTTGTGGATCCGCATGTGAATCTCCGTTTAGAGCAGTGGGTATTTTGCTTTTGTCTATCCGGGCTATTGAGGTATATAAACCGCAGCTCATTTGAAGCGTAAATGTTGCAGATATTTGTAGGGTGGAGGGCTGTTAAGCAACTGACTTGTGATCTGCCATGTCACGCAACAAAAACAAAGTAAGCAAATTTCGTTGATGATTGCTTTTCAAAATTATTTACAATTGTTTTGTTTGTTATTTTTGTCATTGATAAACACAATTACTTCTACCGCTACTACTATTATTTTAGTTTAACATTTTTTTTTAGTTTGAAATGTGGGTCTTATATGATAAGGTTGCACCATGCAAAATCTACTTCAGTTAGTAAGAGCGTCCTCCCTGTAACCGGGAGGTCGTGGGTTTGATCCGCGAACGACATATTAATGTCGTAAAAATGGTACCGACATGTCTCTCAGAGTTGGTGCTCAGAGTATAAAATTGGATCGATTATTAAATGGACTGGTATAAGGATGTAAAAGGGTGTGTTATTTTGATTATGGTATGAAGGCAAAGTTAGGCAAGACTATATGTATTTCTTGAAGACGAAACCCCAAAATGACTGAAATTCTGACAGTGGTATACATTAGTTAAATACCTTAGAAATACTTAAGTTTTATTCTAATTATAAATATTTCTTTTGTTATTATTCCTCGATAGATAAGAATGAACATGTGTTATTTCATTTTTTTAAATTATTTTTTTTATAAAAATTTTTTTTTAAGGGAAATTTTAATTAAAAAAGTTTAATTAATAATATTTTTTTTTCTTACTAAAGTTCACTCCTTAACCCTTTCCCTCATAGAGGACACCATGAAAAGACCTATGCGAACAGCATAAAACCAGATCAGCCTGCGAGTTACTCGCAGGCTGATCAGGTTTTATTCTGTTCGCTGCTCCTCAGTGGTCTGGAAATGAAGATTTTGTAATTGAATTTGGTAAGGTTTAACTGTGGTTTTCTGCAGATCAGGCTTTATGTGGTACCTACTGAGTGCGTCAAAATGAGTCTATATGAGGGAAAGGGTTAACTAGATAATTATGCAAATACATTATTCGATTATTTAATGAAACATATAGACCGAATTAAACTTGGCTCATACTAACGGTCCTACAACAAATAATCCTTACTTTGTTAGGTCCTCACCCTGCCACGTCCGTGCACACAACACTACAAATAACTAGCCATAATACACAGTCGTTGTTTCTAGCCTGTTTCACTTTTGCTCTCTTCTGCTATTTCAACGATAGCATTGGTGAGCTCGAGTTTCGCGTTACTACGACGAATTTCAGTCAACTAATTAGAAAAACTCGAGCGCATAGATGCACCCTAGTAACAACAATT
>CM037780.1:52929908-52979908 GCA_021229015.1 Solen grandis
TCAAACTTCATGTGGTTGTTGCTCATGATTATTAGATGACCCCTTTTGATTTTGGTGTCATTACCTCAAAGGTCAAGGTCCCATGTTGTGTATGTATAATACCAGACCTTGCCGAGTGATAACTTAAGTTCTATTTGACCTTTAAGTCTCCAACTTCTTGTGGTTGTTGCTCATGATTAGTAGATGATCCCTTTTGATTTTGGTGTCATTACCTCAAAGGAAGGTCAAAACCTTGACCGAGTGATAACTTAAGTTCTATTTGACCTTTAAGTCTCAAACTTCATGTGGTTGTTGCTCATGATTAGTAGATGACCCTATTGATTTTGGTGTCATTACCTCAAAGGTCCAAGGTCACATGTTGTTCTATTTGACCTTTAAGTCTCAAACTTCTTGTGGTTGTTGCTCATGATTAGTAGATGACCCTATTGATTTTGGTGTCATTACCTCAAAGTCAAGGTCACAAGGTCACATGTTGTGTATGTATAATACCAGACCTTGACCGAGTGATAACTTAAGTTCTATTTGACCTTTAGGTCTCAAACTTCATGTGGTTGTTGCTCATGATTAGTAGATGACCCCTATTGATTTTGGTGACATTTCCTCAAAGGTCAAGGTCACAAGGTCACATGTTGTGTATGTATAATACCAGACCTTGTCCGAGTGATAACTTAAGTTCTATTTGACCTTTAAGTCTCAAACTTCTTGTGGTTGTTGCTCATGATTAGTAGATGACCCCTATTGATTTTGGTGTCATTACCTCAAAGGTGAAGGTCACAAGGTCACATGTTGTGTATGTATAATACCAGACCTTGACCGAGTGATAACTTAAGTTCTATTTGACCTTTAAGTCTCAAACTTCTTGTGGTTGTTGCTCATGATTAGTAGATGATCCCTATTGATTTTGGTGTCATTACCTCAAAGGTGAAGGTCACAAGGTCACATGTTGTGTATGTATAATACCAGACCTTGACCGAGTGATAACTTAAGTTCTATTTGACCTTAAAGTCTCAAACTTCTTGTGGTTGTTGCTCATGATAAGTAGATGATCCCTATTGATTTTGGTGTCATTACCTCAAAGGTGAAGGTCACAAGGTCACATGTTGTGTATGTATAATACCAGACCTTGTCCGAGTGATAACTTAAGTTCTATTTGACCTTTAAATCTCAAACTTCATGTGGTTGTTGCTCATGATTAGTAGATGACCCTATTGATTTTGGTGTCATTACCTCAAAGGTCAAGGTCACATGTTGTGTATGTATAATACCAGACCTTGTCCGAGTGATAACTTAAGTTCTATTTGACCTTTAAGTCTCAAACTTCTTGTGGTTGTTGCTCACGATTAGTAGATGACCCCTATTGATTTTGGTGTCATTACCTCAAAGGTCAAGGTCACAAGGTCACATGTTGTGTATGTATAATACCAGACCTTGTCCGAGTGATAACTTGAAGTTCTATTAGACTTTTAAGTCTCAAATTTCATGTGGTTGTTGCTTATGATTAGTACCCCAATTTTTTGGCCTTGTCCAAATAAAATTTAGTCCTATTTCAGACTATATGTGGTTGTTCCTTATAATGAGTAGAACCTCAATTGTTTGGGTCAAATCCAAAGGTCAATTCAAATTTTTTTTATTTTTACTCTTAAGGTCCTAACCTCATGTAATTGTTGCTTATAAATGTAGAAAACCTTGTTTTCAAATTAATAAGTTGGATTCTTATAAATATTTTGTACGATTTAAGCACTGTCTGACTAATAACTCAAAATCTCATTGTGTCTGGTTTTAATATATACTTAATAGTAATTAATAAAGAAAACCTCTATGGACTTTAGGGGTCAGTACATTGTGTTAAGGAAGCATTGTCCAGCTGAAAACCTTTGCTTCAAATATTTTACAGTTGATGCATATCAATAGGAATGACAATGTTCTTTCACTTAAACCTTTGTGGACTTGTGTAAATATTTCTCCAGCCCATTTATTTCAGTAAATGTTTAGTTCCACATTTTAGCACATTATATTTTCACTCAAATTTTTGAAGTTTGAGAATTTTTTGTGACAAGCCAACATTATGAAGGCAAACTCCTTGCATGTAATATAGCTATATACATATTATGGCATATGAGGGGGGGCATATATGTTTCACAAACATTTCTTGTTTTTTTTTAATGAAAAAAGAGAAGAAAAAAAAGAATGCTTTTCTATTTATTTTTAGATATTAGCTGGTCTCCGATATCTTGTGAAGGGTGATTTCTATAGTGAGGTTGGTGACCTCCACGGGATAAGTAAGTCATCACTGTCCTGCCACTTAGAACCCTTCCTAGACGCTGTAAATACACGTCTACAGAATGTGAGGTATACAGCTCCTTCTTCCATTTATACAATGATATTCATTTATTGTCTGTGTTTATATCTTTTTATAGAATTTGCTATCATTTTTTATTTTTACACTGAAAAAGTCTACTATGAAGCAAAGTCTCAAAGAGATAGATTGTAAGTATAGATGTAAACCTTACCATAGCCCCAATCCAGACTGAGCTATGACCAGCAGAGACTTGCTAATATTATATTTCATATTAAATTGTCACTGTCTGAATTTTTACCTGTTTTTTTCCCAATAATCTTGTCTCATGAATTATTTTCATCTTTTATTTAATCAGCTTCCCAACAGATGTACACCAACAGCGGGAGATCAAGCTCAGATTCTTTCAGAAGAGTGGAATTCCTGATGTGATTGGGGCAATAGATGGTACTTTGATACCAATTAAAGCCCAATCACACCAGGAAGAGGCATATGTATGCCGCAAGTGTTTTCATGCTCTAAATGTACAAGCAGTTGTTGACCACCAGATGAGGTATACAATTATAATTACCCCTTTTCCTTTTGCACATAAAATAAATTAAAAATTGTGATCTTATATTTTTTAATTGATTGCACAGTCATTATTTAGTATAACTTTTACATGTTTAAATTGTATCCTTATTCTATGTCAATTTACAACATATCGTCCACTGAAAGCCTGAAGGGGCTATCAGCCTTCTTTTTACATATGCTGATAGCCCCTTCTGACTTTCAAGGGACGATATGTGTGTGTTATTTATTTATAAATGATATATTCATATTTTAAATTTTAAATTACTTTTCAGGTTTACAGACATAGTAGATAAGTGGCCTGGATCCCAGCATGATTCTGCCATTTTTAATGCCTGTAATTTGAAGGTAAGTCTTTATGTTTGTTTTAATCCTCTACATTTGATTGGGATGATATATCCTATAGTTATGTTTTAATGCAATATACAGGTATATTTTATGTGCATACTTGTTCACACTCAAACTAAAAAAAATTTAATGTGTATTATCTGTCAATATTTTAAATATTGAAGTTATTGTTCCAAAATATATTAAGTGGCATTCTTTATTTAAATATTGTTTCATAAATTGTATGTCCACGATAATGAACATTTGTTGTTAATGAATATTTAACATGTTTACAGTGTGATTACGTAATTTAAACTGTAGTAAATATATCATTTTTCAGTTATATCTGCCAATATACGATTTCACTAGGTCATAGTCAATACACGCTGGTTTATCCTGACCAAACATTGGTTTATCCTGACAAAATATTGAGGGGGGGTCTCAAATGCACATTTTATATCTATTGACCCATCTTTGAATTTCACATCAGCTTATAGTTAATGATTGGTTTTCATAGCTTTACATTTCATTTCGTATTGAAAGGTATATTACACTTAATCGTCAGTGTCATAGAGTTAAATAAAAAACAGAGTTAACATTTTCAGACGACATTATGATACATTTATTTAAAAAAAAATTTGAAGCCAAAACACCTTCCACTTGTTTTTGCTTTTTTAGCAAAATCATCTCCTCTTATATCTCTAGAGATCTTTTCTTCATCCTTGCAATATCCTGCAAGAAACTTAGCTTCTCTTTTTCTAAATGGATGATTTTTGCCATTCAGTCACAACCCATTGTCTCTGAAATGCATGAATTTATTGGATTATATCCCATATGTGTAAATGTTTAGGTCATATTTTAGTATCGTATGCTAGGGTGTACATATTTATTCCAGCTGCGCCACATCAAAGTTTTAAAAAATGGTACTTGTATTGCATTCAGCATACACGAGTAGTTCTATGATTAGTGGGCCCGGTGTCAGGATAATGTGACTGGGTGTGGTACATGTATCATGCCATATGTCTACTGCACTGTATATTTCTCAAGTAGACATAATCTCAAAATGACTGAAATACTGTCTACGGAACGTTAAACCCTACAAAGAAACATAATCATTCTAACGAAATTACATGTACAGGCTATCCAAAAGCTTCGCTGAAATACTATGTAGTTTACACAAAATAACATGTTACTTAACTTCTCAGACCAAGCTTGCAATGAAAATTGTTGAGTTTTTATTTTCAATGCTTATGCTGGAAGTTACATTGGAGCGGGCGGTCGTGTGTTCGATCCCCGTTCGCGTCATACCAAATCGTAAAGAATGGTATTGGTATATGTCCCTTGCTTGACGCTATATAAGGGTAATTGCATGACTGGTTGGTTCGGTGTCAGGCTAATGTGACTGGGTATGGTATCATGCCACATGTCTAAGTTGTGATACTGCAGTGTGGTAGATATATATTTGTATCAAGTAGACATATTCTCAGAATGACTGAATTATTGTTGTTGGGACGTTAAACCCATCAAACAAACGCACAAAGTTATTGAATAGTTTTTCACCTATAACGATAAAGTCGTCATTAATAGTTACATTGAAAACTGATATTTACAACTTTTCACAAAATGTGGGCCCTGTGTTCTCGAATTTACTTAAGTGATCTCAGGCTAATATTTGAGTATTATATTCAAATCCCCATGGAAACAAATGCGCATAGTTTGAGTAAAAGTATGAAAATCGTAATTAAGTACTATCTTCATCTGCGAGAATAGTGAATGGACATTTTACATAATTGAAAATTCAGATTCATATGAAAGCCACCTAGTGCCAATCAGGAGTACGTTAAATGATAATCATAACGATTTATCTCCTAATAACCTGATCATGTGTCATTATTACGAGATAGTATCTGATTACAACGAGAAAAGATTTCGAGATAAAAATTATACTTACGTATCTGATATACATGTATGTACATCAATAAATTATATTAACAAATAAAATGTTCAAAATAGTCACAAACTTAATTTGACAATAATACAAGTATTAATAAACATTTTTATACATACTTATTATTAGTTATCAAATTAACACAATAATGGAGAAATCAGTGTTTCAAGAACAACAGGATGAGAAAAATAATTCAAATCTTTGAATTGTTCATATTGATAGAATATATTAATTCATATCTGAGTAATTTGATAGACTTAAATATTCAAATGTTGACTTAATTAGCCAGTAAACATTCAAATGTTGGCTTAATAAGCCAAAAAACAACTGTTGCAACAGAATGGTATACATGTACAATGCTGACAGATCCATTCTAATAATGCCCTCCATCTTAATGTGACACCAATGCAACCATAGTCCAATATAGTGCAGGACCATTACAACGGGCGCTTCATTTTAACGTGAATACAAGTACAAAGGTCCCAATACTGAACCACAAAGCTTTTATTTTGTTGTTAACTAAAGGGGCCTGTTTAAGGTGTTATGCATGTATTGTATCAGATAACTTCAAGAATTAAACATTTATTGTGCTAATAAGGAGGTCATGTGGTCCGTTGATAACATACCTGACTGTGGATGTTTTCATGATTATCCCAGGCGCAAAGTACTGATCCAACCCAGAAACCACCGAGAAGGATACTATCAGCTATTAAAAAAACATGTTTCGAAATCGACCTTAAATACATGATTGAAATAATTGCTTTTTTTATGTAGATAGCAATAGAAATATAGTCATATTATTTTGTAATTATAATATAAGTATCTCGTAAATTATTCATTCCAGATATTTCACTCATTTTTATGTGTCAATATCTCGTTATTAAGAGATATGTATCTCATTATTTCAAGATAATATCTTGTAAGAACGAGATAATGATTTTTTTTCTTGGCATGATTAGCCCAAGTGTAGTCTTCAGGACTCAAAATAAGAAGAGACTAATAATGGACAGAATCTGTTATTAAGCCATGAACGTGTTTCGCATTAATGAATGTCCCGCTTGAAATGAGAGTAGGAGTTATAATCAGTAATCGCTTGAATTACAGTAGCTCACGTCAGCAAATAGCAAACTCTCCACAGCAGTCAATCCCCATGATATGTACAAGTAAGGTCACGTAGCGATGCGCAACCGATAATCAATCGGTCGCAAGTTTGTTCCTTGTTTTCAATATATATGATATGGTAACAGGGATGCAATCGCTCACGTTAGCGACTGTCACGGTAACTGAACGCAGGACAGCTGCAGATGAATTTTTTCCAACATTCTGAAGTGAAGTCTCGTGAAGTTATACATTTTATACATGACTGTTTCCACGTTAGTATTACATTGAACTATCCTCCAGTATTGCAGTATTGAACAAGAACGAGACCATCCCATACTAGCTATTCGTTCTCTGTAACATACTTCTTCTCCTAATACATCTGCCGTACTGAAAAGGTCCAATCTCAATCATGGTCATTCGTTTCGTATATAAGTTATGAGCTCAATAGAAAAAAAAGAGTGAAGTCTGGTTACTCTTACAGAAAGCAGACCCCGGCTTTATCATCAGTAATGACAATTTGCTCCACAATGAGTTCTGTAAGCGGGAAGTGATCCCATTCGATGTAGCAAATCTCTAACAAGCCCTTCACCCACGCAAAGCTACGTGTCTTGACAAAATTGTTGTTCTCAAAATCATTGCTCTAGCACTTATGCTCATTTTCCAGACAAAACATGCTCAATATCACATTCTTTATGAATGGAAGACATTATATGTTACTCTTGTCTGCAAGAAGGGGGACAAATATAACCGGAAAATTACCAATCATTCTGAGACCATACCATAGAACCAGCAGCATGGGTTTCGTCGTAGGCGAAGTTGGGAGTTGGAGTAGGCGAGGTTGGGAGTCCTAACTCCTTCGAACATTGAAGGACATATCTGCATCGCATTGCGTTGGAGAAAAGATCAATGCAGTTTTACCCAACCTTTCTAAAGTACTTGATCTTCTCGACATCTCATCAAATTACGACATTACTGGATATATATACAGTGGAAACTCCCTAAACCGGACCCTCCGTAAACCGGAATCCTTCTCATTCCGGACGATCTCATAAGTCCCGTTTTTTTGCTTATTTGATACATATAGAAAATAACTCTCTAATCCGGATCCTCCGTATTCTGTACTCCGGACGCAAGTTTTGGTCCGGTTGTCATTTTTGTGCTTAAAAAAACCCTGTAATCCGGATGCTGTTTTCCAAAATCATTTGTTTCTTCATAAAAACGCGGTGAAAGGGAAGAAATAATAATCGTCCGGACTGTCAGGAAGGTTAAGGTTAATTATGGTGGCAGTCAGGTATATGGTAAAGAGTGTTATTAAGTATAAGGTGTAAAAAACAAACTTGACAATCAGGAAATTGATCAGGAAGACAAAAGGTAAGTAATTTTGTTAATTAATGATGAAAAAGAATGAGAGTATAGCAGGTGATTATTAAAAAAATCTGAGAGAAAAATAGAGTGGGTATTATGTTCAAACAGGGTCTTTCAAATAGTATGGTCCAGAAACGAGCATAGTCCGCGAAATAACTGCGAACGGATCACGTGACCAACATCCGGGGCACCCGCCATTTTTGAAACAGGAAGAAAATAATAAGTTTTAAAACAACGTATATCTCGGTATATACAAATAAATGTGACCAACAAAGTCGTCTTTCATGCAATGTAAGTACTCGTTTATTATTTATTTTAAAGTATTTTGTCTCGATGTTTATTTGTAGGTGGGATATTGTATTTGAAGGTTTACTTGATTCGAACGACTGTTAATTAATACTATTTGAAAGACCCTGGTTCAAAATACAATTATGACAATAAAGATCTATTAAAAAAAAGTTAAGAAAAAATATCATCATCAACATCATCATCCACAACAACAGCTGAGTCTGATTTACAAAACCTCCGTAATCCGGAATCCTCTCTAATCCGGACTTTTTTGCTGGTCCCGAGGGTGTCCGGTTTAGGGAGTTTCCACTGTATATATACTTACTAAGATAATGGCTGGTTTTTGTGTATGATGTGGCCCATTACTAAACAAAACTATGTATACAAAGTATCACAGGAATTCAGTCACCATTCAGTAGTTGTATTATTTGTGTTTGAGAAATAATTACAAATGCACAATCTTCGAGAATAGCGTCTTGAGTTCTCGTTAGTATAACATAACATCAAAGTGAATATTTTGAGTAATCAGGGTCTCTGTATAATGATACCCTGGAGTAATCAATGTGTGTGTGTGTGTGTGTGTGTGTGATCTGATAAAGATTTCTTTTTTGCATTTCACCTACCTGTATGTTCTATCACAAACGATCAGGTATCGGACAACATCAAGTAAATTAAAGAATTATTATGATAAATAATACAAAATAATTTAATCGTTCTACCGATCGTTATTTTGCTATCACTTAAAGTTACTATAAACTCTCGTTCTGGCGCAACTCCGAGGATTCCCGCCGAGAATATACAAAATTTCGCTGAGTAGCGTATCTATTAGTTTAGATTCTGTACTTTTTCAGCAGTAAATTACAAACACAATACAAGAATCTTTTGACGCAAGCGTCAAAGAATCGGACCGAAGGACTATTGTTGTTGTTGGCGTGATTCTCTGTCATTTCGGGAAATGATATGATATCCGTTTCGCTGCTATGTGGTACTTGCTTCTTCCCTTAACCAGAGACTTACAGGACTAATTTTGACGTAAAGCATCATCGCCGCCTTGCATGTTTTTGAAACACGACTTAAAGAAAGCAAAGCCATTTCAGAATATGCATACATAATTTGCAAACAGTTGGTCTAAATATTTCCTCTATGCATTGCTAAATAACCTCAGCTGTAGACCGTTTGGTTCAGAGATATCTAAAGTGTGTTCTAAAAAGTCCATGTAAATAACTAATACATAGATCAATAAGGGGAAATTTTTTATAACAGGCAATTCCTTTTTTTTAATCATTATTCCCTTGATAAGAATAGTTCAGTAGCAAAGCGTTAAGTAACCTGAGCTAGGTGGTATGTTTTTTCTTTTTGAGAAGGGAAAGCCTCTAAAGTCAAAAGTCAGACACTATAATTTCTACTTACAATCACATTACCGCCTTTTATCCATACTTTCGCGTTGAAAATAGTTCCACTGGTTGTATAAGTCAACTTTGCAGTTTAAAGTTGGATATATTGCAATGAAAGCATAAGGTATAATTACAACTTCTGGGAAATAAAACTGTAAAAAGGTACTGGTTATTTTGTTTACTCAGTCATTCGTTCTGTTGCTTTTGACATAAACAATTACACATCATATGTTTTCTCATGCCGCACTTAGTCATATCAGACCAGTTATCTACCTCTTTCTTCCACGCCCCCACCCCGCTCCCCTCTCTTTCTCTCTCTTAAGTATAATTAAATTTAAAGAATTACTCTAATCATGCATCTGCCCTGTTCTTTTCTTCAATTAAACTCACGTTAGCTAAATTCATTTGATTAGGTAGAGTTATTGTTGTTATACATATAAGATTTCCTCATGCCCCACCGATTTGTCCGGTACCCTAGCTCATGACGGGTGGGTGCGCCCTAGTTAACTCTAGAGCGCGTTATTTCGGAAAGTTTATAAGTATCTGTCTTAAGACAGCTGCATTTTAAGATGGTCCCTATAAATGACGTTCGCACCTATTGGTTTTCGTACTTGTTGGTGAAAGTGGTGCAAGTCACGTATTGCCTTATATATAATAATGTCGGCGTGTCTTACACAGCGAAACCTAGCCTGGGGCTGTTAAACAGGTTAAAACATCTAGGTATACAGTCACAGTACAGGGGATCTCGTGCTGGACGTTCACGAGTATGGCGTATTTGGGACACTAACAATAGAGTTAATCTTGAAAACATACAAACATTGCCTCAGTTGATTCCCACCACAAATATTTCAAACAAGTCAGTTACTTCTTTCCACAAGAAGCCTAAGACAGTATCTAGGAATTTAATTAGTATAAAATATGAATTGCCTAAATTAACCAAATCACAGAATTTTCTTTCAGTCTGTTGTATAAATCCAATATCAGTCAAGAACAAAACTATTTTACTTTGTGATTTCATACTATCAAATGATTTTGACATTGTTGCTGTTACTGAAACATGGCTCGGAAGCAAAATTGACAAATCCTGCATTGCTGAATTGGTTCCCACTGGTTATTGCATCAAACATGTGCCACGTGATGGTAGACGTGGAGGTGGAGTTGCTCTTATATTCAAATCACCTATTGATATCCATTTGATTTCTTCAAGTGCTGATCATGAGTTTTCTACTTTTGAATTTCTAGACTGCAAACTAAAGTTAAATAATTACTCAGTACGTTTTGCAGTCATATACAGACCGCCTCCATCAAAAGCAAATGGTTTTAAGACAAATTAGTTTTTAGAACAAGAATGGCCAACGTTCCTCTCAAGATACGCTACTGATGATAAAAGTGTCATTATAGTTGGCGACTTAAATTTTCACTTAGACGTCCCATATAATCGTGACACCTTGCAGTTTAGTAGTACCCTCAAGTCTTGGGGTATGAGGCAGCACGTAAACCAACCTACACATGTAGGAGGACATACGCTTGATGTAGTAATCACCAGGGATTCAGAAGACATCGTTTCTCAAATTGATGTTTCCGATCCCGGACTATCAGACTCAACCGGGAAGGTTTCTCGTGATCATTACGCTGTGACATTTACAGCAAATATATTTAAGCCAGCACCTATAAGAAAAACCGTTTCTTTTAGGAAAGTTAGTACTATTAATATACAATCTTTTAAGGAGGACATTTTATCATCTGGTCTACAAAATTCTCAGTCATGGTCTTCAGATGCTGATGAGTTAGTAAATACATACATAAATGAATTATCTTCTCTCCTAGAAAAACATGCTCCATTACGTACTAAGACTATAGTTTTGAGGCCCGGACGTGACTGGTACACAGACGAACTTCACGATGCCAAACACCATCGCCGAAAGCTAGAGCGTAAATGGCGACAGTCAAAACTTATAATAGATCATCAGATATACCGTGAACAATGTGCTCTGGTAAATAAATTGCTAAAACAAGCCAGAATTGCTTATTATACGGACAAAATAAAATCTTCAGGACGAGATCAGAAATGTCTTTTCAAAATAACAAATCATCTTCTTGGCTTGACAACTGAAGCGGTTTTACCTTCTACGACATCATCGAGGGAATTAGCGCAGGACTTTAGTGATTTTTTCATTGACAAAATCAAGGGCATTAGAAATGATATAAGGGCAGACATCTCAACAACGAGCGTTCCCGAAGCTGTAGAACCATCTCGGCCATGTTTAATTTCTAATCTGACTGCTTTCTCTTCATTGTCTGAACAGGATATCAAGCAAATAATCGTGAAATCACCAAACAAATCATGTGAACTTGATCCAATACCCACATGGCTGTTGAAATCTTGCATCGATTAACTTTCACCGATATTGACTAAAATCATTAACACATCATTAGAATCAGCGTATGTTCCAAAATTGTTTAAATGTTCACGAATACGACCACTACTAAAAAAAACCGGCCTTGACCAAAATGAACTAAAAAACTATAGACCAGTTTCAAATTTACCATTTGTTTCAAAAGTTCTAGAAAAAGCAGTAGACTCACAACTAGAGCGTCATTTATCACTGAACAATCTACATGAACAGCATCAATCTGCCTATAGGAAGTTCCATTCTACAGAAACAGCATTAATTTAAGTCCAAAATGACATCATGCAATCCTTAGATCAAAATAAAGTCGCCATTCTTGTCCTACTTGACCTCTCAGCTGCGTTTGATACCATCGACCATAGTTTACTTTTGAATCGTTTGAAACATGACTTTGGAATTGAGGGAAAACCACTTCAGTGGATGACGTCTTACTTAGGTGACCGGTACCAAACAGTTTGTATTGACGGCCAGTTGTCAGAAGAAGTTTTGATGAATTACAGTGTTCCGCAGGGCTCAGTTTTAGGTCCGAAAAATTACATTATGTATACAAAACCAGTTGGAGCCATCTGCAGAAACCACGGTCTACTTCATCATTTTTACGCAGACGATTCTCAACTTTACATAGCTTTCAAACCTACTGATCAAGTTAATGTTGCAGAAGCTGTTCAGCTTGTCGAGGCCTGCCTGGCAGACATAGTTTCATGGATGCATCAAAACATGCTTAAACTCAACACCAATAAGACTGAAGTAATTCTTTTCTCTTCTAAACACAATTAAAAGCTTGTTGGTGATATTTCAATAACCATTGGAGCATCTAAAATACAACCGGCTACTGTTGTTAGAAATCTGGGAGCTTTTTTAGACTCTAGATTAGACTTAGAAGATCACGTAAACTCAGTGTGTCGATCTTGTTATGCTCAACTTCGCCGAATTAGCCACATCAGACAGTATCTTACCACTGACGCAACAAAATCGCTTGTTAACAGTCTTGTTACGTCTCGATTGGACTACTGTAATTCTCTGTTATATGGATTACCAAAAAACACTCTCCTAAAGCTACAGACTGTCCAAAACACAGCGGCTAGGATTATTACAAAAAACCCACGTTTCAGTCATATAACCCCCATCCTTAAAGAGCTGCATTGGTTGCCTGTAGAAGCCAGAATACAGTTTAAGATATTAACTCTTACGTTCAAAGCACTACATGGTCAATCACCGGAGTATATTTAATTAATGTTAGAAATTTACAGACCCAGCCGTGTACTTAGATCCCAAGACGTTTCAGTGACACTAGTCCAACCTAGAACCAAAACAGCGAAATATGGGGACAGATGCTTTACTCTTAGTGCTCCAAAACTCTGGAACTCGTTGCCGGTATTAATACGCCAGTCCAGCAGTTTCGTCTCATTTAAGAAACTCTTAAAAACATTCTTCTTTGTTCGATTCTATAGCGATCATTAAAATGGAAAATTACTCGATTACTGTACTTTTAATAACTGTGGATTTTAAACATTTTAATGTTGGTTTTCTACACGTTTATTTAATGATATTTTCCCAGTTTGCTTCTTAAATTTTATCAGGGAGCCTTTACTTTACTTTAATACTATTTGATATTATGACACTGTTGTTACTTATATTTTAAAACACTCTACGCATGATATTCTTACCTTATTTTAGGTGTATTTAGTTTCAGTGTATGGTTTCATTGCATGTATTTTATATCTCCTATTTTCTTTTTTGTGTTTAAACAGATAGTAAAGCACTTTTGAACGTATAAGATATATGAAAAAAGTGCTATATAAATGTGGTGTAATAATAATAATAATAATCCTTTGGGGAAAAAAAACCTTAAAAAACTGAACCAGTAAAAGCAAAAAAAAAAAAGTGGGGGGATTAGAAATGAGGGTTTTTGATATATAAAATGAGCTATAAAATAATGATGCGACCCTAGCCTCTTGACCTTCCATTTCGTACTAATACTAATTTCCACCACTAATTAAGATATTAAAAAGCAAGGTGCCGTACCACTGCTATCTTAACACACGTTCATTAAGATTTTGTTATTATCATCTTGCATTAAATGGTCAATGGTTACTTCATTAAAAAATAGCAGTTGGATGGGGATTTTATTATCAAACTGCTGCACTGTCATATTTCAATGTCATTGTAAAAATGTGAATATACATATGTTTATCTGTCACTGTTCATATTGTTTTAATTTCATATAGGATTTGAAAAAAAGGCATGAGCTTGGACTAAGTATATTCTAGATATAAGTCATAAACATGTAATAACAGCAAGCTAATTTTGATAGTAGAAATAGTTTGTTTGTTGGATTTAACGTCCCACCGACAGTATTTCAGTCATTTGGTGATGATGTGTACTTGAGACAGATATAGTGCTTCCACACTGCATTATCACGCCGTAGACATGTGGCACGATATTATACCCAGTCACATTATCCTGACGCCGGGCCAATCAAACCTTGAACTACCTTTATATTCTGAGCGCCAAGGAAGGGAGCTATAACAGTACCATTGTTTACGACTTTGATATGTCGCGGCCGGGGATCGATCCAACGACCTCCTGCAACCGATGCGGGCGCTCTAACCACTCGGCCACTGGTGAAAGTAGTAGGAGAAGTAGATACCTTTGTAGTTCTATTGAAATAAATCAATCGGTTCGGTTCAAAGCTTTTGATTGTAATTTGTGTCAATTAAGTGCATCCCCAACAAAATATTTATACTCTCAAGTCCAACAACTGTGGTCCTGTAGACTAAACGGGGGTATATTATGAATTAAAGATAACAAAGGTATGGCTTTGTTACATTCAATTTATACCTCCTTTTTTGTTAGTTCAAGCTTAAAACAACTGTTGTAACAGA
The DNA here is from genome assembly GCA_021229015.1 of Solen grandis. Classification (NCBI taxonomy): domain Eukaryota; kingdom Metazoa; phylum Mollusca; class Bivalvia; order Adapedonta; family Solenidae; genus Solen; species Solen grandis. The sequence goes on from CM037780.1 coordinate 52,944,494, forward strand.
AACGAACCTAACAAATGTAAACATGCATTTTAGTGATACATATTAATCAAAATCCATTGTTCACATGTATACCTCTGACTAGTTCTAGATGTTCTTTTTTAGCCTATTTTGTTCAGATTAAGGACACTATCTATGGTATACCAGAGGGTAACTTGAACAAAAAGAAGTAACTGAGAGGGTAAAATCAAAATGAATTGATACAAAATACTCCAATATGAAAGACATTTATGTGTATGTGTGAGCGTTAATATTCATAATACATATACATTTAGACAAATCCAACCTTTGAGCGACTTGTGTCGCCGAAAGGTCGTAAAATGTAACCCAAAGGTTGGGTTTGTCTAAATATATATATGTTTGTTTGTTTGTTGGGTTTAACGTCCCACCTACAATATTTCAGTCATTTGGAGACAATGTCTACTTGAGACAGATATAGTGCTGCCACACTGCCATAGACATATGGCATGATACCACAGCCAGTCACATTATCCTAACACCGGACCAACGAGTCCTGCAATTACCCTTATATGCTGAGCGCCAAGCAAGGGAGCTATAACAGAACCATATTTTTACGACTTTGGAATGTCGCAGCCGGGGACCGAACCCACGACCTCCCGCTCCCGAGGCGGACGCTATAATCACTCGACCACCGGGGGCGGTAAATATATATATGATATTATGGATATTAACACTCACCTATACACAAAACGTACTTCGTATTGGAGTGATTAACATTAGTTTCCTTTATTTTACATTCTTTAACATTAACTGGATCAAATTGCACATATGCATCCCCCAACAAATATTTATACTCTCAAGTCTACAACTGTGGTCCTGTAGACCAGATTGAGGTATATAATGACTTAAAGATAACAAAGGTATGGCTCTGCTGTTGTGAAATATGTCCCTAAATACTCGAATATGAAAGACATATATGTGTATATGTGTGATTGTTAATATTCATAATACATGTACATATACACTTAGACGAATTCAACCTTTGGGCGACGTGTGTCGCCGAAAGGTCGTAACGATGAAACCCAAAGGTTGGATTTGTCTAAATATATATATGATATTATGAATATTAACACTCACACACAAAATGAAATTCTTATTGGAGTGATTAATATCATTAGTTTCCTTTATTTTACACCTTTTTCTACTATACCTGTACATTAGAATTAGGTGTGAACTGGTGCGTTTTTCCTTGGTTTACTACTAGTAGCATTTCTTCGGACCGAGATGCGAGCCTCAGTCTCCCAGGAGACAACCATACCGCTCTATCGACTATGTTACTAATAGACATGTTAAACGATGTTCGAAGTGCGGGGTTTGGACATCGGACTATGAATGATGGCTGTTCCATGTTTTTACTACAATGCAACTTTGAATTCTGCATGTCTAACGTATTGTTATATTATTCTCATTGAAAACCTGGTAATTAAATTATGGAGTTTAGTCCGATTCCGACTTCATAAACCCATATTCCGAACCCCGTTAAACAAGCCACTGGTGTTGCACGCAACACACGAGTCTCCTACTGGTGAGGTGCATATTTTTCTGTTACCATAGCAACCAGAATTTTGGTCCGAGAAAAAAAAACAAACAAAGAGGCGTGTTTAATCATATACCACGTTTCATAATATTATCCTGAACGGTTTTTAAGTTACCGCGGGATCCAGATTTCCGGACATCCGGACGTACGGACGGACGGACAGCCAGACAGCAGACAGACGGAGGGCAAACCTAAAGTCCCTTCCGGTGTAAACATCGGTAGAGGACAAACAAGCATATATTAATTGGACAGTTGCACTTTATGTCTTACTGACACATTGCAAAATGTAATTATATATAATAATATATATAAATACACACGCATTGCAATCTTTCTTTTTACAGTTATCCCCCTTGGTTGCATGGCGGTGTTTTTGTGTCTCTTTTTAAAAAAATGTGTGTTTAATTTTTTTTTCGTTCCGAGTCACTGGATGGCAAGTGTTGGGTTTGTGTTTGAGTGATGGTGATGGACTTTATGGAATACTGAAATGAAAAGTTGGTTTAAAACCTGGTCATATTATAAAACAAATTGGCTTATCATCAAAACTGTGCTTAGAGGCTATTTTGTACTGTCGTAATGTCTACCCAATGTTTACCTGTGCCGGTTCTGTCCATGTGTGTCGAAATTAAACTTTAATTTAAGGATATAACAGCAGTTTTGAGGAAATGATGAAATGTGAAATATGAAGTGTGTTTGAAATTATTCACTTTGCCATTTACTTTTGCTACAGTAATTTCATTCACCTGAGTTTAAAGATTATATTTTTCACCTGAGTCTACCTGTCCCAGATATTGGTCACGTGACTAAATATTGTGTATTATCACACCCTAACTGGAGTTCCATAGAATGTGTGACACGAGTACCCCTGTTAGAGACAGAAAAAGAGAGCTGTCTACACTGGAAATAGATTCCGAAAATAAGAAAAACAAATTATCCTCGTCGTTATCTTTATCTTTAGATGAAAACAGCACAGACGACTTGTCAGCTACTATTGAAACCTCCAACCAGAGGAAACCCTTATAACTTTGACTTTAACGTGATCGAAAGTACTTTTGAGACTAAAATCGCTGCTATGATTAGTACTATAGTTGATGGGGTAACTAAGGGCCTATCTGATAAAATAACTGATCTACAGGAGAAAAATCATGCTTTAGCTGTTGAGAACAAAAATCTTAAACAGAGAATTGACACTTTAGAGGCGGTGACGGACGCAGCTGAACAATAAAGTCGTCGGAATTGCATACGAATTTCGGGTTTCCAGGAGTAGATAGGTGAAAACACTGACGATATAGTGTTAAGTATTGCTGATGTAATAGAAGCCGCTATAGAAATAGCCGAGATCGACAGATCACACAGGATTGGTAACCTAGCTCTCAGAAACCTCGAGGTATTATAGTGAAATTTGTGTTCTACAGGGCCAGGCAAAAAATTTACATGAAGAGGAAACAACTAAGAGCTACAGGCTACAATAAAGGATTTGTAGCATCCATAACATGTAAATCAGTTATAAATATCAGTCAAAAGATGTAATCAGTGTGTAATTTTCTTTATAATGTAGTAAAGTCAGTTATGGTGTCGATTACCTTTTCATTAAACAATTCTTGCAACATTTCTACAGCGGACAAATGATGAGGATGAAAATTTTCAATGTTATTTTTTTATTCATTTTCTGAGGTACTCTCCAGTACTCTCGTGTCTGCATATTGCTCAAGTTTGAAAATAAATTAACGGTCATTTAGATCCGTGCACATATCTTCATTTATTTTTACCAAAAACGGATCTTTTTTCATATTTTTAGCAAGAAAATTTATAAAAAAATCAATTATCGATTATACAATATTTTCTTCTACATATTCACATTAAAGTACCATCGTCGAATACCCATTCTCGATCGGTCGATATTAGGATTCTTCGTGTTTGGTGTTGTTTGGAGTGTGTCAAAGTAGCCATTTTATTGGTTCCACCGCGGTTTTACCAGGTAATGTTACCCAGCTATAGAGGTCGTGTTATATAGCTGCTCAAATCATCTCCTTCATTTGTTTAAATAACTTTTAAGCCTTCACGCCCAAGGAGTATTTCATTTTTAAGGCACGTATTCATCGGCCAATATTTTAGTCATTGGCTGCAAATCGATCTTTTTCTCGCCTATTTTTTTTCACGGCCTGATGTCATGAAGTGAAATGCAATATGTCAACCTGGTGTAGAACGCATTTTCTTTTCACAAAATGAAAAACGAGTGGCGCACTGTCAGCAGTCTATATGTAATCCTCCCTAAAGAAGACTGGTATAAAATATGGTTGTTTGTTTGCTTGGAGTTCAACTTCCCATTAAGAGTTTACCGTCTACATGAGACAGATATAGTGCTTCTTCACGTAGACATGTTGCATGGCATGATATCACACCACACTCCTGCCAGGCGCTGTCTGATCGTTTGTTCATACAATATTGTAGCTTAGAATTTACACAATCTGCACGGCAAAGAAAAAAATTAAACAATTAGTTGAAAGGCTTGAAAAAATCCAAGTAGCACTTTTATTGTTACATCATATGTGAGTGTACTTCAGGTTCGTAATAACGGTCCCAGTGTCACGTGGTTAGTGTCCGCCCGTAACAGGGGAATTGTGGATTCGTAACATACCTAAGTCGCAATAAAGGTATATATGCCTCTCGTCGACACTCGGTTAGTACCTGGATCGGTTGGCCTGGTATCAGGACAACGTGACAAAGTTGATAACACACACCACTTGTCTACGGCGTGGAATGTACTGAGACAGCACTGTATCCAACCTCCTGCAAAAATGTCGCTATGTGATTGGTCTATTGGTCACGTGATCATAGTGGAATTTTCTAAACATCCTCTGTAATGTTCATATCCCTCTTGTAACTATTATAAAAAATTACCAAATGAATTGTTTTTCACAAGAAGTAGAAACATTATACATTGTGTTTATATTATGTTATAAAAATTTAAGAGTGAAGGTTGTTTTTGATTTTATATGTTTAAGGTCGTTTAAATAAATTGTGTTTAGATATATTTTTGTTGTTTAATTTGTGTGCTTTTAAAATTGCAAAAGAGTTCATGACTATAGTTGGTGTGATATAAACGTTACACTGATTGTAACTTTGCAGTATGGGTTTATACATTCACTGTAACTTCACGAGAGCGAATAACGCAAAACTACAAATACTATGTATGTTGCAACACACAGAGACGACTGAAATACCGATGGTAATATTGTCTATATTGAAATTTGATGTCTTCTGCGTTTCAAGCATAGATGAAGAGGACGGATAATAAACAAAACTTACTTCCTTGATTGTTAGTACACACGTATCAGTTTACATTGTTTACTTGAATAACAAAATCCTGAGTGAACACTTCCCTTTGCAACTAGATATAACTTGTCATTTCTCCTAAATTTGTTGTTTGATAAATTTTATCAATCTTGATCAGCATTCGATTAAAAAATAAACACATTTCTAATATCTCTCTAACTCTGTCTCTGTCTGTCTGTCTCTCTCTCTCTCTCTCTCTCTCTCTCTCTCTGTATATTCATCAACTATTAGTACATTATCTAACTGTTCTATGTCCTTCTTCAGTAGCTTGAATTTATGATATGAATAGATATTTAGCGATAATTGTTTGTCAACGACAATATCCTTGATGCGTTAAGAATACACTATTCAGAGTGAAAAGTTTCCATTCTATAGGCTTAGGTGTAGAAAGGAATAAAGAACTAACTCACAACCATCTGAGTCTTAGTCGATCACCAACACCATCGTATCGCGGCCTTCTCCTCGACATATCGTTGGTTTAATTGAGGCGTACAGTGCTTACGCGCCGAGATATTGCTTTAATCATAAGAAAAAAAATGCATGTATATAGTGATGGACGAGATTGATTTTGTTTGACTTGGCAGTGGGTCTGCAGAACAAATAAGATAATAGAAATTATGAATTACATTTTATTTAAAGTATTAAACACTTAAAAACCCTTAATAAAAATTAGTTAATATACTATTTCTTTCTCGTTGTTCCCTTTCAATTAAACCCTAATATGGGTAGGCTATGATAACGAAAAAAGTTATTACTTAACTTCTTTAATCATTATCAGGAACTAAATACCTAATGTTTTGTTTTCAATGTATTGCTCTGATGTAAGAGCTCTAAAGCATTAGGAAAACAGAAAAGTTTTATAAACAAGAGGGCCAAGATGGTCCTAGACAATGTACCAAAGTGAACGTCTTAACAACATGTCTGTTCCGTTCTTGCCTTAATACTAGGTGATCACAATATAAACCAACACACACACGTTAACTTCAAATAAGTACCAATGATATTACATATACATACCATTGTGATTATATATTAAATAAATCTCATTTTTCTAATTTATGAACACATGTAAATGGTGTAATAATGTTATAACATTGATAATGACTATATGCAATATTATAAAAATCACATGAATTAATTTTGAAAGCAATACTATCTATGGTACTTATGAGATTAAACAGTTAAACAACGAAACCGGCTTAAAAGAGTACCCTAGGATACTAAAATACCTGAATAAGTGATAGTTTTCCAAAATCTCTGTTCAACGACATAGCGAGGATATAAACAGCACTAATCGAAAGAAAGGACAATTTTATATTGGATAAAATCATTTGTTTATGTAATTAATTAGGTTGATGTAAGCCGAACAACTACAAAAAAGGTAAAATACAGCCATATGATTCATATATCTAAAAAGCGTGTATAATAAATTGTAATCATTTTCATAAAGGTACCAAATAATTGGCACCTTCCGACTTAAAGATACTATACGAATCAACACGTACATGCGGGGATAACGTATTTGAAATCAAATATGCATATGTCAGGAAAGTCTTAGTCATGTGCGGTATCCTTTAACAGCTAACTGTAAAATCGACTCACAAATGCTTCGTAAATCTGGAACAAACAAGTATCCTTGCTCCGTCTTTATCAATTTAGCTCTAACGAATCTATCATAAATCATCCTCATGAAATAGGACATATTTTCCAGGTTTATCTCCTCAGTGATAAGCAAAAGTATCGGTTTGTGTTGCAAATAAGCTTCTCTGATTTCTGTCTCACACCAAGAACTCTCCAAAAAAGCATTCGAAACGACACACAAAGTAACCAGCGAATTCTCTATGTTCCTCATAATTTCGTCATGTATTGGAAAACCACATCGAAAATGATTATCCCCGTTACAGATTATATTTCGGTTACATCCAGTGATATTTCCTAGCTCATTCGAGAATTTAGGGCGTATTTCATTATCAGCGATTTCAGAATTCTCAGAGCAGAATGATATAAACAAAAGATACCGCTCATTTCCTTCTCTTGCTTCGATATCGTTTAGAATATTAGCCATTGCATCCCGATGCCTCATTGACCGCCGCCGTTGAAGGAACACAGTTGTAACTATTGCAACGCCAAGCAAACTCACGGTAGAAACAACAAGCGAAATGATCATGACAATCTTCCGCCTGCAAACTTCTTCAACTTTATCAAGTATGCCTGCACGGATATTAGTATCATGTCCATCTAAGTTACATGTAGTTACTTGGGTGTCTCTAGAATAGATATCAATAATCCACTGAACAAAATACTTATTATTACATGTACAAGATAGTGGATTGCTATCGATACTGATACTTGAATTGCCACAAATTATACGTTCATAGAATTTACACATTCTGGAACGTAATCTTTGTACATCAATTTCTGAAAAAGTCGAAATGCGATTTTTCGACAAATGAAATGCATGCAGAAACAAGAAAGATACTATTTCAACAATCTGTATGTTGTTTTGAGAAAGGTCAAGCACTTTAAGATTGTGATTTTTTATAAACATATCCGCATTAATGTAAGTTAGACCATTGCTGGATAGGGATAACTCTTCTAAAGAAAACAGATTGAGAAAAATTGAGCGAAATTCTGAGATATTCATTTTGTGTAAATGGTTTGTGTCCAGGTATAGTTTTTGTAAGCTTTGACAATGTGCAAAGAACTTCGGAGAAATATATTCCATGTTATTTTCAGAAAGATCGAGTATTTCTAAAGGGACAGTTTTATTTGTTTTTATTTCTACTTCAAAATACCTAAGATTGTTTTGACGAAAAACTAATTCCTTCAGATTCCAGCTAAAACATCCATTATCTAAGTCCACTACAAATGTTTTCACTGTCAGAATTGTAGTTTTCACCAGATTATTTGCATATAGCTTCTCCAGTTCGAAAACAAAAACAAACTCTTTTCTTGAACAACCATCATGTACTCCTGTTTTTATGTCTTCTTTTTTGTTACGGAGGAGCAATGTTACTACTTCTGAATTGCTGATATCAAGTTCTCTGACATTAAAGGGAAACGGTATAATATCTCTTGTTTTCGGCACCCAGTCACCTGATATATTTAAAATCTCAACGGGGGATTTTACTACATCAATGACATCAATAGTTACCCACATGTTAGTCATGACTAATTCCTTGATATTTGGTTTATTTTGCAGTTCTTTAAATAGTTCTGTAGATGAAGCAGGCACACCATAGTCATAACCACTATTTATAGAATCTATATTGAGATATTTCAGGTTCGGTAGAACTGTACCTGATATAGCTTCAGCTAATGTAGGAATCATCAGACGCAGTGTCCCAGAAAGGTCTAACTTTTCAAGATTATGTAGCAGCCGCATGTGTTTCTTTTTAAGTTGATCAAAATATTCACTATGAATTGCGAAATGTTCGAGGTTTATCAGGTGTTCAAATATACCATCATCAATGCCAGAACTTGTCATACCATTAAAAGTAAGAGATTTCACGTTTTCCCAACTTCCGTTTGATCCATTGAATACAAGTCGTCCATTTATGATTACCTCTGTTATGCCAAATGGAATCTGTTTCGGGACAACAGAAGGACACTCTATGACCTCATCCGTGCATTTACACATGTCGTCACAAGGATTTAAGTCATTTACGTTAGTAGAAATCACAGTCGTTGTCAGAAGCTGTATTGCAAACACTATCAATATTTTCATTATTCCATCAAAGGTTATTAACCGAATTACGGAAGATACAAATGCACCTACTACCGCATAAAATCTGTAACACAGATATAGCAATTCACGAAATAGGCAAGCAAACCGTCGTATTACAGTAGTTATTGATTAAATTATCAACCAATGAAAACGCGCCTTAGAAATGCAGTAGTCTTCGGCGTTGAGGCTTAAAGGTCATGTAAACACATACAAAAAAACGGGTGCGTCCGGCGGTGCCGGTAGCGTTTCTGAAAAAGTCTGTTTTGTCTGTCCACGATATCTAGAAAGAACTACCGACGTATCGACTCTCGGGACACACACACACACACACACACACACACACACACACATATATATATATATATATATATATATATATATATATATATATATATATATATTGCCATGTAAAATTCTCTCTTTTCATTGGTCAATAAGCCGTATACACAATGTCATGTACACTGGGTATATGTATGCGACGCATCATAAGTATTTATTAACGTAGAAACTGGGCTGAACTTTGCAGTATAATAAATCCGTTATACAGTTTCCTGACAGGGTACATGACTAATTATTCCCGGCTGAGAAAAATTATGACTTTCCTCAGCCGGGAATAAATAGTCATGTACCCTGTAAATTTGTCTAGAAACGTATCCAAATCATGGAACGCATGCGTACTCGGATATGTACAGAGTTTTTTGTTGTTTGTTTTTGTTTGTTTGTTTGTTGAGTTATTGCCCCAGCGACAGACATACAGAGGTTAATATGATTTACTCGAGGTAGTGCCATTTTATCATAAAGAAAATACTAGACAAAGACCCGCAATTTCACGAGAATGCTAATTAGGTACTGTTTGGGATTCGTCTGAGTTTAAATGCAATGTATCAAAAAAGGGATCGTGAGTTTCAAATACATAAACCGGCCTCGATGGCCCCGATGTCCAAGCGCTTGACTGTGAAGCCGAGGGTTGTGCGTTCGATCCCCACCGGGTTCAGGCATGATCTCCATGATAAATTATTTTTCTGATGGTCATTTATCTTTTACCACTGATTTCAATAAGAATGTTTTCGTTTAAATGCGGATTACTGGTTAACCATTCAGTGCTCTCAGGCATTCAGGAGAGAGATGTTGTGTTTTATTGCAATTTACATAACAGAAATGACAAACGAAAAAAAAAATACTTGTTAACTAATATGTTGCAAACAAAAACGCATGTGTTTAATATGACACCTCTACACTGATTTAGGCATGATTTACTCAACGTCAGTCATTACAATACATTCTAAAACCCTTTCTTGTCTCTTATTGCATGTAGCAATATCAGACAAGTTTATTTATAAACAGTGGAAACAGTGTAAATACGCAGTTTTGTTATCAGAAGGTTTTTATTATCTGTAAATAAAATGTCTATCTACATTAATGTATTTTAGTTCAAATATGCAATGTATTATTATAAAAATAACAATTAACATCAATAGTAATTGAAATTAGCGACCTAAAAATATGAACATTTACATCAGATATAAATTAAGTATAACTCAGCTATGTTCAGACCTAGACAACACAAATGTTGAAGTCATGCTTTATTAGCATGCTCTCACAGAAATTTATTTGAATTCGCCGTCATTTGAAAATTGTATTGTTACAAAATTTGATATTTTCGAGTTGAGGAAAATCTTAATTTTGTGAATCGCAGGCATAGCTTATGCTTATTTATTTGTATAAGTTGAACAGTTGAAGACATAAATATCTTTATATCATGGGAATCTATGGGCTAGGGACGACAGCAACAAAGAGATGGAAATCAGTAAAGGAAGAATAGAGATGATCCAGTCTGAGATCAGGACGGCAGAAGAAGAGGATGAAAACTGTCTTGGGCAGATATTGTCTGTCTATGACCTATTAACATCACCAGCAAACCTACACAGTTGGAAGAAGACAGATAAACCAACGTGTCAATTGTGCTTACAACAAGGTACCTTAGAAGACGTCCTGTCATTTTGCAATATAACATTGACACATGGGAAATTCTCTGTTTTGAGAGAATTGGCAGATGCCAAAAAAAAAAGAAGCTAGAAAGACAAATGAAAAGAACAATAAAGGAAATAAGGAAGATGCATTTCATCAAGAGAGAAATGAAACCCATGAAACAACGCACTCTTGTTAAATCAATCCTAGAAGAATCTGTCACCTGGAAGATGATGGTTGACCTTGGAAAGAAACTGAAAGAAGGCCTCTAAGAGAAAGACAGCCAAATACACTGACTTGGTGAAGATATGCAGAGAAAGGATGGCACGCGCGGCTTTTCCCAGTAGAGGTCGGTGCTAGAAGGTTTCTTACAAAAACAGAAAAGAGACCTGTGAAGAAACTAGAACCTGCAACCGAAAGGGTATCACGCTGGCTCTGGCTGTGAAGAGAGGATGGGGGCTTGGAGTAAACTACTAACACGTAGGAATTGAGTAAAGGTCAACCACCAAGAGAAGTATTAAAGGACCGAAACACTTATATGTTCGTCGGCTCTTAACTGAGGACGCCAGTAGTTCAAATAGATTTTATAACTGTTCACCTTTGAATATGTATTGAAATAAGGAGAAAGGCGGTCGATTTAAGTATTTAAAAAAACAACAACATGCACTGGACACTAGTCCCAAGTGTTTCATTGCTATGGAAATAAAGATCTCTCTCTGTCCTTCTCTCTTTCTTCGTCCAGCTAAAAACAGATGAAGGAATCACACTTTTGAACACAGACAAAACATCCTAATCATATTACACGGAACGAAAACCAATAAAGATTCTAAATTATGAACATAATTTTTACATCTGAAGCACCTTAGCCACTAAGCCAATCAGATTGTAATGTGTGACTTTCTAGTATCATAATACGATGACTGAGCGTGATATCATGTCCACCTGTCTACAGCGCGATATCGTTCACCGTCTGCGACTCAAATATAAATACACAATTACATAAATAGCTTACTTCCTTGATATCTATCTACGCAACAATGCACTTTTATTTTTTAAATTTATTCACTTGAAAAAAACCTTAGTGCACACTTCGTATCTTTAATCTTAAGCAATAACGTGTATACAATAATGAACGAGGGGAGGGGGTGGGGGTGGTGTGACTTAGCAGTGGGTAGGCAGAACTACTATTTATTGTAAAATCATTAATTTTCGTTGACATAAAATTTGTTGATTATGTATCTTAGGAAATTTCGTGGGTGCATTTATTCTAGGAAACTTGAGGTCTATATATGAGATCTCACTTTTTCTTGGGAATAAATATTCGTGGATAAAACCCACCACTAATCGATGGAAATTAGTATACTACATGTATTTAAAAATAAGAAAGGGCTATTCTATTCACCCGAGCGTGGGCGTCAGCGTAACAATTACATAAATAGCTTACATCCTTGATATCTATCTTCGCAACAATATACCTTTATCATTTAAATTTATTCACTTGACAAAAGCCTTAGTGCACTTCGTATCTTTAATTTTAAGCAATATGATAATGAACTGGGGGGGGGGGGGGGGGGGTTGACCTAGCAGTGGGTAGGCAGAACTACTATTTATTGTAAAATCATTAATTTTCGTTGACATTACATTTCTTGATTATGTATCGTGGGTGCATTTATTCTTGGATCTATTTTCTAGGAAACTTGAGGTCTATATAAGAGACAAGTTTTCTTGGCGATTAATATTCGTGAATAAAACCCACCACTAAATCGATGCAAATTAGTATACTATTCAAAAATAAGAAGGGCTAGTCTACTCACCCAAGCGTGGGCGTCGGCGTAACGGTTAAGTTTTTCGTACCACCTCATTACTACTAAACTCGTTATGGTATTGCTTTGAAACATGGAATACTTGTTTATGATCATTACCCTACCATTAGACAAGAAGGGTTAACTCTGTCGTGAATTTCTACCAAATAATTCCCTTTTTTTCGACTAAGAATATTGGTTAAGTTTTCCGTACCATCTCACTCTTTTCACTGAACCCTTTGAGGTATTGCTTTGAAACTTTGAATGTTTGTTTCTGACAATCACCCCCACTTGTAAACTAGAGTACACATTTCTGTCATGGATTTGACCAAATCATGCCCCCTTTTCGATTAAGAATCTCGGTTAAGTTTATTGTATCACCTCACTTTTCCATCGAACCTTTTAAGATATTGCCTTAAATCTATGAATACTTTAGGACCATCACCTCCACCTGTTAGTCAAGTGTACATAACTCTGTCATGGATTTTGTCTAAATTATACACCTTTTTCGACTTAGAATCTCGGTTATTTTTTTACCACCTCACATTTTTCATTGAACCCTCCGAGTTATTGCTTTGAAAATTGTAATACTTGTTTTGACCATTATCCCCACCTGTTAGCGAGAGTGGAGACTTCTGTCATGGATTTTGACCAAATTATGCCCTTTTCGACTTAGAATCTCGGTTAAGTTTTCGTCTACCTCATTTTTTTTCACTGAACCTTTGGCGTATTGCTTTGAAACTTGGTATAATTGTTAGCATAAGTACAAAACTGTGTCATGGATTTTAACCTAATTATGCCCCTTTCTCTACGTAGGATTTTGGATAAGGTTTACATACTACATACTTTCACTTAACCCGTTGAGATAATGCATTGCATTTAGTTTCCTTTTAAATATTACAGAGAATCATATTTTGCCTTTAACTGCATTTTTTTATTGACAAGCACTGAAATAATCGAGCGCGCTGTCTTACGGACAGGTCTTGTTAATTTAACTATTAAACACACTTAATAATAAATCGAATCGAATTAATGATTAATAAACATGAAATATTTCTTTCTCTCCGTATCCTCTCAGACTTAAACCTCAATATAGGTAATTTGTGAAAAGAAGAACATAACATCGTTCGATCATTTCTACAAAAGCAAGAGAGGTTCTTCGGTTTTTAAAGTAGAAAATCGAATGCCCAGAAAGTACTGTTGTGAGTGACTACGTCAATAAAAGGAGGTGATTAACATCTTATATAGAGAGTATTTAAGGAAACAAGCCGACCTCCTGGGACCTCATTTTTCATAGGATCTATTTAATGAAAGCAATAATGGTAATGGTTATTAAAATTAAATTCTGATCAATTGTTTCATGGATGATTTTTAAATAAAATTTTGCTGGCTACCACAGCAACCAGAGTTCTGCATGGGTTAAGTTTATTTCAGCAATTTTTGTGAAATGCTATCCAAGGATCGTTCATGCAAAGTTTCATAATTTCCTACCGAGTAGTTTCAAAGGTATGCTTTAAACAAATCGTTGACGACAGACGAAGGTGATCACAATAGCTCGTTGTGCTCTGGTGAGCTAAAAATGTTGACGCTGAGAAAGGATGGTTTTGTTTGATTCTGTTGTGCTGGCTGCAGGAGAAACTCCAGAATGATTATTATATAGTATTATAGATGTTTACCCGGGCCTGGTAGCATCGCAACCCAAAACGTTGGTGACAGAAGCAGGCATCAGAACGGATTTTGTTCTTACAGACGCTTGAGCATCCAGCGACAATGAATGATATGTATTCAAATCCAGTTATTCCGTATTACAGGCTTGACTAATAGATAAAACTTACGATTCGTTAATACAAATACATGTCGATATTAATTTGCACCAATATTTGATTACGTTTAAATACACATGGTGTGTGTGTGTTTAAATACACATGGTGTGTGTGTGTTTAAATACACATGGTGTGTGTGCGTGTGTGTGTGTGTGTGTGTGTGCACTAGGTGATAAAGATGTTTCTTACAATGCCTTTTAGCGTGCTCACAGAAATAACATCGTCATTATATGAAAAATATGATCGTACATTTTTTTGATTGAGAAAATCGAGCTTTGCTATGCTTACTGATCCGGAGTTCATTTTTCAGAATTTAATCTTGACCATATTTGTTTCACAAAAACAATTATACCAATAACGCGCATATTTGTCAATATTAATACCTATACTAAGAGATCGTAAAAACATATGGTCAACAGCAAATAAAACGTGACTTAGACTGTTAAGTTCAAAATATGTATGTTCCAAAGGTTTTGGTCGTAATTATTGTTTAAGTGTATTCTGTCGCTGCTTGAGTATTTTAGTCATATAGTAACAACGCCTAATTTATTGCAGATAGTGGAAGAACCAGAATGATCCCGGATAGAACCATCGACCTATCGCAATCCAACTTGAATGCCTTTTGCCCATATTTCTAAAAATATCATTAAGTTTTTAATTAAAATTAAGTATGTCCCTCTTAGTAGAAATAAAAAAGCAACCCAAAACATTAAAAATTTACCAGTTTATCATAAACATCTGGAATTGTGTTAGCGTATGCAAATACGTTGAACAAAACTTATAAACCCCACTTTATAAAATGCATTATTGAAAACACATTTTTTACTTTGAGTTTCGAGTGAGCCATTTTAACCCTAGTTGTTGTTTTGTTTCTCTTGATGGAAATAAATTAAATTTAGAAAGAAATGTATTAACCTCACATGCACCTATTTGTTAGTTTCGCTTAAAGGTAGTATTACCACAATCCCTTAAAATATGCGGTGGGGGTTATAATTTTTGTTAAGTGCATGGTATATATCTACGATTATGAAAAGTCAAATCAAAGTTTAATAGGGTGTAGATTTGCACGTACATGTACTGGTCATTTTACCTACTAAGAGCGATTATTATACGATAAGAGTTTATCGCTGCTGCAGAGTGTTTCAATTAAAATATAATGGCGACGACGAACCACTTACAGGCTCCACATGTACAGAGGCACCCTGATAGAACCACAAACTTTCCGCAAGCCATCTGGAAGGCTTCTTTACAATCATGAAATGTAAATGCATAATTTGTTTGAAAACAAAAAACAACAACAACTGGCCTTACAACGGAACTAGAATATTCACTGCAACTTCACAGTCGGTCTCAGAAGTAAAATGATTTTTAAAGAAAATCACTTGAATTCATATTTCAAGAAAGAACAAGCGCTACGATCGAATGAACGCCATGCCCCCCATCCCCGAGGGACCTTAGACCTTGGGGGTCAAGGTCGTTTGAAGGTCAACATCACCTGGCGGGTACACTTTATCAAGGTCCATGCACCTGTGAAGTTTGGAGGCCTTCCGTGTTATGTTCAAATTATTATTTTGTGGCAAACAGACACAGACATACAAAAAACAATATGCCCCGATCTATCGATAAGGGGGCATAAAAACGATAAAAATATCTTGAATCATGATGGAACCTTGTAAGCCATTGCATGATATTTCGAGGGCTCAACGCAAAACAGTCGTAACTTGTTCTTTATTACATATAGGTTACGATCGTTTTGCGCTGAGTCCTCGATTTTATCGAAATGAATTGTGTGACTAAAAAAACTTCCAGATTTCAAACTTTTTCGAGAAGAACGTCCGTCAAATACGTTATTTTCGGTGAGAGTTTTTTGAAGTGTTGATAATGCAAATCGCAAACACTTTTAATACAACAATATGAATGTCATTGCCAAGTCTCATTGGTTATATATAATCATTTTTCTTCGTCACCATTTTACATGCAAAGGAAAAGCATATAATAATCAAATCGATACAGATACAGCATCAGGTGGATACAGTCACAAATTTAGTATCGGATTGATACATGTTCATCGTTTAAGATGAATACAGACATGGTACTGGACACAATTTTGGCATCAGAATAATTACAGATGCGGTATTAGATTGATAACAGATGCGTTATAAGATTGATTACAGATGCGATATAAGATTGATTACAGATGCAGTATCTGATGGATTTGAATACAGTATCAGGACAGATACAATATTCAGATAAAGACGAAAGGAGTGTCAGGTTTTATTCGAGGCCATCGATGATATTCTGGATGAGGTCCCAGTCGATTGTCACATCCGGTCTGGATTTTATCGTCTGCAGCAGGATACCGGTTGTTGCTTTGTCCTCGTTCCTGTCCCGCCACAGCCTAAGGCAGTGATATATCTGCAGGGATACTCTCCCCTGGTTGTTCATGCACGTATGGTCAATGTCCACTTGCTAGGAAGGTACAAAATAAAACATAAATAGTACGATTTCCAAATTATCTTGATCCAAGTTTATCTATGTAAGTACACCTGACTAAAAAAGAAACCATCATCTTATTACATGAAACCATCATCTAATTACATGGGTAATAATTATGTAGTGCTGCTTGCCAAAGACAAGTGTCGGCATAATATCAAACCAAGTCACATTATCCCGACACGTGACCGACCAGTCCTGAAACTTCTTGCACCATTATATGCTGAGCGCAAAGCACAGGGAACTATATAGGTGATGAAACGACGAACTTAGTATTGAACTTATTGTATGGCTGGTTATTTCTGACACCTCAGAGAGGCGGCACAACACTAATCCACTGTAGACAAAGATTTTTTATCACTGACATGATGCCGGCTGGACGTTAAAATAGAATTAAAGAAAGAATAGATGAGATGCCAGTATTAAAGAAACGTTTATTAAACACGTGCACATACCGACAGACCAAGTTCGAGCATCAGGAATTCCCAGTGGTTGCCGAGAGCGTTTGCCATCTTTGACAGAAGTGCGCTGGACATTTTATCCTGTTTGACACTCTCTGGGAGTTTTGCAAGCCATGTGTCTGTAAACATGTATTTGATAAGGATATACTGATTAAAATAAAAAGCAAAAATGATCTTTTCTTGTAAGTACTGGGAAAAAGCATATGAATGTATATTATTTGATTTGATTAATTTATAAAATATGCTTATTAACTAATATCAATAGCAGTTTATTTGTTAATCATTATAATTAGGCAAATTGATAATAAAAATATATGAAATATAGATACGTACCTAATGTTGACAACTTTTCCAATCGGAAACCCTCCGGTATCTAGACAGAAAAATAGAGGAACTAGTCGAGAAATCAAAAATATAACTGAAAATAGTTCATATAACGAAAGCATAATATTTTTTTAAGTATTCGCGGTTGATTAACTGATAAAGACGTATTTTGATGTACAAGTAGCATCCATAACATATAAATCAGTTATAAATATCAGTCAAAAGATGTAATCAGCGTGTAATTTTCTTTAGCAATGTAGTAAAGTCAGATATGGTGTCTATTACCTTTTCATTAAACCATTCTTGCAACATTTCTACAGCGGACAAGTGATGAGGATGAAAACTTTCCGTGTGTCGGTCGCAGAAGTAGTCCTCCTCAATGGCGCTCTCGAGGTCCCGAAGTGTGTGTAACCCGTCCTCGAGGTATCCGGAGATCCTTGTATCTTTACACTGAAGCATGTACTCGAACGGTTCCTCCATGTTACGACGGTCTTTCAACTGGAAACGCATAAACTCTTTCCGTACTGCTGACGTCACGACACGGCGAACGTAGTCGCAAAGCTGTTGGTCCACAATTTTGGCCCCTTTACTGCTGTACCTGGTAATCCGAATTCCAATCCTAGAGTTCCGGAAGAAGAGAGTTAACCTGTGCCGATCCATACCTTTCTCGTGTGTGAGTTCGAAAATGGCGCATCCGCAGAAAATAAGTTTCTTTTTGCCCTGGGTAGCAATAGGCCATTTACCAAGACAAACAGCCACAACGCGATTGAATACAGCGGGAGGAAGAAAATTCCCTCTGAAGGTAAGGCAAAGAGCTGGTGTGTTTATACAGTCTTGTCTGGCAGGCATTTCCAACAGAGCATCCTCTGGTGACTTCTTGACCAAACAAGGAACGAAGTAGAATGGCAAAGCCGTGGTTGTCACGCCATCCCTCTCGATGATTTTGGCTCTTGCAATGATGTCAAGCTTCTCGAGGAAGTAAAGCAGGATTTCATGATTCTGGAAGAACTCATGCTCTCTGTCTTGTTGCCATATTGCCTCTGCAAGTTCTTTGTCTAACTGGCCTGAAGAAATGAAATCTTCCCAGTGAGCCTGAAGGACGCCATACTTCTGTCCAAAATGTTCGGCGCAGATCAAATACCTGAAGGCATGTACTATCCACTGAGGATCAAGAATAATGATGTCACGAAGATGTTTTGCGTCATCGAAATACACTAGTGTCCCATTCTCATTGTGTGCCCTCAGAAAGAGTCTCAACTGATCATCGTCGTTTATTGGTCGTGCCAGATTTTTGTCAATTTCTTTTAGGTCCTTGAATCGGATAAAGGGTCTTCCGTCTATCCTGCGGTCCTCAAGGGCCTGTTCAAGCTCTATCCACTTTGCAGGGACATATTCCCCCCAGTGTGGCAAGGTCTTGGATACAGCAATGATCTTCTTCTTCAGGGCCTCGATTTCTGAGTCATGATTCTTGTTGTCAAGGAGAAACGTTTCTTTTCTGATATTTGGAGCAAGAGGAGTACCCTTAAATGCGTCCCGAATTTTTGCGAAGTATTTGTTGGCAGTTTGTCTTTTCTGATTGTCATCCTGCACAAATATATCACCTTTAATTGAGTCATGCTTATTTTGGACATAAAAACCTGTTTAAAGAAGATCATTCAATTTAATTTACAGTTAACTAAAAAAGCAAACAAACATATTCGAAATGGAAACCACTAATGCTGAAAAAGAACTCGTGACATTGGCAGTCAACCCTTGTAAATTTACCTTTTATGACGAACAAAAACAAAATCTTTGATAAAATTGCATGTAATTTTAATGTGTGTATATTTAAAATCTAAACAACATCAGTTACCCCCGGGAGTTTGTCCTTGTGTGTTCCAACCAATATAATGGGTGGGATACCCGGCTGAATACCACGTGCGTACGTGAAGATGGAGCGTAACCAAAACATTACGCCACCTGGTAAATAAAAAATTAATTCTCAGAATCTTGAAATATATTAAATGCCAGACTAGCAATAAGAATACCATACCATGAATGAATGTTTATCCACACAAATGAGCATACCTACACCTTCATTTTTTTTGTATTAACAATTATCAATTTTCCTTATCAAAACCTCCTACGGATACGATGTTAAGGTGTATTTCTAAATTTTTAAAAGACCGACCCTTATGAACTTCTTATAAACCAAGCTCCGAATAAACTCTTGCATAAATAAAATAATTTTTTAAACTAAATTTACAATATTGGTCAAAAAGCCATCACGCTAATGGGGATATTGCCGTTTGCACAAGTGGTGGCGTTCGTGTGTTTGAAGGAGGACGCCAGAGTACCCGTATACAAACCATAGCCCGAACGAACGACCAGTGCTCATTCACATATAACCCTGGCACGACCCAAACTTAGATTAAACCATGCTTTCAGAGCATTAACGACAACGCTATTCGGAAAAAGAGAGGTATCATATAGTCTAGTGTAACAAACTCGCTTTTCACTAATGCCACCCGGATTCGTTCCTAGGTCAGTTTTATGTTGTATGTGAAAGGATATTTGTTCCTTCGTTTGGACACGACGGTTTTCTCCGGATACTCCGGTTTCTTTCCACAAAAAGGACAAAGAGGTTGCCACTACAAGAGCTAACGAGAAAATTGTCTCAATCGATATCCCTTTCTGTCCAATCGCTTTAAAGAAAATAAATTTTAAACTATTTTTGGACAACAAGCTCCAGACGTTGCACCTTGATTTTCAATAGCCTCCACGCCCCTCATGTCCATGTACCAGTCTTCCCCTAGGGGTTTGTTGAGGTCCTCCTCCAGATTGATGACCAGCAGGTATACGGATCGTGGACTGAAGAACAGCTGATGGGTCGCATAGTAGATAAACTGGCCAGCAAAGTCCCATAAAGACACCAGGGCTTCCTTCCTCTGTGGTCCTGTGGTAACGAGTCAAAGTGTTACTGCAACACAATCGAGTAACTACTTCTATCTCCGGAATAGTCCGTATATCAAGAAGAATGTGTAATACAAACAGTGATGTAACGGTGTGATAAAGCAGTTTACAATCAAAAACTGTTTACAAATACGCTGGACTTAGGGAGTAAGTAAAAATACACGTGCAAAGGGAAGCTAGCGAATTGATTTATTAAATGCAGGCGATGAACAATAATTTCATTGTGCCTCCTAATTTGTTAAAGAAAAAAAATGAATATTTCATAGAATCTTTTGATATTATATCATGGCATTTTTAAATGTATTCAATTAATGTTGTTCTTAACACTAGTTATTTTCCTTCCAAAATGTAGAGAGGTATTTTGTCCCAAATTTTAAAAGAAAATGACCTTGTGGAGTCAATTTATTATCAATGAATTTTCATAAATGAGCTGCTTTTCTAGAATATTTACAGCAGAAATGAATACTAGATTTATTGATTGGATAGAAAGGAACGGTATGAGTTAACAAGGGCGAAATATGGTATTTTTTTATCATTTGGATTACCTCCCTTCGTCTATATGCAATCATATATTTCAAACCAAAGTAACTGGTCAATGATGAAACGCGGTCTCTGGTTACCTGGCCAAACTCTTTAGTGGAAAAGAGAGAAAGAGATTATCCAAAAATTAACTATAGTCGATATTAGGAACACCTTTGTATAGTATTCATCTCTCCAAACTAAAGATTGTGACCAGATTGGCCAGAACATAGATGCACATATCTGTGTTTTATAACTGACCATAGTTACCTAAAGATGAAATGATAAAGTATGCTGCATGTCTGCCTTATTAAACAGGGTTGATTTTCGAAGAGAACTACGCTGAAAACGTCATGGATTATCATTTGCAAAAAAGTCCTTGCTGGTCATTAAGTTAAAATGATTTACCATGTTTAACAACGCCGTGTTCTGTCATAGCCGGGGCATTGTGTGTCGGCCTAGCAGAAACAATGAAGGGGAAAGTATTTAAGGTAATATATCCATTAATAAATTGTGATCATGATCCATTTAGTGATCGTTGGAATTTTATTGTAAATGCAAGCCTTTATAGACTTTGAGCAAAAGAGTCTATAACTCCAAGTTAATGGATGCTTGCTTTTGGCTTCTGCACTGAAGTCTTTTTTAAGCATTCGAAGGACCATGATTATAATCTTATGATGGATGGATTACATTAAGGTCATTTTAGTTTCAAGACTCCCTGACTGCTGTAACATAATTCTGGACGGAGACACGATGCTGTACTCAGAAGCATAGCAGATTGTATAGAAAGAGAGAGCAGGAAGAAGAGACCCAAGCGCCACAACAAACCTCACCGGATCACATTTATCCGTGAGGGGGAAATAGTGCAGACAACAAAGCAGCTCACTCAAGGACTCTTAGCGCAGGCCAGTGACTGGAAGATGCAGGCAGATCTGGACAGGAAGCTCGTCTTCCCACCAGTTGTCCAAACAACATTACGCCCAGATATTGTCCTGTGGTCTGTCCGAAAGAAGAAGCTGATCATGGTTGAGCTGACTGTACCATGGGAAGAGTGATGTCAGATAGCTCATGAAACCAAACAACTGAAGTACACAGAACCCAAGGTGTTATGCCAGGAAAGGGGATGGAACACGTGGCTGTTCCCACTGGAGGTCGGCTGCAGAGGATTCCCTGCACAGTCAGTTTGGAAAACAATGGGCTCTCTAGGAATAGTTGGAAGAGAGAGAAAAGCTGCAGTGCAGACAATTGGAAAGTCTGCGGAAAGGGCATCCAGCTGGCTCTGGAGCAAACGCGAGCAACAGAGCTGGAAGCCAGGTACTGAGGGGCAGTAAGTCTTAAACACTGCTGATCCGCCATCCAACAAGGAAGGGTTCTTGGCTCAATGTATTGAAACCCTCCTTGATGGTGCCCAGCTGATGACCTCAGTACTCTGCAGTATCAACTGTTAATTCAACGTTCCTTATAACCCTTTTTCTTGAATTACATTTAAATTAACTAGCAGACCCCCTTTACATTATTCAGACCAGATCCCACAATTCTTATGGTGTAAGTGCATGTACCATGTATCATGGACATCAGCAATGCAGCAAAATAACCTTCATGAAGCTGATATGAATACTTTATTCGCAGTTTCTATTACATTTTATTCACTTATTTACTTTTATTGGTGGTTCATGTACAAATGGATGTGTTTACACGGACTTCAAACTTTGCATATTATGAAAGTCTGAATACTGATACGCGTATAACGTTACTTGTCCTTACACACAATTGTAGTACCTACTTAGTGTTTACTGAGTGCACATCTGGAAGAAATGTCATTGGACAAAATAGCAATAGTTGACTTGATCTTGACAATGCACTTAAATATTTGGCCTTGAGGAAGTACTTAATTTAAGTGTCCTCATACACGACTTGAGAGTTTATTTCTGCAACGTCAAGAATGGAAAGATGTTAGCTGAATATGTAAATACAAGTAAAAAATACAAGAAGTATGCATCATTTTAACAGGTATCCACAAAATGCACTTTTACGGAATATAAAGGTATTTATCCCCTTCTTTATCACGGCCGTTCATTTACGTCTTCTTCTCCCTTTTATAAATTCAAATCCATACAATTTTCTCCAACTTTGCTAATTATTCTGGAATCCCCCTTTCCCCTACGTAAAGTAAATGATGATTTTTTTTCTCTAAATATGGTATTAAGGTCCCATCTTCGTCATAAAAAAGACATGATTTTATATCCTGAATAAGGATTTATGATGTATACATGGGTAGGTCAGGTGTTATATTTTCTAGAGAACTAGATCAAACCTCTCTTCTTCCGGGCATCCTGCAGGACGCGATGGGCAGTCTTCATGGTGTCCGTGTTGTGTTTGGACATGGTGTCCAGCATCTCGAAGTCGGATAGTGAGGTACTTTGGGTGGACACGCTGGGCGGCGAGGTCAACTGGATATACAAGGTCATACAATTATTTCTGTTTAGTTCAAATTCTTTCCTAAGCTAAGGCATAGCTCTTTCAAAAGTTATTGGATTCATATTGAAATGTAAGTAAGAAAAATGTTAAAAAACTTAAGCAAAAAATACATTTTTAGCAATGTATTGCTCTCAATATGGCACCATGCTTGTTTCCTTCCCGTGAAAATGGTAGGGTAGATATATACAGTAAACTTGCGATTTTTCAATGACTAGTAGGGAAAATCAAAAAGCTCGGATACTAAAAATGCACGGGAATCTGAGAACAGTTTTCTTCTTTCCCTTCCTATGTAATGTAAAACAATGTAGTCAGCACGAACTAGGAGCAGTGCTCGGAAATAGATTCTCGAAATAACGCAAATATATCAGAATGCTCGTTTCAAAGAAATAACTAAATAGCTTAAGCAATAATTCATAAATTCTCGCCTTTAATTGTAGAGAAAAAAAAATGTTAATGCCAAATACATATTAATATCTCGTAATTGCCCCTTACACTAGAGTCGTCTACAGTCATCTGCTCATCGGACCGGAACGACAACACACTCCGGTCACTCCCGCTGGTCCGACGTTTCTTGTGAGACTCCGCCCCGTAGGCCCCACCCGACGATCCTGACAACCTTTCGACCTCCTCCCAGTCTGTTTCCATCTCCTGGTATTCTTCTAGGGGAGCCTCCTCCAGGTTCTTGATATCCGGGACTCTCATTTCGGAGTCCTCGTCCGTCAGAAGGATTCTTGACAATTTTGTGAAAGGCATGCTAGACTTTGGATCTGAATGAATAAAATTTACATCTATCTATTAAATAGGGTTAAATTAGAAAGAACATGTATTTATTGGACGTCACAAATATAGAGTATCTTGTCAGTTTCAAACCTATAATTTAAAAAAAGGATATACATGTGACGGAAATGAACGATTAAAACAATGCATAATTATAATAAACAATCCAGGTCAGCATCAAGTTTGTAATTCACATTCAACAAAAAAAAAAAAGATTTATTCATCAAATTTACTAATAACGATGTTAGTGTCCCCAACGGTAATGACGATTAAAAGTTTACTATTAGCAAATTATTATATACTCGGCGATCCAAATAAGAATCCCAGGGATAACCAGGGTATAATGAAATTTTACCCCCGCTTAGGAGGTTAAATATCTAGTAGACGTGAGATTTAAAATCATGTTTTCAATTCGACATTTCAAATATATGAATGCACGTAATTAAGTGAACATGCCTTCGACTGTCTCCCAGGTTTCATCCCTGACGTCAACCTTACACTTGCCGATGTAAACGTCAATGCCGTCAGTGCTTGATACGTCATCGATACCCCTGCCCATGATCCGCCGGGCCGTGCTCGTCTTGCCGGCGCCGTACAGGCCGACGAACATGAGGCGGACGTTAAATGACTTCAGACTGCCGTGCTCCAACATCTTCAGGTAGAGTTCCATGTCGCCGGGGTTCATGCTTTGTATGTCGTCTGGCATCACTGCAGCAGACGATGAAGTATATGTAACGAAATCCTTTGTAACTTTTTCATTTTGACCATTTGACAAGCAAGAGTACAAGCTGTCTTGAAACAGTTCAGACTGACATCCATTTTACTTAAAACACAAATCAATTACAAGTACAACACCAGTCCATAAAGTATTCCTTGCGTGTATGTGTTTGATTTACGTTCAGTTTTTTGTTGTTGTTTTTTTTCTTATAGAGACCTAGTAAATTAGATTTTGACATTTTCTTCGAACCAACCAAGATGTTTTGTCGTAAGACATATGAAGGAAAATGGTCATTTCGTCATTTGGTGTTTCACTTATGAAGAATACAGACTTTGCAAAACAATATGTAACTGAATGAATCCCGGCGACATGGTATCAAGATAAAATTGAAATAAAATAGAGAGACGCACCTGATGTTGTAAGTCCAGGGAAGAAGTAAAAGTCTTTTCTTAGCGTACAGTGACATGAGGCCTTGAACCTATGACGGTCTGCGAACTGCATTAGCTATGGAATACACAGAAAAAGTAGAAGCCGCAACAACGGTGATAGTAGCAGCATCAGCAGTAGAGAGAGAGAGTATTAACAGAAATAGTTGCAGCAGTATTTACAGTTGTGAAGCCAGTCACGTTGACCTAGTGTTAGGAGCGCCCGCCTTGTTGGGTTCAAACTAGGCCGCGACATATCGAAGTCGTGAAACATACAAGGGTAGCTCCAGGACTGGTTGACTCAGTGTCATGATAATGTGACTGAGTGTTGTATCATGCCACATGTCTACGACATGATGTCGCAGTGAGATAGCAATATAACCGTCTCGATTCTCATAAATAGAAAGTTCCCGAGAAACTGAAATTCTATCGGCGGGACATTAAACCCAGGTATACAAAGAAAAACAAACAAAAAAAGACTGTTGTTGTTACTGGCGGTGTTACAGAAGTCAATGTTTCTTCGCAAGGTCTTTCTCTGTCTTTCTCTCTCCCTCCTGGTGCTCACACTCTTGCGTTATATTGCCCCAACACTCACCAGTTTCCAGATATCCTTTGCAGACAACTCGTGGACAAACTTACACAAGATGTAGATGTAGAACATGACGCCATTGAAACCTATTGAAGAACATGTAAATTTGTGTATCTTAAATATATTTTTATGCACAAATCTGTACGTTACCTGAATAGTCTTTTCTCACGAAGAGTTCATGGAAGCGAAGTCTATAATTCTAACAAAGTTCTGTTTATTTCGTGGTTTTCAGATTCTGAATGTATCGCGAGATCTTGTGGGCACACAACCCAAATATCAACAGCACTGTTCTATTGTCACAAGTAACATGTCAACCATCATTGATATGATAAGTTGGTCTTAAGTTTAATTTACTAAGCAGGTCTGGTCTTCAGACCTTCCGACAGACCAACCATTAGTGTGTATCTTTAGCCTGAATAGTCATTTAGCTCAAACTTATGCACTGACAAAAATTTACCTACCGATTGATCGACAAGAACAAGCGGTATATGCCACAATATTTCTTATTCTCACATACCAGATGTGTTTTTTTCTGTAGTTTTAGGGTGTTATAACATTATAACTTGCCGAACCAATCGAGAGAACTCACTTACAACGGATGTCCCTGTTCCTACCACAAACACAAGAAGGACGTTTATAATATCTAGATATCTTTCAGCAGACGACCGTACCTGTAGACGCCAGCAGATAATCGGGGTCCTGATTTTCGACTGCAATCTCGTTCACCTGCTGCACAATGCTGTCGTTACCTGTGATGTTACAGTTTCAATATTATAAAAGTTGATAGCATAATAAACAGTTATATAACATAATACTGCGACTTCGTTGGTAGTGTTCAAACGTCTACGTGACTATTTATACTAAAATGATGCAATACACTGTACAATCGGTATCAGATTATTTTACAATTGTGATACATTATTAGAGATATATGAGATATTAATTACCAATGACGTATAGAAGTTTCGGTTTCCCCGCCAAATTTGGGGCATTTTCCTTATTAAGCAGTTTGGGTAGGTATCCGAATTCAAAGCCATCCGGAGTTCCGTATATAATGATGATGAACGAGTCGATATGCAGGTTGTCTTCCTTGGAAGCCTCCTCCTGGATTATGGCCCGCACTTGCTGTAATTGTCAGTACAAAAAAAACGTAGATTCATGTAAACCGAACATCGCTTTAAACAAAATCCTGAGTGGACAACTACGAATGCAGTAAACCTCGATATCCGAGCATTGAATAAATTAAGGTGATTTCCAAGTTCCGGTACGGGGAAAATGACAGAAACAGATGCGAAATATACCCGGTATACCGAAACTTGCGATTTTCCGAGAACTTATAATTGAAATATCATTGTATTGCATTATCCGAACAGTTCGAAAACAACGGTATGATATGGGATCACGAAAATATGATTCAACACGCTACAGTGTGTGACGTACACCTATTTTGAAATACGAATAATACAGAATACAAAGCTCAACTTATTCATATTAATGCTGAATTTGATCACCAAAACTGTAAGAGGATTCGCGAAATGCAAACCAGTCGGTGCTAAAATGACGTGGACCTTTTTACCCTACTATAGCCTTTGATTTGTAATTGGAAATACTGACTTGGAGTTAAAACGGGCATGATAACTTTTTTTATGTTATTTAAAGTGTCTTGAATTAATATGTTTCAGTTCAAGAACAGGTATGGATACATTATTTTTGTCAACAGAGTCTCATCATTTCCTACTATCGGCTTTTACGTAACACAGTTATTGTGGGTATAGTAGGCGGGCACACAGTTATGAGGGGCCGCCGTGGCCGAGCGGTTACAGTCGTGGACTATAAATCTCTCACCCATCACCGCGTTTGGTCGAATCGAGGGACTTCGATTTTCATTGAGAAGCTTCCACTGGCTGCGTAGGTTCGGTGGTTCTACCCGTGTACCTCTGTGTACTCGGAGTCTTCCTCCACCTGTAATTAGCTGGACGTCGCTATATGATTGAAATACTATCGCAGCGACGATAAACCCCAATACAACAACATCAACAACAACAACAACACAGTTATGAAACGAAACCACCCTTGGCAGATATGTTGTAACGTTATTTACTTATAAACTTATAATACGCAGTATCTGTCAAGAGAGCCTTAGTTTACAAATAAATTAGACTGATATTTCCGGTGTTGTTTAAATGTAGTGAATAGAATCATTATGTGTGTTTCTTTCATAGACCTTCTATAGTTTGTAAATCGATACACGTCTGTGACGCCATTTAATGTGTGCATAAACAGCGGTATAGACATATAGGGTAGTGATATCTAGCGGCACAGCGATTTGGAAATACTCGGGTAATTTCGGCTCAAGGTGTGCCTGTGTTAGTATTATCACGAAGACTCTTGTTGATATTGATTTTGGATAGATTCATGCCCTCCCATTATCATGACACACTTCACTCGGGACTTTCCAAAAGTTTCAGATTCGTAAAATGTCTAATCTGAGTGAAATTTAAATTTAGGGATTGCATTAAACTTTAATAATGACAGGAAATCAACATGAATAATGTGTGCATCATGATTTTATTCTAATCACACAACTTTACCTGTGTGAAAACTCGATTATTATACTCGTAATTATCGGCCCATTAACTGAATATACATCATTAGTACCTGACTTTCATATTTATGCACTAATCCTACACCAACATTCACATTTTCACTTTAAAAGTACATCTATATAATGAGTGAAATATTCAATAAATAAGTAACTCCAAGGTTCTTAAAGTAATGGACTTGGCTACAAGTACATCCTAATGATTCCCAAAGTTGTGCCGACCACGATCTCCGTAACAAAAGAGATTTGGTAAAAGTAGACAAAATTTATTATTCCCTTTTTTCTTTTACCTATCTCAATTCCTCTTACCTTCTATGCTTTCTATCAACTGTATCTGTTTCTTTTGACATAACACCGCGTCGCGTAACAGTCAATGTAGATAGTGTAAGATCAAAAGAGGAAGATCATTGTCCGTGAGTGCCCGGTTCAAGTGTTAACAGTATGCATGGACGAGTTAAAAATTTGGCGAAAATTGCTTCATCTATCAAATGTTCTTTCATCTGATCCAATTTATATAAATATTTTCGCATCTCACCTCACTGGAGCGCTCGGTGTGGATGCTGATCTTATACTGTAGTTGCTGGAACAGGTCTTTAAGAAGCCTCAACGCCTGGTACCCGGTATTTGAAATCAGGATCACACGTCCCCGGATGTGACTAGTTATCGGATACACCTGTAGTGTAATTTGCTTGAATATATTCAAATATCTTAAGGAACTGGGTAGATAATGAATGAATAAAAACAAGCTCGGTGACCCAGTGGTTAGAGAGTGCGCCAACTAGACGGAAGGCCGTGGGTTCGATTCGTCGCAGCGGCATACTAAAATCGTTAAAATGGTACGAGTTTATGAAAGTAGTTCCCGAGCTAGTTGGTCAGTATCAGGATAATGCGACTGGGTGTCACATGTCTACGGTGCGATACCGCTATGACTTGCCTCGTGTAGACAAAGATCGCCAAATGACTGAAATATTAAACCCAACCAACCATACACACATATAATTTTACATTTTGGAAATAGAAAAGTCGAACTGCAACTGTATTTCTATATTCATATCGATTTGAAGCCATTCATTTCACTATGACTGAGAAACGATTTGCTTTGGAAAGCATCTTACCCCTAGGGGATTTATTTCACGTTAATAAAATTCAACACAATGTGTCAAATGACTCATAGTTATACGGCAAACACGTGCTGTTTTATTTCACAGATTTCAACAATTGCACGTCATGTTATCATGTTGTTTATGCATGTCCATTCTCAGCGACATCGTCTCATTTTTCATATCCTTGGCTACAGACATTAAATGTTCCACTGAGTAACAAAATATAGAAGTACCACACATGTAATCTTGCATGTATTCTTTAATTTCAAAAAGGACAGAAACTTACAAAAAAGTGAAAATCTGTATAAAATTTTACTTTTGTTTGGAAAAAAGTATAACCGAAAGATTTTTTTTTAACCACGTCTCAAAAGATCTAGTTCTTTTTTTCTATTTTTATTTATTTCATTTTATTTTTTTTAAACAAAATACGATTATAGATATAGGTAAAATATTTCTTGTTTTATTGATCAAAAATCTCCAAAATTCAACACCTTATTCAAAACCCAAAAGCAAAACTTACGCTATAAATCTCTCTAAAATTCAAAATCTAAGAACTATATAATTATAGGAGCACAGTATGGGACAGAAAGACAACGTCACATATTAAAGATAGATAACAGGTGGACGGGAAGAGGGTCAAAGGTTACCAGAGAGGATCGGAGTTTCTGCTGCGCCACTTCGGAGTCCGGGGAACACTTCGTGACAATCATCTCTCGTCCCGTGTGGACCCATGTGTCATAGGTAGAGTCTACAAGGGACGAAAGATTCACTGATGATTAAGATGACGAATGTGGTAGTGATGGTGATGTTGGTGATGGTGATAATGGTGGCTTAAGGATGGCTTGAAACGATGGTGGTGATGATGATGATGATGATGATGGTGATATGATGAACAAGGTGGTGATGATGGCGACAATGATTTCAGCAAGCAGTGATGACTTAAGACAATGATGATGATGATGATGATGATAGATGATGATGATGAACAAGGTGGTGATGATGGCGACAATGATTTCAGCAAGCAGTGATGACTTAAGACAATGATGATGATGATGATGATGATGATGATAATGAACAAGGTGATGATGATGAACAAGGTGGTGATGATGGCGACAATGATTTCAGCAAGAAGTGATGACTTAAGACAATGATGATGATGATGATGATGATGATGGTGATGATGATGATGAACAAGGTGGTGATGATGGCGACAATGATTTCAGAAAGCAGTGATGACTTAAGATGATGATGATGATGATGGCAACAATGATGATTATGATGATTATAATGATTTCAGCCATCAGTGATTATTTCTGATGATGGCATTGATGAAATACATAAATAGAAAAGCGTGGGTAAACAAGAGCTTTAAACCAATTCATAATGGCTATTGTACATTGCTGTATCACGTGCTGTCAACTGACACAAAACAAGTGACAGGAAAATATTTCAGTCCGGGTCGCCATGTCAAGTGTTTCTCCAGACTGTTCCGATACAATGTGCAAGTTAACTGTGCACTATCTCGCATTCCCTCACCCCATTCACTTAACATTTGTCTTTCCTCCTGATTAGTCATCGGTCGAAATTAGTGGTAATTGAATCGAGTAACAGCGAAGAAGTGTCTTTGTTGAGTTGTTTGCTGTTTTATCATTTAAAATTGGAAGTTAAAATATCGACATATTCGGGTATTTGGTGTGATCTGAAGTGTTCGCTTAACGATAAAGTGGATTAGAAAAATGTGAATGTATTCGTTTGGATCGAAATGTTTATGTAAGTATGATAACTTGTCTTATTAAAAATAAATATCTGAGAATTTTTCTGAGCATACGAACGTCCGTGTGCACGTGCTCCGTATGCACACGTTTCATACTGAGCATCGGCTTAAAATTAACCCCTGTTGGCCTGCTGGTTACAGCGTCTTTCACATTATAACAGGAAAGCCATAGGTTTGATTCCGCCGCGACAACCAAAGTCGTTAACAATGGCACTGGTACAACTGTTTGCCGCTCAAGATTAAAGGCAGTAACAGGACTGGTTGGTCCAGTGTCAGGGAACTATGAATGGAAGTGGTATCAAGCCACTGGTTTGCGGCGAGATGTCCCAATAAATCGAGGCGGTAATATATCAACTGATGGGACCCAAGGAAACAGATAAACAAACACCTATTTAACTGTAAAATGTGTTGTATAACTCCACTTCTGGAGTCAAAATTTTATAATGTTTACACAAGAAGGCGCCCGGCGCTCTGAAATCACATCTAGTTGAACGACAGCAGGTAATGGACTTACTTGGTCTATGGAATTCCTGCCTAACAGAAACACCCCTTTCGTTTTGAATCATGTTAATGAGCATTTTCTTTCATAAGAAAAGAACGTATTTCATTCAGCTTTACACAGTATATAGCCATCACTACAAACAAGCAATCTCTTTACTAATAATTCTTTATGTAAGGAGTGTTCTTAATGTAATCTTGGTATGGTGTTTTATTCGAGAGACCTCTGTTTTTCAGTCATCGGATATAACGATCTAGACATAGCTCTTCTGAAACGGATGTGGCGCTGGCATGCTGCCAGAAGGCAAGGAAATTATTTATGTTACCAGATCTAACCTAGCCCCCTTTTTTGCCGACTCGAGTGTCATTTCAAATGGACTAATTTAATTTAAATACTGTGTGAAAACCCATAAAAATGAAGAAAATCTGAAAATGTTTTGACGTATAATATCCTCGTTGGAACCAACAGTATATACTCCATTTTAAGAGAAAAAGCGTACTGAATGAATGTGGTTTCCGACGGTGGCGAAATGTATGTTCTGTGTAAAAGTTCAGTGTGAGACATACCGAGGTCTGTTATCAAAACTGGGGTTCCATCTATTTTGGTCACAGGAGTGTGTATGTCATCCATCGCGCTATTATCGTCGATGATATCTGAAAGGTATATCATCATGTTAATTATAATATATTTCACGGAAATCCATCTATCTATGTTCACCTCCCAAAATCCATATAAAGTCAGTATAGCTTACTACACATTTGAATTAAAGAAATTACAAATATATGATTAGGAAAGGTGGTCGATGAAACAAATCAATTGTATGCACCCACTATGAACATTACTAACTACTTATACATTTCAGTGTATAAGGTCAGTGTCAACCCAAGTGTCTGTTTGTTTGTCTATCCATCTATCTATCTACCTATCTATTTGTGTGTATGTATGTATCAGTTCGACCGATTACTAGATTTATATTATCATAAACAACGATAAAGTGTCTTAAATTCTTTGAATACAAAACATTTTAAACAATAAGATTGAATATACGAGTATATATCGTGTATGATCCAAATATAACCAACTTGTCCCGTATACACATTTAGGCATATACGTTGTTGTATAAAGTGACCTTATTCGCCCTCTATATTGTAAAGGTAAGCTACCATAAAACCAGAGATGTCACATGACTAAAACATGACTGTGCAATGGAAAAACATTATGATTACTACACTACGAGACAGAAAGGGAGAGAAATCAGCACGATTTCATAATACATGTGAAATTCCAAGTGAATCATTGGTATTAGCGACGGTATCATATGTTTGTTGATCAGAATGAAATATTACAACAGAATATCTTACCTTGCAGTTACATTTATGCGACACTCCTATTCTCGGAAGACTCCCAAGGTTCAGAGATAACGTTGTTTATGAGATTGTTACAAAAATAGAAACTGGGAATTCCCCATAATTTCCCACTAGCTTTCAAATGAGGGATTACATCATGGGTCAGGATCATTTGTGATAAAACAGATCTAACTAGTGCACATAGGATATTCCTTTAGCTGAAAACGGATATTTTCAATATATCGGTGAGTGATCATACAAACAGAAAACTACTCACGAAAAACATGTATTAGACTAAAGCAAAATTCAACCTCAATAAGGGGTTAAGATTATGCATGTACTGTTAGATTCTCTTGCACATCTCATGTAGGTCAACCGTCACCACCTTTGTTTTAAAACATGATTGTGTATGACTGCATTACTAATGTAGGTATACTTTATTGACTTTTTAATTTTTCTGCTTTTTTCATAAAATTGTGTATACTTGAATATTATATAGGTTTTAAGTTTAATATACTTATCGTGCTCGAATCATAAATATTTGTATTCAAGCTAAGTATAGACATGGTCTAAGTTGATACGTCACAACGTAGTTAGTGGCTATACATAGCATGTGCTTAGTAGAGCATGACGGTGTTTTAAATTACCAACACATATTTATACTACGGAAGCACAGAGGGGTCATGCTGTTTTTTTTTTCTTTTTTATTATCCCGTGGTCACAATATGATAACGAAGAAAAAAAAAGACAGCAGATCTTTCTAACTCGTGGCCACGAGTTAATAAAAAAAAATTGCTTACTCGTGGCCACGAGATAGTAACGATTGGATTGGTCAGTTAACTCGTGGCCACAAACGGGTTAGCATATTTTTTTTTCTTAGTTCTTATCTCGTGGCCACGGGTTAGCAAGTTTTTTTCTTAGTTTTTATCTCAAGGCCACGAGAAAGCGATTTTTCCCCTTATTTATTATCTCGTGGCTACGAGTTAGCAAAATGTGTGTTTTATTTTTCTCGTTAAAGAACAAAAAATATATGAAGGAATATTTTTTAAAACAAAGCCTAGTTTTAAGGATGATGTGTCATAAGCATTATAAAGTGCTAATATAGTGTCCTAATCAGTGTTTCGTGTTTTTCAAACGCAAAGGAACCACATTACTGAGCGAAATTTGCACGAAAATGCAATATTCAAATATTAGCCGAAAACAGTGTCCTCCCTTCCCTGTTTTTTTTTAACGCTATCATCGTAAACGATATGATTAAACCCATTCAGTTTCGAGCCCCTGTGGTATCGGGTACCTTTTATTTGTTACTGGCCTGTCAGATCAAAAATTAAATGTAGTTCGAGTTATGTATTCCATCCATCATTAGCACGTGTGGTAATCCCTTAAAATGTTGGTATTGTGCGAAATTTAAACACTTTATGGGTAGAGAGGGACTCCGTTGAAATTAATCAGTTCTAAAATTCAGAACTGTATGTCTGATGACAGAATGCATTTTTTTAAAGGCGTATGCATTTGGGTTTTTTGGGTGAGGGGGTGAGGCTTCGTGGCTGAGAGGGTAAAGTCGCTAACTTTAACACTCTCTCAGCCCCTCACCGCGTGGGTTCGAATCCCGGCAGGGTCATTCGGATTTTCATGTGAGGAAGCCTTCCAGCTGGCTTTCGGTAGGTCGGTGGTTCCACCCGGATGCCTCCGTGCATTCGGGGTCTTCCTCCACCTGTAATTAGCTGGACGTCGCTATATGACTAAAATACTGTCGAAGCGACGGTAAACTCAAATAGTCAAGTCAAGTCATTGTCGAGAACTCAAGACGCCGTTTTAAGATTCATATCTTAATACTGTTGACAAAATCAACAATATATAACCATCCTCAATTATTGTGAGAGTACGAGGCAGACAGACAGACAGATGTGTATAAATGTATTGATAAATATAAGAAACTGTATATACTTGCTTACTTCATAATAACCTTTGTCAAAAGACAACAGAAAAAGAAAATATGATAGAGAGAGATAGAGAGAGATAGAGATAGAGAGAAGTGAAGAGAAAGTACACAATACATATAACTAAATTTACAAATAAAAAATCACAACTTTTAATAACAGCTGGTCGATTCATATCTTAACACTGTTAACTAGATTATCAAA
>CM037780.1:52980008-53002508 GCA_021229015.1 Solen grandis
TTTTCTTTTTTCTTATTTCCTTTCTTTTCAAAGAGAGATGTTTATTTTAGCCATTTGATGTTAACCATCGATATACGAACGTATCATAAAAACGAGCTCGGTGACTTATCATGTTTTTTCCCTTTTCGATTTCAGCACATTTTCCTATATATTATATGTGAAAATAAAAAGTAAAAATAAAGATATATATTCACGTATATAAACAGTTGAAGTTTTAGATACTGTAATAATCTATTAAAATTTAATAGCAAAGCGAGCACCAAAATATAACATCATGTTTAGAAAATACATGAATGTTGTGTACGGAGTAACTGTGTAACCTCGAGTCAAGTTGAGCTAAAAATAGATTATACGACAAATATAGACACGAAGATCACGTGGAAAACATGAAACACGATTTGCTGCAACCAAACCAATCAAAATACATGTAAATTATCGTACAATCTTAAATATGGAGTGGAATTTATGTTAAGCAGATTAATGTCTTGTTTAGGGACAAACTATCCCTGCAACCAAAAGGTTCCCGGTTCGAGTTCCGGCCTGACTCTCAAATACTCGCACCATGTAATAAGATTGTCTGACTTGATATATTTGAAACAATACTTCAAGGTTGTCATGGTGATATTAATCCTGATAAAACAGTCACATATTACTTCTTCATTACTTCTTCAGCCAGAACACCTTACCAGCAGGTTTACGACTCATTCCTACAAACAACGCCCCATCAGTGTCCCGGTATGAGAGACAGTCCGGCCCTACTACCCCATCACTCTTACTGACCAGTATGGAGTGGTGAGTACCGAGCTTATCTACACGATGAATGTTGTTAACCAATACCCACTTACAAGTATGTTGTCCTGACTGGGAAGATAAATCCTTGTGTTTATACTTATAGATCAAATCACCATTTTGTGTCAGACATGTTACGGTGTGGGTGTTATTATCCGGTATATAAACACGGTCACTATAGCGACTGACACGTACATAGTATGGGCCTGTAAACATGTACCGTCCTTGTTCCAGCCCGAGTCTCCTCTGTATCTGTCCATCCATCGTCATCACCAGTACTTCTCCATTACCGGGGTCGTCGTGACACGTGACGTACATCATGCCGCCATGACAGTCTATACCCCAACATTTCCTGTCTACTCTCAATGATTTTCCGAGTCTCAGCCGCGGCTGTACAGAGACAAACTGAATCTTCTGTTGCCCTGGTAACGTGACGACAACCTCTGTATCAGCTACTGTACAGACGTCATGTGGGTATGATGGTAGATCTACATTCTCCTTAGAGATGAAGGTGGGGCTATACAGATGTAACTTATTGTTAGGACGGTCACATAAAACAAGATCACCACTGGAGAGAAATGTTGAACCAGTTATCCAACCTGTGTTAATGTTGATGTCTTGTTTACTGGAAACTGTCATTTCAAGTATATTCTCTCCGCTGGATACATCACTGCTTTGAAAGGTTGTAATCACGTGACCGAGCTCAGTCACCTGCTGTAAAAGATCTTCTATTACTTTGTTGGGTTTGAAAGTCAGGTGACATGATGTGGAAGCTTCTGACTCGACTTCTGTTACAATCTTCTCCATTTCCTTGACTTTCCCAGATGACTTTGTCAGTCCAAACATAATTTCTTTATTCATTGGCCTGACAGTCTTGATTTGATCCTTCAAATCTGATTCCTTGGCCTTTTTAACGTCTTCAATTGCCTCGTGAGCCTTTTTCTCAATATCATCAAATTTTTCATTAATTTTTCTCCTCAGTTCCTGGACATCTTTGATTGACTGGTTTGACTGTTCAATTAATATATCAACATCTTTTTCTCTGGATGATTGTAATGTTTCAACTTTCTGTTTGATTTCTTTCATTCTCGTTACCATTTTACCCAGCTGACTTTCACTCATCTTACTGCTTTTATCGTGTAGCGACGTCCTTGAACATTTCCTGTGTGTGGTTACTGAACACAGGTCACATGTCAGTGTTTTGTGACTCTCGCAAAACCCGTTGATTGAATTATTCTTGTGATCATCACAGTTGGCAATTGGTAGGAAAATACTCGGCTTGAATGTCGATGAAAGTTTCTTACCAGTAATGAGAGCATGGTTCCGTGTTGCCTTGAAGCCCCTGTGTGTCTTCTCACAAGCCTGACACATATACTCATTACACTGCCCACAATACGACATGGCTCTTTCATGTGACCCCATATATTTACAGGGGTCACAGAAGTGCGGAACGTAATCGTCTGATCCTAATTCTATTGTATCTTGACTTGTCGCCATGATGTAACACCTGCATGAAAGAAAAGGAAAAACAATTAAAGAAAGACAAATCTTACTCTTCTTGAATCATACAATCGGAGTTGTTTCCCTTGTAATATGCACGCTATGGAAAAGTGAGATTTTACAACGAAACACTTAACGATTATATTCGTACACATTTCAACATTATGTTTCTTTGTTGGGTTAAAGTCCCACCAACAGTATTTAGGTCATTTAGAGACGATGTCTATTTGAGATAGATATTGTGCTGCCACACTGCAGTATCACGCCCTAGACATGTGGCATGATACCACACCCAGTCACATTATCCTGACACCGGGACATTCAGTCCTGCAACTACCCCTATATGCTGAGCGCCAAGCAAGGGGGCTATAACAGTACCATTTTTTACGACTTCTGTATCGCGCGGTTGGGGATCGAACCCACGAACTCCCGCTCCCAATTCAACATATTTTAATATTTTCAGTTGTGAGGTTAGTTTTTTAAAGTAAATGTATGATAAACGTTTGTAAGAATCCTTCTTATTTCGTTTTCGTGTAAAATATGCGTTTTCAGTTGTACACATTTATAACTTTTTTAATTAATTTCATCTGTTCTTATAATCATTTTTTATGAATATTTGAAATCCTTAGATAACAGATCATTCTTAGTAAGTCCTATGACTGTCCTTACAATACAACAGGCAGTACGTGCTTAATGATTCAGTATATCTATAAAGATCGTGAAAAAAACAACACATTTCATGATTTGAGTAGACTTGACTTGACTGTTTGAGTTTACTGTCGCTTCGAAAAGAAAGGGAGTTGCGGAAACGAGTTATTTAGATCTCTGTTTTAAAAGTTGAAGTTTTCTTCCCCTGCGACTGATTTGTCCCGAATAGTAAGACACTGCACCTTTTTGGTAAACTGAAAGAGTAGAACGCTAAAAAATAAGGAAACACATAGATTTCGGAATTGATTGTTCGACCCTGACAGATCCTATATTAAAAAAAAAACCCGTAACATCCGGTTTCGTTTTGTAGCCCGCGAAACGAAGTCTAATGCGCAGATGTTTAAAGGCTGTAAGTGTCTACTAAGATTGTACAAATTATTTGGATTATTGGTATTTCAAAGAGCTGCACTGACACAGGATTTACACAACTATTAAACCAACAAAATCTATTACATGTTAAACCATTCAGACACTAATCATCAAGCTGGTTACCACGGCCGAGTAACTTTTTTCAAAGATATTTCTTGATTATGTTTATTTTCATTCGATTGCATTTTGGAAGTAAAAAATAAATTAAACCTGTTGAAAATCGATGTTGGAGATTACCTGTTTAATAAACTATAATGAAAAAAAAAGAAAATGATCAAGCGAAAAAATCGCAAATCATTCGGAAATATTTTGGACCATCACCTGGCTGGTATTTCAAGTGCCAGGTAACAAATATATTTGATGTAATTTCATCTATACGAAGGTCCAGTGGCCATTTAGGCATTGTCAACGAGGGTCGTGGGTTCGATTCCTAGCCGTTGAACATTTTTGTGTGGTTTGTAAATGAAATATTTCAGTGTCATGTAAGATCACCAATGGAATTTGGTCACTGATTGCATTATAGCCGATATGTAGTTTAATAATAATTAATATTGTAGGTGATACTACTAACAGTTTTCTAAGCATACATCTCCAACAACCTGTTTTACTATTGGAGTGAAGAATAATGAATACATGTATTTTTTTTTTATCTAAACATAGATTTTGTTTTACGTCATTTTAA
Organism: Solen grandis; assembly: GCA_021229015.1. Classification (NCBI taxonomy): domain Eukaryota; kingdom Metazoa; phylum Mollusca; class Bivalvia; order Adapedonta; family Solenidae; genus Solen; species Solen grandis. Next base: position 52,984,057 of record CM037780.1, read on the forward strand.
TGTTCACATCGCAACATATTAGGGCTGGTCGTGAGAATCTGAATACATGATAATCAAATTCAATGCCCTCTATCGGGCAAGCAATACGTGCACCTGTTTGCTCGTGTTCTATATAATTATATATCGACGTCACATTTACTGTTTGTCAAATTTTGACGAGTGATTTTCTGTTGTAATACAACATCAGTTTTTGAAACATTAATTGTATTGACATAAGATTGCTTAATTTAACCACCATTAAATGCCGAAATCCTTGGAGCTTATGTGGGCTTCGGCCCCTGAGCCCCAATCAGAGCTCTGCCCTGGACCTGCAAGTGGGCTTAACTCGGCTCCCTTGCGTACTTGTGCGTACACTCAGTTTTGGCCTAGCTACGCCCCTGGTTACAGCAGAATTACATTATTCCACGCCACGCGCGTGTATTCTATATACATGCTTAGTGTGTTGAACTCGAACAGCTGGATTAAATGTGTTTGATGCAACTTTATTCATACGATGTTGAATTGTATGAGAAATACACATGTAGTCGTTATTTTTCAGTTTCTTGGTGTTAGATTACAAATAATAATTCGTTCACAGTCCGTTCTTTCATGTTTTATTTGTTATTAAAATCGCGATCTACAATCAGTATAGGTCTGATAAGTGGCTCGCTTTATAACATTTTCATGAGCTCGTTTGGTAAAAATTGGTATGAAATAACGATTCATGTCAGATCCTACTTATCTTATTATAGCTTATACACATGTACTGACCAATGCAGACAAGAAGAGCATTAGACACGATTTGCCGAAAAAATCCATTGAATTAATCTTAATATATCAAAAACAAAGTTTATTGATCTTTCCGTCGCTGCGATAGTTTAGTCATATAGCGACGTCCAGCAAATTACAGGTGGAGGAAGATCCGAATGCACTGAGGCAACCGGGTAGAACCACCGACCTACCGCAAGCCAGCTGGAAGGGTTCCTCACATAAGAATCCGAATGATCTTGTCGGGACTCAAACCCACGCAGCGGCTTAACTTTCTCGGCCTAGTAGACCCTAAAAACAAGGTTATATAATTGAATGTTTATCTGGTACAAAAATGTGTATGCGTAAAATACGAGTATCTCATTATCTTCTTGTTTTTCTTTTTATATTTTGCGTCCTGTGTGATGACCACTGTCTCCTCTCAATATATATAGTCATTGCCGTTACCGTAATCCAGGACTGTTGGCCACGTGTCTGGATGTGATATGGTGTGGTACCATGCCACGTGTCTGGATGCGATATGGTGTGGTACCATGCCACGGTCAAGATAATGTGATTAGGTGTGATATCATGCCAAGTGTCTATATAATGTTTGCGGGTGTGATATCATGCCACGTGTCTATATAATGTGTGCGGGTGTGATATCATGCATCGTGTCTATATAATGTGTGGGTGTGATATCATGCCACGTGTCTCTATAATTTGAGTGGGTGTGATATCATGCCACGTGTCTGGATAATGTGAGTGGGTGTGTTGTCATGCCACGTGTCTGATGTGAGTGGTTGTGTTATCATGGCACGTGTCTGTATAATGTGATAACGTGTGATATCATGCCACGTGTCAGGATAACGGGAGTGGTGTGATGTCGTGCCACGTGTCTGGATAATGTGATTAGGTGTGACATTACGCCACTTGCCGTTCATACTTAAACCTTCAGTTAAGTCGTTTTTGTCCAGGGCCAAATAGTTGCAGATTTTAAACTCGAACGCGAAAGTAATCGTGATATTTTAGCGAGGGATAAAATAAGCAAACAAGATATATAGGTAATATTTTTATAATTACACATAATCACTTGCTCATGCATATTGACCTGGTTACTTATTTTGTCATTGTTGAAAGAGTTTATATACAAATATTATTGATTGTTGAAACTGGAAATCACCTAACCATCGAAGAAATATATTACAGATACTGAATCATCTGTTTCTGTATTTACATAAGCATAAATCATATTACAGTAGGCAAAAGAAGGCGTAAATTGATTCTACAAAGTACAAATTAATACAATGTTGAAAAAGCTCCTTCACAGATGGTCACTGACGGAAAATTATATTTTACAATGTGTATTATGTCTATCAATACCCATCAACAGACGCATGGTCACCAAATGCAACCATCAATGGTCGTAAAAAATGGATGGTTTCCCCATCACAGGTTTTACCGTCACAGAGGGTATTGAAACTATATTTAAAATGGTAAAACCTGTATTTAGATTTTCTTTTTTCAATTACCATCACTTGGCTGATCTTATTAACGTTTCGCGCATGCGTTAACGTTATAGGCCGAAGTTACGAAATCACTACCCTGAACTGGTGAAGAAGCCATATTGCAGAAAGTGTCACGTGGTACCACAAGCATCTGCTTCAGGGATACCGTAAACTAATTTTGACTGATTTGCGTTTACGAAAATAGTCTTTTCCTGTACAATGTGACCTAAACTGTAGTTATTTATTTATGTCTTAATAACCTCAACAAGGAGAGTAGTTATTTTTTTATGTTTTAATTCTACCGATCATCTGTGAACGAGCTGCTTTAAAGCGTCTGGAAATGTTAATTAATAGATAAATTCTTCATAAATGTATGGATAAGAATTTAATCAAAATGAAGGACCATATTTAATATTTGTGTGATAAAATCTGTACAAATTCGTTTACGAACATCTAACAAAATCAAGTCACATTATCCCCTACACCTCTGGATACAGCCTACATGTACAACGACTAGTGACCTGGTTCCCACCGACGATTTTAGGGATTCTAACATCTGAAATAGATTACCTCTGTACAAAGGCCAGTGACCGGATTCCAAACACCGACATTTTAGAAATAAACATAACATCTAAAACATACAACCACTGATTATAGGTCATTGACTCTGGAAACAGCCCGACTGTGAAAAGAGGACATCGAAATGTTTGTGTGTGTGTGTGAGGGGGGGGGGGGTAGGCGAGAATTTTCATCACTGAATAAAAAGAGCATGTTTCTGACGGCCCAATTGCTGATCCAGCGATAGGATTCCAAGTTATAAACCATTTACCTCTGAATAACGGTCCAATTCTAAACAAAGGCCTGCGAGAGGATTCCAAGTAACGAGGCTTTTACCCCTAATTAACGGACCAATGGTGAACAGAGGCCAGCGAATGTATTCCAAGTTTTAAGTCATTTTACCTCTGAATAACGGCCCAATGGTGAACAAAGGCCAGCGAGAGGATTCCAAGTAATAAGGAATAATTTTACCTCTGAAGAAAAGCCCAATGGTGAACAGAGGCCAGTGACCGAGAATTTAGCCATTGAATATTAGCCATCTCCAAGTAAAGGTCATGTTTCAGTTGTAGCCAGTGACCTTTGTTCACAGGTTTCACTGGACATAATTAAGAAAATCTTATTGTCATAAACGATACAATCACTTTAAATTAAAGAGGTCCATACAAATACAAAAAAAAATGCATTTGAAGATTTTAGTATATTTACACTTTATGCATGCAAATGTATGCAGCATATACAAGAAAAAGTACACAAAAAGAAAAAAAAATGAATTGGACATTTTAACACATATGACCTGTGAATGTTTTTATTTGTGTTTATATTTCCCTACAGAGTAAATGTTCATGCATTTATCATAAAGGACACTTAGCCAATTATGTTGGTAGGCATAATTAACGGACATGAACGGATCTGTCATTGCGCAGTCTAGAATTATGTTTGCACAAGTAGATCTGATCACGGTTTCTATAAAATCATTATTTTTCGTTGACACTTAATTTCGAGGATTCTGTATAACAGGCAATACAGCTGGTGCATTGATGGTTATTTATGGATTAGTGTTAAAAAAAACAAAACACAGTGATTGATTAATGAACCATTTTCCTAGGGGTAATATATCCGGATAAAAAATCAGGAAAACGACGAAAATAAATTAACCATTAGCATGAATGATTTCACGGTATACGGAATAATAAAATAAGTAATGATACGCATTACATACACTGTATTTTGAAGTAATAGAATTATCTATTGAAATACTTATAACGCTGACTCAAGATGCAATGGATCTAACAGCAGTACGCTCAGTAACATTATCTCATCACCTTGACAACCAGTCCTGGAACTACCCTGATACTGAGCACCAGGCAAAGAAGACATACCAGAACCATTTTAACGCTGGTATGTCCTGACCGGAGATTGAACCCACGACTCTGGCCTTCGTGATAATAGATTACTGCACATCTGAACTTAACACCGTGCATAATTCTACAATATAACACTCGAAAAGATTTTTTTAAATATAATATGTGATTATTTAATTATTGAACAAATTAAAATATATAATGATTAAAAGAATGGAAAAAAAAACTTTCAGTAAATATGCGACAAAACAAATTGCAAATAGAAAATGTTTGCGCAGTTCGTCGAGAAGGAGAGAACGCACTGTGTCCCTGTTACCATGGAAACATCTCATTCACTCCAAAATAAACTCGGTGCATTTTTTCAACGATTTGATCAAGGAACCTTTATGGAATACTTATATGAAAAACAAGAAAATGAAGCTACATTTTTTTTCTCACATTTATGACAAAAAATGAAGTACCGGCGGATATTTGAACCACTTAATCTGACATTTTGAACTATCATAACTTATCTCATAGCATTATTTGTGTATGTGTGTGTTTTTCTTTTTTCTTATTTCCTTTCTTTTCAAAGAGAGATGTTTATTTTAGCCATTTGATGTTAACCATCGATATACGAACGTATCATAAAAACGAGCTCGGTGACTTATCATGTTTTTTCCCTTTTCGATTTCAGCACATTTTCCTATATATTATATGTGAAAATAAAAAGTAAAAATAAAGATATATATTCACGTATATAAACAGTTGAAGTTTTAGATACTGTAATAATCTATTAAAATTTAATAGCAAAGCGAGCACCAAAATATAACATCATGTTTAGAAAATACATGAATGCCTCGAGTCAGTTGAGCTAAAAATAGATTATACGACAAATATAGACACGAAGATCACGTGGAAAACATGAAACACGATTTGCTGCAACCAAACCAATCAAAATACATGTAAATTATCGTACAATCTTAAATATGGAGTGGAATTTATGTTAAGCAGATTAATGTCTTGTTTAGGGACAAACTATCCCTGCAACCAAAAGGTTCCCGGTTCGAGTTCCGGCCTGACTCTCAAATACTCGCACCATGTAATAAGATTGTCTGACTTGATATATTTGAAACAATACTTCAAGGTTGCTATGGCGATATTTATCCTGATAAAACAGTCACATATTACTTCTTCATTACTTCTTCAGCCAGAACACCTTACCAGCAGGTTTACTACTCATTCCTACAAACAACGCCCCATCAGTGTCCCGGTATGAGAGACAGTCCGGCCCTACTACCCCATCACTCTTACTGACCAGTATGGAGTGGTGAGTACCGAGCTTATCTACACGATGAATGTTGTTATACCAATACCCACTTACAAGTATGTTGTCCTGACTGTCTAAAAGGAAGATAAATCCTTGTGTTTATACTTCAAACCTTTTGGTTTTACGGTGTGGGTGTTATTATCCGGTATATAAACACGGTCACTATAGCGACTGACACGTACATAGTATGGGCCTGTAAACATGTACCGTCCTTGTACCAGCCCGAGTCTCCTCTGTATCTGTCCATCCATCGTCATCACCAGTACTTCTCCATTACCCGGGTCGTCGTGACACGTGACGTACATCATGCCGCCATGACAGTCTATACCCCAACATTTCCTGTCTACTCTCAATGATTTTCCGAGTCTCAGCCGCGGCTGTACAGAGACAAACTGAATCTTCTGTTGCCCTGGTAACGTGACGACAACCTCTGTATCAGCTACTGTACAGACGTCATGTGGGTATGATGGTAGATCTACATTCTCCTTAGAGATGAAGGTGGGGCTATACAGATGTAACTTATTGTTAGGACGGTCACATAAAACAAGATCACCACTGGAGAGAAATGTTGAACCAGTTATCCAACCTGTGTTAATGTTGATGTCTTGTTTACTGGAAACTGTCATTTCAAGTATATTCTCTCCGCTGGATACATCACTGCTTTGAAAGGTTGTAATCACGTGACCGAGCTCAGTCACCTGCTGTAAAAGATCTTCTATTACTTTGTTGGGTTTGAAAGTCAGGTGACATGATGTGGAAGCTTCTGACTCGACTTCTGTTACAATCTTCTCCATTTCCTTGACTTTCCCAGATGACTTTGTCAGTCCGATAAACATAATTTCTTTATTCATTGTGGCCTGACAGTCTTGCATTTCTTTTGATCCTTCAAATCTGATTCCTTGGCCTTTTTAACGTCTTCAATTGCCTCGTGAGCCTTTTTCTCAATATCATCAAATTTTTCATTAATTTTTCTCCTCAGTTCCTGGACATCTTTGATTGACTGGTTTGATTCAATTAATATAATTTTAATTTTTTTTTTTATTAATTTTTCAACACATTCTGTCATTTTTTGTGACTCTCGCAAAACCCGTTGATTGAATTATTCTTGTGATCATCACAGTTGGCAATTGGTAGGAAAATACTCGGCTTGAATGTCGATGAAAGTTTCTTACCAGTAATGAGAGCATGGTTCCGTGTTGCCTTGAAGCCCCTGTGTGTCTTCTCACAAGCCTGACACATATACTCATTACACTGCCCACAATACGACATGGCTCTTTCATGTGACCCATATATTTACAGGGGTCACAGAAGTGCGGAACGTAATCGTCTGATCCTAATTCTATTGTATCTTGACTTGTCGCCATGATGTAACACCTGCATGAAAGAAAAGGAAAAACAATTAAAGAAAGACAAATCTTACTCTTCTTGAATCATACAATCGGAGTTGTTTCCCTTGTAATATGCACGCTATGGAAAAGTGAGATTTTACAACGAAACACTTAACGATTATATTCGTACACATTTCAACATTATGTTTCTTTGTTGGGTTAAAGTCCCACCAACAGTATTTAGGTCATTTAGAGACGATGTCTATTTGAGATAGATATTGTGCTGCCACACTGCAGTATCACGCCCTAGACATGTGGCATGATACCACACCCAGTCACATTATCCTGACACCGGGACATTCAGTCCTGCAACTACCCCTATATGCTGAGCGCCAAGCAAGGGGGCTATAACAGTACCATTTTTTACGACTTCTGTATCGCGCGGTTGGGGATCGAACCCACGAACTCCCGCTCCCAATTCAACATATTTTAATATTTTCAGTTGTGAGGTTAGTTTTTTAAAGTAAATGTATGATAAACGTTTGTAAGAATCCTTCTTATTTCGTTTTCGTGTAAAATATGCGTTTTCAGTTGTACACATTTATAACTTTTTTAAATAATTTCATCTGTTCTTATAATCATTTTTTATGAATATTTGAAATCCTTAGATAACAGATCATTCTTAGTAAGTCCTATGACTGTCCTTACAATACAACAGGCAGTACGTGCTTAATGATTCAGTATATCTATAAAGATCGTGAAAAAAACAACACATTTCATGATTTGAGTAGACTTGACTTGACTGTTTGAGTTTACTGTCGCTTCGACAGTATTTCAGTCATATAGTGACGTCCAACTAATAACAGGTGGAGGAAGACCTCGAATTCACGGAGGCATCTTGGTAGAACCACCGACCTACCGCAAGCCAGCTGGAAGGCTTCCTCACATGACAAGATGGCCCTAAATCGCTCGACTGAATTTGGTTTGTTGTAGAAAGGCCGGAACCATGAGAGGGTACTATATACCAAAAATCAAAGCTGTAGGTCTGTATGTTTCTAAGATAATGAATTTTATAGTTATGAATTCTGGTTGCCATGGCAACAAAAGTTCTTCATGATCCAACCAATGGTTTCAGAAGTAATGATTTTTTTTTTTCCTTACAAAATGTGGGTGTGGTCCCGGGAGTGTCTTCATGTAAACACTGATGAATATATTTGTTGATAGTTTTGAGGCGCCAGAAGCTGATGCTATGTACCAAATATCAAATCTGTAGGTCTGTATGTTTCTGAAAAAAAAACGCATTTTGAAGTTATGCTTTCTGGTTGCCATGGCAACCAAAGTTCTTCATGAAATTCAATAAAAAAATAGATATTAGCCTCAGGCTTATATAAGTATCATTTTAGTGAAATTTGCTGAAAATCAATGGAGTGGTTTCAACAAAGAACATTTTTCAAGAATTCCCTAAATAGTTCTATACAAAAATCCGGGTGTGGTCCTTGAGCGTGGTCCTTGAGCGTGGCCCATTGTGACCCCAGGGACACACATTTTGCATTAATAATGAGGCAACATGAGCTGATGCTATGTATCAAATATCAAACCTGTAGGTCTCCAAAGTTTTTAATGGAATTTAAAAAAATATAAATTTCCATTAGGCTATCACAAGTATCAATTTGGCAAAAGTTGATGAAAATCCGTCTCGTAGTTTCAGAGGAGAGGATTGTTGTAATTGTTGACGCACAACGGACAATCAAGTGATCACCAAAGCTCACCCTGAACTTTGCTCAGGTGAGCTAAAAATCCGAATGACCCTAGCGGGATTCGAACCAACGCGGTAAGGGGCTGAATGAGTGTTAAATTCAGTGACTTTCCCCACGGAGGAACTAAACTATATTAAATTCTAACCATCGGTTTCACTGAAGAATATTTTTGATTTGTATGTTGAGTTAGTATATTTGGAAACAACCACCACCCTTAGGGGCCTCATTTTTATTGGATCAACATTATTTTAACAATTATGATAGGCAGCTATAAGGTGACCATTTGTGCCAAATGAAATAACATTCTGACCAACGGTTTCAGACGAAATTTTATTCAAATATGTTAAAGTAAAAATATGTTTGTTGGCACGGCAACCAGAGCTCTGCACTGATCTGTCATCATTTTAAATTAAGTAACTCACGTGAAAAGCCACCTGAGAATATTCAATCCAAATTTCATAAATTTCTGACGAGTGGTTTCAGAGAAGATGTATTTTAAAGAAAATTGTTGATGCCGCACGATGGACGACTGACGACGACGCACAACGATGGACGAATGTTGACCACAATAGCTCAACTTTAGCACGTTGTACTCTTGTGATTTAAAAAAAACAAAGACTCATATGACAGGCAAATGTGCGTTTTGAGGTGATATGATTCAAAATAATCTTAAACTCGAATGTTTTGATATCAAATAAACACTCGCATAAATTACAGTATTGCAGGCTGTCAACTGAGTTTTGATCGAAATATAGGAAAAATAAAGGATTTTTTTTATCTTGAAAATATAGGAGTATAAGGCCATTTCTTGGACAAAATTTAGGAAATTTCCAGTTAAAGTCTTCACTCCGAGGCATGTTAAAAATCTATATAATTGTTTACATGTTATTATCATTAAACTTGAATTTTACTAAAAGCAAATGTTTCTACAAAATTTTCACTAGGCTGGGATATTGTTTTACAATTTGTAGTTTGGAAAACTCGACATCAAAGATGTCCCAATGGATGAGCCACTGAACCTTTCAAAGATGGAGATACTCTGATAGATAAAAATCACTTTTCAACTGCAAACTTGAAGTTATCTAGTTTTTCTTTCATTATGATTTGCGACATTTTTTTGGCCAAAAATATAGAAAAAAATAATCAAAATATAGGAAAATATAGGAATCAGTTGACGGCCTGGTATTGCTAAGGTTGCGTGCATGTAGATGAGTGGTATTACACCACGCCCAGTCATATTGTTTTGACACCGGGGGTTTACAGTCCCGGAACTAAGCAACTTTGCTGAACGCAATGCATAGACAATGGTTTTATTTAATGGTTTTGCTGTTTCGAAAGGGGTTTGAACCCAAGTCCTTTCATCTAAGGGGTAAACTACTTAATTTCCAGTGCATAAATTTCAAACGATTATAGATGTGATATGTTGTAAAATATGCAAGCATGAAATTAAAGATCATTTCAAGTTTATCTTGTGCAATTCTAAAATCATTTCGGCTAATTCGATAGTTTGAAAAGAAAAAAATCAAAAGCAAAACCAAAAAACATCATACAGGAGCGCGTGTGTGTGTTGGTTGGGGGGGGGGGGTGCTAGATTTTACAGTACCGGATCAAGAAGTTCAGATTGGGCGGGGGGAGCTATATAAAAATGTAGGCAGTGACAACGCTTTGCCGGAGCCATGAGAAGGGCGTTGCTCTGGTTTCACTGGTCCTCCTCTTAAATTTTATTTTTAAATTTTAAAATGTGAAATCGTGTATTATTTTGGGTGTTTGTAGGTTGTGTGTCTACATTTATGTATGGTCGGGAAATTTTAGTGGGTGATGGTCGTTTCGTCGACCAACCGTTTTGTCTGATTATGTATAGTAAATGAAAAGTCGTTTCGTCAACCTTAATTTTCAGTAGGCGGAATGTGAAATAATTTGATAAACACAGTCAAGTATTATAATAAATATATTTTAATGCTGACCCCATTAGTATCGTATCTGATCTATAGATATACCATGTTTGTATCTTTTAAATATCATTAATCAATCATCATTTTCATCATCATCATTATGTACAATAAAGACAAAAAAATAAGTGATAACTGTTTGTTTGTTATTCCTTCTAGTGTGCTAGTTATTATGTATGTATGGTCCTCTTCCACTCAAAAAAAAAAAAAAAAATACGGACCTAAAACAATCCGTCATCACCGCCATCATCACAAAGAAGTACAACAAATAATGAAACCAGTGTGCGATTAATTATGTATGAATGGTCCTCTCCCGTTCTGTAAAACAAGTTTCAATTTTTTTTTCCAACACCTCATGGACAAAATGAGAATACAAAAAAAAAAATACATATACGTTAAACTAATACTGTCATCATCACTTACAACAAAGACCGAATAATGTGTGATAAAAAATGTTTCTTCCTCCTAAACTTGTGTGCCTAATTATGTTAAACAGTTACACATGCGCGAGTAATTAGGTGTGAATGACCCTACAAAAGTATTTCACACCTTCCGCCTACTGAAAATTAAGGTTGACGAAACGACTTTTCATTTACTATATATAACCAGTTAGACGAAACGGTTGGTCGACGAAATGACACACACCGGGGCACACGCCGGGTACCACTTTTTAGTCATTCCACTAGTAGCACAGCTTTATTTCTGTTTATCCTTACCCTCTTTATACAACATTCACGATATGTATTGATCTGAATAAGAGAGAGAGAGAGAGAGAGAGAGAGAGAGAAGCAGATGTGAAACATATCCTAACTCGAAATCGAAAGTAGCATATATTGTTTTAAGACACAATCTTATATATACTTGTTTTTGTAAATCATCAATACAGTTCCATACGTGTTGATTATAATAAATATTTATTATAATAAATAAATGAAAGCCATTATTAAATATTTATACAAAATTAATGTATTCAAGGATAAGGATTAATCTGACGATATTTAAAAAGATGAGAGTGCTGTTCGTTTCGTTTGCATGCCATGATAAGCCAGCCAACATAATCACTCACTGACTAGTGCATTAAAGAAACACAAAGTACCGATGAATACCTGTGAATTTTCTGGGTTTTTTTCTGCCAATTTCCCGATTTGTTTCTGCTTTCTTTTCTTAGAAAAAGAGAGATAACTCTAAATGATTTAAACGCGGATACTGCAATCAAAGCACTGAAAGCACAGAGGTTTTGTGTGTGCCTCAAATGAAAGGAGCTCGTCAAGCTGCAGAATTGCTGGGTCCCTTTTTTTGTCAGATACAAATGTTAAATAAAATAATGATATATTGTTGTTTAGTTCGCCTTTTTTGATACAGATAATACATATTGATGGAAATCATATTAACTGCAGGTAGGAGAATTAGGGGGGGGGGGATTTGCAATGACTCAGAATTAATGCTTTCTATGTAGGTTATTATAACAACATTAAATTACCAAATCCCGCTATAACTCCCAAATCAATGGATGTCATTTACCTCGCATTGACATTAATGGTGATCTTGAAGTTCAGGTTAGAATCACCCTAATATCCTGTATTTGTCCTCATTGGTAGCGATCGTGTTTAAAACTAGGGCACCTTGTTCTATTGATTATGTACTTGATTAAGGATTCAAAGGTAAGAGTTTAACGCCATAGAATGTAAGGATTTTTCAGGACCTCCCCAGGCTCAAAGTACTGGTACAACCCAGGAACCGATGAGAGGGATTAGTATAATCTCAATTCCCAATTGACGTAAAAAAATAAGTCGTAACCCAACAAGCACTAATCTATCATAATCACTTGCACAACACTGCCTCTTGTAAAAGTAGAATTCTAAGATACACAGGGTCTGTAGAGAAAAGACTGGAATTTTCTCATTTATAAACTTCCACTGAAACATTTTTCCCTCAAAATTTGAAAGGCACTTGAATTTGGATTGACTTTAAAGACAAAGGCAGAGCGAAAGTGAACAAGATTTGTCGGAACAACACATATGCTCCCTTACGCTCCCTCAACTCCCATCGAGGTCAATATGACCTTGACCTCTGACCAAGTGACCCAAATATCAATAGGGTTCTAACCGTTCATCTACTAGTCATGACCAATCGCGCTATGAAGTTTGAAGAATGTGGGCCCAAGCATTCTCCAGTTATTGATTGGAAACCATTTTCATTTACGGTCAATGTGACCTTGACCTTTCAACAAGTGACCCCAAAATCAATAGGGGTCATCTACTAGACATGACCAACCACCCTATGATGTTTGAGGAATGTGGGACCAGTTGCGTTCTCTGGTTATCAACTGAAATCTATTTTTACATTTGAGGTCACTGTGACCTTGACCTTTGACCAAGAGACCCAAAACTCAATTTGGGTCATTTACTAGTCATGACCAATCACTCTATGAAATTTGAGGAATGTGGACCCAAGCATTCTCCATTTATTGATCAGATTTTTTTTCATTTAAGGTCACTGTGACCTTGACCTTTGACCAAGTGAAACCAAAATCAATAGGGGTCATCTATTAGTCATGATCAATTACCCTATGAAGTTTGAGGAATATGGGCCCTAGCATTCTACAGTTATCGATCGGAAATGGAGTGGACTACCGACGGACCGACAGACAGACCGACCATCCGACCTACCAACATTTGCAAAACGATATGACCCCCTCTTCTTTGAAGGAGGGCATAAATATAACAATCCAAAGAGAGCTTCGGGCACACTTAAACTCCAATGTAACAAGTTCGTGAGTTGTACATACCACTGCCAGTGAAGAAATTATTGAGTTTGTCACTTTTACATTATTGTTGGTTTCAAAGTGAAGTAAGTATATCAACAAAACTAAACTTTTATTCCTTAATCCATAATTTGTTACAACAAATCAGTTGAGGTATGAGAGAGAGAGATCAATAGTTATATATCTCCAATATCTATTTGTAAGAATTTTATTTAAGTCATAAAGTCATTTATAAATAATCCCCATTGAAAAGAAGAAGTTATATTCTACTTTTGTCATTCAGCTAAATTTACATGTTTACATCCTGATCATTGGGTTTATTCATAAATCATCCAAGACAAGTGGCTCTAGGAAGACATATGCATGACTTGAATAACCCTTGCATTACCCTGGATAGAGGTGATCAATAATTAAATAGTGACCCGACAAATATTCGAACCACATACCTGTGATCTGGATTTATGCAGCCTACTACTAGAGTCAGGACTATCTAGATCCTTTTTGATGTCACAATTAACAATAGTTAAGTTTTTTCGGAAAAGTAAATTAACTGATATGTAAACAAGGTATTCATTTTACATCTAATGGGTAATTAGTTATTCATGCTATTCTTAAAGATAGTATGCCATAACAAGATGATATCATGAAAAAAAGCTCACCATTTTAACTGCCAGGCACAGTTAGCTTGGCTATACAATTTGAAGCAATTATTTGAAACTGTATGTACTATAAGAATTCTAAATCAGGTATAGCAATAGCCCAAACTCATTGAACAATTGTAAAAAAAGGTGGATCTGAGGCATAATATGCATGCAAAGTTTTAAGAAATTACACCTTCCAATCCATTTTTAGCCAAATAAACAACCAACTTACATCAGAAAAAGAACATGTGTAAGAATATCTATTGAAAATGGAATTTCTGCAGTTGCTTAATGTGGAATTCTAAAATGGAAATAAAATGTAACAGTAATGAGTATAAAAAAATAATGAATACACTCCATGAAAAAAAAAAGATATAATATGGAATATAATTTATGTATGTATGCTTTTTGAAATGTAATATATAAGTAACTGGAGTTCAGTGGTTCCTATTTGAAGAGGAATAACACACACATGGAGTCTGGACAGTATTAAAACTGTAATTTAAGGTAAACCATCCATCATTAAAAGGTGATCATAGTTGATGAAGTGATAGTAGGAATTGTATAGTAAATCATGTGATGGATCTTGATTATAATTTAATGATGGATAGATTACCTTAAAGGATAACATGTTTTAATTATCTTACAAATGCATATACATGACAAAATTGTTTGTAGGTAAGAAGATGAAAACAATGCAATGACAAAGATTTCTTCCTTGCAAAAACCCTGTTTAATCAGTTTAAAAGACGCATCAACAGTATTTCAGTCATTTTAGGGACAATATATACATATATTGTGCTGCCTCATGCAAAAAAACAGAAAAAGACATTACCTTTTATCAACTTATCACATTATCCTAGTCTCAGACAAATATGCAATATCAGTTCCATATTAAAGGACATTGGTATGTCACAGACATGAATTGAACCTACAACCTCTTAGTTAGGGGATGAATAATCTAGGAATTTGGCCAACAAGACCGACGGGAGATGAGTGTAGGATTACAGTGAGCAAGAATAATATATTCCAACAGTTAATTCAAGCCCCTTGAGAAACATACTATCAAGCAAGTAAGAACTCAAGCCTTTCAGCAGATGCCTTCATTTAGTCACTTCAAGTAGCCAATATTGATAAAATAATATGCAAGCAGTATTATATACATCTGGTTGAGCTCCAAACTTGTAAGCGCTGCGTCTCGGGTTCAAATCCTGATCTATGTCTGCGCATTTTCTACACTTGGTTATGTAATGCCCAATTAGGTTCCCTTGTCGCTGTGAGATTTGTGTAAACAAATTACAATAAAAAAACGTGAGTCCACTGTTGGTGAGATGAGATGCATATTTTTTCCATTGCCATAGCAACTTAAATTTTAGTCTAAGAAAAAAAGTGGCGTGCAGAATCTCCATACTGCCATCTATTCGTAATTTTATCTTAAACGATTTCCGGAAAGAACAGACGAAGGGCAATTACCTATATTCTAATTAAATCTGTATGGTACTGGTTCTAGTTACTGGCAAAATGTGGGATCGGTACAGTATAGTTCTCTAGTGTATATCACACTTGGGTAAATCAAGAACATAGTTTTCTTTTAATGGACTAATTTCAAATGCACATGCATGTATGGGGTTCATCTGTACATACGGCCTTTTGTTTTGGTAAGATTCTTGAAGTAAATAGCAATGTGTTCTGTCCTATGAATTCAGTAACACTTTCCAAATGCAGAATGTGGCCCTAAGTAAGATTTGTTTAAGTGCCAGTGTTTTGCACTAACTCCACATAACCTGGAGGAATACCTGCTTTGAAATTCAGGAGTCCCTCCTGAAAATTAAAGAGTCTCTGTCGTGTCATTCAGACATATGATGGCGTTATTTATATAACAATTGGTGGCTAAGTTATGATTCACCAAAGAGGGTTACAACTTACTAGTAAGAAAGTTTTATTAAATGATTAAAATTTACATTGGTTTCCAACAAATGTGGCTGTTTAATGTACTTTTAATAGGAAAAGTTTTCCAACGGAACACCTGACAATATCAATTCTGGAATCCCTTCCCTATTTTTGGTGTCCTCGGGATTTCGGGACACTATCAGTTTCGATCCCTGAAGTGCTCCCACTTAAGTCCTAGTCTGGCTATACATTTTTCTCATCTGATCATTTTGGTCTTACCATTTATAAATGTATTGCCACTGGATTAAAAAAGAAAATATATATTTCTTCTCTGTACTGTGACCCCAGGGCCTTATTAAGTCAGAATTTGAGGTGGATGTTTTTGTTTACGGCTGTTCAATAATCCACAAAGTATTTATGAATCATTCAAACAGTGAATTTATTCTCTTGACCACCCTTACTAAAACCATTTGAGGGGTCATGTGTTCAAATCCCTGTCTGGTTATTTTATTTTCTTAAATTGTTATATTACATTCACATGTCTCAATTGAACTTGATGATCATTTTGTTGTATGAGTCTCAATTATTACATCTATCATTGTTCATAATTATTATTTTTTTGATCCAGTCATTCTATAAAGGATAAATTTCTTCAGTCGAACTGAGTAACATATTACTTGATTTATCATTATTTATTAAAACATATATATGACAGAAAGCTATAAATCTACACCTATAATTTACTACACAGACAAGTATATCAAATAGACGCACATGGTTTAGAAAATATTACAAAATGTTCTAAATACGAAAACGAAAGTTGAAGTTTTCGTCAAAGCTGAAACACATCGTCTATAATAATAAATTGACATGATAAGAAATAATAACATTGATAATGCCAATCGTTCAGCATGATTTGACTCTAGTTCATGCTTAAAACTATCATTCATTGCATTTGATTCCTCAAGACAAAAAATATCTACCCCACCCACTATTGAAATTATTGTACGTTATAAAGAGACCCGCGTTACATCTCTAACAATAATAGCAGTTTGATAAATACAGTAGATTAAATAATCAATAGAAATAGAAAGTATGTACATTGTATGTACCTCTCCCTAATGAGCTGGATTGAAGATTTCTGAATTATTTTCACAGGAGTTTCAACTTCGTTTCATAGGAAACAAGAACGATAACTCTAGTTGAGTTTCCTAGGGTTGGCCTAAAAACACGCAATTAAAAATATTTGGCGAAATGGATGCAATGTAACACGCAATGGAAATCATGTTTCCAGATAGCATTACTGAAGGCGTATATCTAATATTAAATTATGAAAATATTGTTAACTTACGTATAGTAAGTCATTATATGACTGAAAATTATTACAAAGTTATTTATTTTGTTGTTGTGAATGATACCAAAATTTCCATTGCGCGGTAGAATATATTTCCCGGGGAGCAATTAAAAATATATGAAAATGTATATGTGAAAGATAAATAAAATGTTATTTTATTGTTTTCGTTCATATTTTGTGTTTCAATTAAATTTAATATATAAATTACATTTGGTAATTATACATTATTATATCAAATGAGTGTCTGTTTACCCCCACAATGCACCTCAGCAAAACACGCAATGGAAAAAAATCTAAGAGCATCACTAAAGGCTTAAATTTAATGTTTAATTCGACTTGTACTCTCTATTCGATGCATGCAGAATAGTGTTTTCAGCAGCAGTGGGTTTAGATAGGTCAGGATGTAGATAGGTCAGGGTGTCGATAGGACAGTGTGTAGATAGGTCAGTGTGTAGATAGGTCAAAGTGTAGATAGGACAGTGTGTAGATAGATCAGGATGTAGATAGGTCAGAGTGTAGATATGTCAGAGTTTAGATAGGTCAGGGTTTAGATAGGTCAGGGTGTAGATAGGTCGGAGTGTAGATAGGTCAGAGTTTAGATAGGTCAGGGTGTAGATAGATCAGTGTGTAGATAGGTCCGGGTGTAGATAGGTCAGGGTGTAGATATGTCATTGTGTAGATAGGTCAGAGTGTAGATAGGTCAGGGTGTAGATATGTCAGAGTGTAGATAGGTCAGGCTGTAGATAGGTCAGGGTGTAGGTAGGTCAGGCTGTAGATAGGTCAGGATGTAGATAGGTCAGAGTGTAAATAGGTCAGGGTGTAGATAGGTCAGGATGTAGATAAGTCAAAGTGTAGATAGGTTAGAGTGTAGATAGGTCAGGGTGTAGATGGGTCAGGGTGTAGATCAGTCAGGGTGTAGAACGGTCAGTGGATAGAAAGGTCAGTGTGTAGATATTATAGGATGTAAATGGGTCAGGGTGTAGGTAGGTCAGTGTGTAGATAGGCCAGGATGTAGATAAGTCAGGATGAAGGTCTTGTTCAGAAGATTGTAGTGCCCAAATATAAAGTAAACCCAAAAGGAATACACACACGCACCGACGGACGGTTTGAAACTTATATGCCTCACTTTGGGGAAAAAAAAGAATTCGACAATGTAGCTGAAAATGGGTTTCAAAATGCATCAGAAAGCACCATTTTGCGTTTAAGAATCATCTTGTCTTTGGACAAGCACGAAAGAGCAACTACTATCCGACAGTGTTCCTTGTTTTTTTTTTTTTTTTTTTTTTTTTTTTTTTTTTGTTGTTGTT
>CM037780.1:53007683-53023603 GCA_021229015.1 Solen grandis
TTCCCAAAATGGTAACAATTAGCGGGTGCTTTATGGGTTTGATCTGACATTTATAATTATGCACTAAAAAATTTTGATAGTAAAATTAGGGGGGGCCTCCGTACCGAGAGGGGAAAGTCGTGACTTTAGCACCACTTAACTTTTTCACCCGCAGGGTTTTTTGAATCCCGCGGGTCATTCGGATTTTAAATGTGGGAAGCCTTCCTGTGGCTTGCATGGGGTCGTATTCTCCCCGATTTCCCCCATGCTTTTGGGTTTCCCCCCTGTAATTACTGGAGTTCTAAGCTGAAATACTGCGAAGTGAGGAAAAACCAAATATCAATGTTAAAAAAGTTTAGCTTTGGTCTATCATTCAACTCGATACATGATAAAAAACACCTTTTTTTTTTCATCCTTCATTGATACATTTAAAAAACAGCTGTTTAAGCTATTTTTTCACAAAAGTATACAGAGTTTCCGGGAACATTTTGGCACCTGCTTCTGACGAAAAAAGTTTGACGGACATGTCAGATGGACAGACAACAAATGACGGAAAAAATATTCCCGTGTGTCACCTCTGAAAAACCAGATACAAAAAGACTTTTATGTTCCCCCTCCAGTTTAATCTGCAAATATATCTCTAACAAAGTGTTTATAAATTACAGATAGAATGCCTGTTTCTGTATATACCTTTGTTTTCTACTTGTTGGATTTGCTGGGGATAATTTTTGGATGAAAGGGTGTTGGGGTGGGATAAAAAAACCTTCTTCCTAAAGGGGGCAAAGGGAATAAAAATTTCTTACGAGATCCCCCAAATTTTAAGCAAACAAATGTGGGCTAAAGTCACGACAATAAATTTTTTAATTCACAGGCATGAACATTTGTTAAAAAAAAAGTTTAAAACTACATTATTTTAGATCTTTTTTAAACCAAAAACTGCAAAATAACAGAAAAATCCTTTTTAAAAAATTACAATATAACTGCTTGTTAAACAGTACGATGTAACTCCTTGTTAAACGTCAGATAAACTCTTTTTTTTCAGGGGCAAATTTTTTTTCATGGCCAGAAAACAATACTTTTGCTGGGCAGACACTCTAACCCACAACACCAGGATCAATTCAAAAGTTTTTTTTTACTTTCAATGAATTACTTTATTAACTGGCACCAAATCTTCAGTAAAGTTGGTTGCTGTTTAGGAATGTCTCCTGGGTGCAGAGGTCCTGTCCTCTCTGGGGATTATTTTTGTCCGGGAACATCATGATAGACTTGTGGTTTTACTTTATCACAGATGCCTCAAAAAAAAGTCGAAAAAAAATGGAAATTTAAAAAAGCAAGGCAAACATTTCCCCTAAAAGAAAGTGTTTTAGGGGGGGGAAAAAAATATGCAAAAAGAGCTAGGAAGGGAATTTTTCTACTATTATAAAGTGGTTTTATTGCATTTTTTTCTCATTTTTTTGTTTTTTTGCTTTTAAATGTAATTAGGGCAATAATTATAACTTTTTTCTGAACATTTTTTTTAAGAATATAACATTTTTAAAAAGAGGGCCAAATGGGCCCGAATTTCCACCTGAGAAAATTGCTTTTTTATTGCCTTTTACAAAATAGTATACTGATACAAAATCCATGCGAAAACCAATATATTTCTTAACTCCCCACAAAAAGTTTTTCAGTGGCCATAAACCCAAGTTCCCCTACACGGACCAATTTTTTACCCCAGGGGGCCCTTTATTTGAAAAAATTTCCAATCCAAAAAGTAATGTTACATACCAAATATCAAACCCTTTGATCTTGGGGTTTTTCTAAAAGGTATTTTTTTTAAAATTTTTTCCCTATGTAAGTCTAGCAAAATAAGTGACCCCTGGGGGGGGGGCCAATTTTGATCCAGGGCCAGATTTGAACAAATTTTGGAGTTTCCATAATGCAATGCACCACCAAAGATTTTAATCCAGGCCTTGTGGTTTCTGAGAAAAAATATTTTTCTATTTTTTTTTTATGATTTTTTCCATTGTCGCTGTCCCCCAAAAACGTTACATTAAAAACGATAAACAAGGGGGCCATGTGGCCCTTAACACCACCGGGAAAAATTGCTTTCAAGGGTTTATAATATGGACTATTTTTAAAGTGGGCCCAAATTTTTTGACACGGGCCTTTTTGTAAAAAAAACTTGTAAGAGGTACTAAACAAGTACACCAAAAACTTAACTCTTCCCCTTTGGTTTCTGAGAAGAAGATTTTCCTTTTTCCTCTATATAACCTTTTAAAAAAACAAGTGACACCTGGGGCGGCCCCCAATTTTTGGACCCAAGGGCCATGATTTGAAAATTTTTGGAGAGATCCACTAGACATGGTACAAGCCTTATATCTAAGCTCTGGCCCATGTGGTGGGCCCTGATAAGTTTTTTCTAGTTTTTCCCTATTAACCCCTTTTAAAAAAAATGACCCCCGGAGTTTTGAGGGCAATTTTGACCCAAGGTCATTTTTTAACAACTTTTTGTAGAGTTCCAAAAATTCAAAATTCTAAAATCCAAGCTCTAAGTTTGCAGATTTCTATTTTCCTATGTAAAATCAAGTGACCCCTAGGGCAGGGGCCAAATTTTTCCCCCAAAGGGGCCATTTTTTGAACAATTTAAGTAGAGACCCCACCAGAAAATATACATACCCAAATATTTAACACCAGGCCTGGGTTTGATGAAAGATTTTTTCTGGGTTTTCCCTATATAACCTATGTAAAAAAAAAGTCCCCCCGGGGCGGGGAAATTTTTTGACCCAGGGCCAGATTTAAAACAATTTTTGTAAAAGGTTTGTAAGACAATTTACTCGTACATGCTACATCTTACATTTTTTGCAGGAGAAGTTTTTTCTAAATTTTGCTTTTTAAATTTTATTTTTAGCCCTGTACCAAATTTTTCAACCAATCTAATAATTTTGTAAATTTTGTTAAGGGCATCATAAGGATGATTCCGGGAAATTTTGTAAATCCCTTCGTGGATTGGGGATTAGGGGGGAGAGTTGTTTAATGGAAAAAGTTGACGCAAGACGCACCCGCACGGACGGGCGATGGACACGACAGACCCCGGACAAAAGGGAATCATAAAATCTACCAGAGCACGTTTGTCTCAGGTGGCTAATTATCTAAAACTCTAGGCCTTATGGATTCTAAAAGAAATTTTTAAGATTTTCCTAATAACCTATGTAAAAAATAACCCCTGGTGCGGGGCATTATCACCATAGGGGTATGATTTGAACAGCTTGTAATGAACCTTAATGGCTACATATCAAATATCTTAGTTCAGGGTTTGGTTTCATAGGAGAAGATTTTAAAGTTTTTCCATACAAGTCTATGTAAAAAAGTGACCCCCGGGCAGGGCCAATTCTAACCCAGGGTCATAATTTGAACAACTTTTGTAGAGATTATTAGACAATGCAATGCCAAAAAACTTAGTCTAGGCCTTATTTTTTATAGAAGAAGATTTTTAAAAATTTTTTACTAATAAACCTATGAAAAAAAAAATGACCCCCGGTCGGGGGCCCAAATTTTTACACAGGGAATTAATAAGGCTATGTATAGGTTTAATAAAGGGTATGTATAGTAATTTAAAAAGGGGTATAGGAAATTAAAAGGCTATGTACAGGTAATTAAAAAGGTATGTATGGGAATTAAAAAGCTAGTACAGGTAATTAATAAGGTATGTACAGGTAAATTTAATAAAGGCATGATAGGTTTAAAAAAAGGCTATGTAAGGGAAAATTTAAAAAGGCTAGTACAGGTAAAAATAAGGCTAGATAGGTAATTAAAAAAGGCTATGTACAGGTAATTAATAAGGTATGTACAGGTAATTTAAAAGGTATGTATAGGTAATTCTGATCAAAAAGCAGCACTACACAACAATTTTACGTATTAACTCCCAAAAGCAATATATAAGGGGCCCATATGGGTCCCATATGGGTTTTTTACATGGGGCCCCCTATGGGCTACCCACTGGGGCCCCTGTCGAAAGTGCAACCCGTATTGGCCGGGGCCCCTATGGGGAGCCACCCAAAACCAATTGGGCCCCTCAAGGGTCCCATAGGGGGGCCCACCTGATTCTACATAGGCCCCCTTGGGGTACCCACTGGGACCCCGCGAAAGTGCAACCTGTTTTGGCCGGGTCCCATATGGGCAGCCCACCAAGACCCAAATATTTTTGCCCCTTAAAGGGTCCCTTATGGGCAGCCTGCCTAGATTCTACATGGGGCCCCATATGGGCAAACCCAAAAGGGACCCATGTCAAAATTTGAAACCCTGTTTTGGCCTGGGTCCCATTTTGGGCAGCCCAACCAAGACCCCAATAGGGCCCCTTAAAGGTCCCATACTTGCACCCCCTTTGCATGTAATATGGCCCCTTTACCACTGCACTGTCTGAATTTGTGAAAGTAAAATGGGGAAAAAATGGTAACCAACAGCCTCTAAAAAATCTTTTCGCTCCAAAAAAATATTGGGGGAAAATCAAAAAATTTGGGCCCCTAAAATAAAACATACATTTTTATTTTTCTTTTTAAATTTTAATTAAAACTTAAATTTTAAATTCACATGCGGGAAAAAATTACAATTCAAAAAAGTCAAAAATTCATTAAAATTAAAATTTTGAAAACAAATGGATTTTTTTCATTTTCAATGTGCTTTTTAAAAGTTTAAAATTTTTTTCCCCTAGCCAAAGAAAATTTTCTTATCCCAACAAAAAAAAACACTTAAAGATTGCAATTTTTAAAACACTGCCCCAAAAACTCAACAACTTATTGTAAAAAAATTGCATACTATTAAAATTAAAGAAAAAAACTAGCATAAACAAGACTAGACTAAAAAAATGCTCCAATCACACACAAAACAACTATTTTTTTCGTCTTAATTTTTTAACCTTAAAGTACTTGAAATATAAAAAGGGCTTTAAAAATTTCCCAAAATAAAAAGGCTAATGAAATGATGGATTATTTTCAGCAGTATTTATTAAAATATTTAAAATAAACCCTTTTATAAAAACTGGAGGGTGAAAATTAATTATACAAAAACTAAGCAGGATATCTTGTTCACCCAAGTGTTACATGGATATGTAAAAAATTTAATTTATATAAAACATAGATTGTTGGATAGCAGGGTTTAAAAATGTAAAAAAAATTAATCTAAATTTAAAATTTTATCAAAATTCTCATGCACTTTACTAGTAGTCCAATCCCAAAAAACGTTAGTTACAGAACAGATTCTTTTAAAGTTTAATAAAAAAAAAAATATTTTATAGTATACTTAATTCAAAGTTTGGCTTTGTCTGAAAAATAAGGGACTGATATTCAACTTTTTAAAAAAACTAAAATTCTAAACTTTTCCTATGAATCTGTCCCTCCATTATTGAGAGTGTCTCCTTTTTGGGGAATTCCTACATTGAAGACTTTGTTGTTTTTTGTTGCACTGTTTTTTTCCCCCCTTCCCCGGGGTTCCCGTACCACCTGCCAGTCTTTTTATGGGACCTTTTACTCAGCGTTCTCAGTGGGGGGGTTTCGGGAAAGTTAAAAAGGAAATAAAAAATTTTAAAGGGAAAGAAAACCCAAAAAATTTGTTGGGATGTTAAATTTGGATTAAAACAAAAAAATATAACTGATGAGAATAAAGTATCTTTTTTTTATATGTTTTCCCACTGAATAATGCATTTTATAAATAAATCATAAAAGTGGTGATGTGTTTATCAGGTCAAGCCCCTGGGTTCAAATTTTGTCTTAAAAATAGTTTCTTGTAAATTTATTTAAAAAGGGAAAAATTCCCCAAAGGGATTGGGCTATGACTTCATTACATTTAAAACTTGGCTTAAAAGTTTATTGCAGCAAATCTTAAATGTAAAATTCATCCAATTTTTAAAATGGCAGTTTGGTAAATGGCAGCTCCCCTTCAGTCCATGGAAGTTGTAGGGTTTTCATCCCGCTCATTTCCCTTCAGGAAAAAATCCTTTACAACGTCCCGAGATTTTAATTAAACAAAGGTTTAAGGTTTTTGGTTTTTCTACCCACAATTACACCCAAAAAGGTTTTTACATTATGAATCATCTTGTTCTATTTTTGGGCAGAGATGTGAAACCTTAAAGTAGCTTCATGTTATCTGTAGAAGTTTTTTAAAAAGCAAGGTATACTTTGATCGGAATACAAGTGATAAAAGTAAACACAGATTTTGTTGCGGATTTGTTTCTTGTAGGAATACCATATGGAATGCATACCCCGAAAATTGCCAATGACAGTACGTAACGTTTTCAATTTTTATTCAACAATACAGTAAATAATGCGAAAAGTAACAATAAAATTTTTTCTAACTTTTGATCGAAATTTTGATCCTTTGGTCCGCCCAAAATAAAATTTATAGCAGATAAAAGTAAATTCCCAGACTTAGGAAAACTTGAAATTTTAAAATCTGGTACATACAATATACGATAAACCAGTCGAACTCAACTCCCCGAAAATACGTTTTCAAACCCCTTCCTCATTAAAAATCAAAAATTATTTTTAAAAAAAGCAAGACTTAATTTTTTTGAAAGGCATCTTAATCAATGTTATACATTTCGTATTTCACGTTTTGAAAGGGCTAACAATGTTCGTCTGGCCGTCACTCTTTAAGAAAAGCTTTAAATTTTGGTTAACATCGCATTGTGTTGTTGACCCTTGGTTTGAATATTGCGGGAACCGGAAATGTAGAGTGCGGCTGCGCATGTTAAAATAAAAAAAATATATTTGGGACCCATTTTGGGGCCCCCATAGTCGAACCCCAAAAAGGCATATCCAGATACAGCCCATGTGGGTCCAGTAAATCTCTATATATGGGACCCCCATGGGTCCCCCACTGTTGGGAAAAAATATAGGGATACCCAGATTTCAGGGCCCCTTTTATATCCCCTTATGGGGAAAAACTATATATATATGGGACCCATATGGGTCCCACATAGGCAAACCCATATAGGCATACCCAGATACAGCCCATATGGCCCATATGGATCCAGTATGGGAAAAACCTATATATGTGGGACCCACATGGGTCCCACATCGTCGAACCCATATAGGCATACCAAGATACAGCCCAAATGGGTCCAGTATGGGATAAAAAAAACTCTATATATTGGACCCACATGGGTCCCACATAGTGGAACCCATATAGGCATACCCAGATACAGCCCATATGGGTCCCTTATAGGTGAAAAACTCTATATGTGGGACCCACATGGGTCCCACATAGTGAAGCCCATATTGGCATACCCAGATACAGCCCATATGGGTCCCATATGGGTAAAAAACTCTACATATGGGACCCACATGGGTCCCACATAGTTTAGCCCATATAGGCATACCCAGATACAGCCCATATGGGTCCCTTATGGGTGAAAAACTCTATATGTGGGACCCACATGGGTCCCACATAGTCCATATTGGAACAAGATAAACATTACACATTACTTATCCCACCCATCATGTAATAATTAAACTACTATGTATAATTACAAGCTCAATAAAGAGGAATGAAATGTGCAATGTCCAGACTGACGAGTGAAGTGATAAGTAGGTCATGACCTATATGTATAAAAAACATCATTAAAATACAAACATCTACTGACTAATAACTTATTGACTATGATCAATTACACTGGAATCTATTTAAAACAAACACAAATCACATATTTGATACCCCAAAACAATCACATAGAAAAATATCGGTCACTCAAAACTATTACTATCACAACTTTACATTCGACTGCAATACCAATTTGCACATGTGCTAATGGAAGTGAAAACTCTTTTTAATTTGACATATTAATATATATACAGTACTTCATAACAGTAATATATATTCAGTCAGGGTTTAATATATACATTTTCATTTTGGGGACATGTGTCCCCTCGAATATTTGATTTAGGGGTCATTTGAAATTTTAGGGGGGCATGCTTGCAGCTAGGTAATAATAATTATAAAGCTTAACTGTTTAGTTCAACAATTTATGATCTGGTTTATCATCTTACAGTAAACTTGAATGACAAATGTCAATTTAATATTATATACATGTACCACTAACCATGATCAGGTTAAATGGACTAACAAATGATACATTTGTTTTGCATCAATGCATGGCTTGCATTTCATAGTCCCGTCTGTTTTGTCAAGAAATACCCAGGTAAATCGTTTCAACCATTCGTCACAAAAGCCTCGTGGAACGTCTTTATTCTCTTAGCTGATGGACTATCAGGCTCAGCAACAGTAACTTCGCTTGATGACAAATCTGGGTAATTAGATGGATCAGGACAAACCGGCATTGTCCGTTTCCGAGTTCTCTTTTGAAAAAAAAACTTAAGATTCCGCTGCGTCATTGTTGCAGCATTTGCGATGATCCGAATGACGTACGTTGCTATGCAACAACTCACCATCATTGGTTGGGACTAAGTTGTACAGAACGTATCGGAACATCAGACTAAAGGGAGATTTTTTCTGTGATAAAATTTATCCAAATACATAAAAGAGCGATATATAGTGAGAAAAAATCAAAGTAAGTCTAGTTTGCATAAATAAAAAACATGCTTCCATGCACGTAAACAAACAGCGTAATATTCGGGACGACAACGACATGAGTCATTGTTTAATGCAATGCCGGCAGTCGGGTTCTATTTTAAGAAACGGAAAGTCCCATATCTTGATCTTGTTTTTCAGAGCGAAGCAGAAAAAATAAAATGAACACGCATCTGGAATGTCACGTTGTTTCCAGAATTAAGAAAACACATATAGTAGGTTTAAACTGACAGCTATTTGATATCAATAGAATGTGTCTTATAATTATTTAGAACCTTGTTTTGAAAATGCGTCATTGACGGCGCACCAGCATTCAACATGGGGGTCATTTTAGATTATTTTGCGTCAAAACGCACATTTTTGTGCGTCATCGAAAACTCTGTTCAGTACTAAATACCGTCCAGAAAAACACCCTTTGACTGTATGCTGTGTTAACAGCTTAAAAAATTGTCAATACTTGTGTAAACACTAAATGTGCCCCATGCATCAATTTAGCATAATGATCAATAGATGTATCAAATTACAAATGATGATGGAGTATATTTAGTCTTATATTTAGATCATTTCCCTAATCACATAACAGAATTCACTGCATATCACATTTGTGAGCTAATTTACAATTGATGAATGATTTTATTTTGTAATATATCATAAACAAGGCAAAAAAAATAACAAAAAAAACTTTAGATTAAAAATATGAATGTACCTGTAAAATAGCAAAATATGCGAGGAGAAATGGCCCTTGAATTATCGAAAAATGCCACATTCCACTTTGTTTGCACTAAAGCATCCACATTTTTGTATCCCAATCCTAATCAGACTTATATACATGTACAGCGATTCAATGTGTATGCTTAAATATGCGTCTTGTTAAATGCATAAGTAAATTAAGGCTTTCCCGTTGTATGTTTTAATACAATTATTATACTTTTAAGAACCTATAGATGTATGAGAAATCTTCATCAATTTATTTGAGTCAAATGTTATTTTGTTCAGCGGCTGTAGAAGAATGAATGTATATCGTTTTTATTTCTCCTTTGAGTAATTTGTGGTTATAGGCAAGTCCCACACGGATCCTCTATTAAAATACTCCCAATGCGACGTATCTACAAACTGAAAGAGCTTTTATGCAACAGCGTAATTGTTATACAAACGTTACCAAACACATAATTTGGTAAATGGAACCCACAGAACGTGGGAACGTTTATATAAGGCCATACATTTGAAACTTGATGGCCAGCAACATAAAATCAAGACTATCCCAAGACAATTGGATATAAAGGAACAGGACACACAAATGTTCGTTAGGTATCGATTAGATACTAACATATCAAGGTCAACAACTTCCGCACATTACACCGAATTATCCTGCAAATGATAAGCACAATACGATATTTAGAACAATAATTTCGGTTGTTTTTATCGATACCACAAATATTTAGTAAACTGTTCATTGCGAGGTACATCCATATATGGTTAGACTTTGTGAGGTTAGAACACAATTTGCACCAAAGTACACATACCTCAGAGAGATAGACATTTTTTTGTAATAGAAAACATTCTCTAAATAATAATTTCTTTTAATCTAGAAACAACTAGAACTATCACTGAAGGTGATTCATACCCCCACCCCCATCTTTGACACAGGATGTATTCACATGACACATAAAACGAATGTTCACACATAGGATTTGGCTTATAAGCATACCAAAAAAAAATATTATCACTAAAGGTGATCAATACCACACCGGAAGTCTGTCATGTGTAGGAATACAGTTTCAAAAGTTTGCGTGAGTGAAAGACTACATGTATGTAAGGTTTAAAGTTAGTGTGAGCAATGGTTCAAAAGTTTTGGACAATGCTAAAAAGTTTTGACAGACAGACAGATAGACAGAGAGACACACATACAGACACACAGAAGAAAACAATTTGCCCCCAAGATCTGTAGCTGAGGAGAATAAAAATGCAGTCTAATTATGGTTCACATCCATATTTATTGTTTGCAAAAACCTGTCTTTAAGAATTTACATTGTGGTTTTCTTATGCACTGCACTTCCTCTCATCAAGATCAATCTAGGTTCTTATGCACTGCACTTCCTCTATCAAGGTCTATCTACCTATGAAGTTTCATCAACATAGGTAAAGTAGTTTTGGAGAAATGCTCCGGACAAATATTTGTAGACTAACCGCCGGTCCGACCGACGGACCGACAGGATGACTCCTATATACCCCCCCAAATTTCATTTGTGGGGGTATAATCAGGTGACTTGAGTTCGATTCCTGAAAGTGCCTTTAACTTGTGATTTTTAAAGCTTGACACATTTGAAAATATATATGTCAATATGTCTCTTAAAATAACAGGTTAACATGTATGCAATTGACATGCAGATATTCAAAGTTAGGGCACTGTTTTTTTTCATGTATGCAAAGTCTTTACTATGAACATGTGTTAATTTCATTTTGTAGTAAAGTAAATGATAAAACATACAGGTTTTATTTAACTTTTATTAATCATATATTGATATAATACATTGTATAACCATACCCTGATATAATACAATGTATAATAATAAACTATAAATAAAGTAATATTGAGTCTCTGCAAAATGTTAAAATGTTGGGAGATTATTTCTCTAGTGTGGAGTAAAAACAAGGTAAATGTATTTCAATTTATGTTTAAAAACAAACGAACTGCACTTAATAGTACATGTCCTAAAAAGTTTTCTGTTACCTTTAACACGAACCAATACAAGGACTGATCGTACGTGTTTTTTTTTGTGTGTTTTTTTTCAGTGTTTCCAAGTGGACATTGTTGTAGATATTACCAATCAATAGCTTTATTTTTTGTCACTTTTTATGGAAACATATCAATCATGGCTTAAAAACACATATAACAAAAAAAAATAATGAAAAATAATTTTCTGTACATTTTTTATAATTAATAAGTCATTTATCTTATGTTTTTGACTTGCTTGGCACATAAAAAGATCATGAAGAGTAAACATTGTATTAAAACAAGATGTGTGATCATGTCAAAAAGGTAACTGCATGAAAGCAACATTACCACACAACCAAATCTGCATCAATACCACACTATCAGATACGGGTCGATTATAAACATGATCGAGCTATCTTTACAGGATGGTCATAGATATTTCAAACCAAAATTCCCTAAAAATTAACTGTTTTTTCCCTGTACAAAAATCATTTTCCCTGAAAACTTTTACTGACAAAATCTTGTCTTAATGCCTCCATCTGCCCTAAATTTACAACTTTAGTAATATTAGAACAATATCATATCACAAAAATGATATAATCTTTACTTTATTTTCATGGCACAACTTCTTGTTTGATTGAAAGTCTAAGGGCAAACTATGAATAAGCATACATGCACTTTCCCTACTCAACTTTATAACACATATACTCATAATTTTTGGGATACAAAATTTGCAAAACCAAAATATTGTTTTTTGTCTTTTAATCTGGAGTAATGATCAAATTAGCCAAGCAAAAGTTGTCGGAACAACACTATGCCCCCAACGCTCCACCACCCCCCACCGAGTCACTGTGGACCTTGACCTTTTAACAAGTGACCAAAAATAAAAAGGGGTCATCTACTAGAATGACCAATCGCCCTTGACGTTAAAGGAAAATGTGGGCCAAGCATTCTCCAGTTATTGATTGGAAATGAAGGGGTCTACCGATGGACCGACCAACAGACCATCCGACATTTTCAAAACAGTATGCCCTCTCTTCTTCGAAGGTGGGCAAACAATGATGGGGTTTTCACGTTTCATTAACTGGCGTGCATTCAGTATGGCAAACCATATGCAATCTGTTACTTACAGTCAGTGGAGTTGTCTTAGGACCATATAGCATGCTGTTCACCGTGCTCCCTTATGCTTACAGGGTTTACGTCAACATCTGGTTTATGACACTGAAAGTTTCATAGCTAATTAAAGCTTTAGGTTGCATGGGGGTTTGCCCCTACTGAAACCCCTTCATTTTTAAAACTTACAAAAATCAAAATCAAGTTTTTTCTAGCTTTCCAAATTAAAAGCAAAATAGGCCCATGTTTTTTTTATTTATATTCATAAATCTTAGATGAAATAAGAGGAAAAGTTTTTAAAAAAAAAATTTATATATCAACGAAAAAAATTTTTTAAAAGGTAAGTCACTTTGCCAAACCAAACTCTATTTTAAATCCCCATAAATTTACTAAAATTTACAAAAAAAATTATATCGTCATCCTAAAAACATATGTCTCATCAGTTCAAAGAAAAAAAAGATAACCAAAAAACAAACTTCATTCAGCAATATCTGAAAAAAAAAACTTAACCCAAAAACAAATTGAACAAAAATCTGACCCAAATTTGGGACACTGATTTTCCCCTTGGGAAACTTGCTCCTACTTGTTAATTAAAAAAGGGAGAGTTTTAAAATTTGCTCTTCAAAAATGACTGACAAAAAATGTAAAAAAAAATTTGAAAAAACCCAACAGCTAAAGATACTTGAAATTATCCTAAATTTTTTTTAAGGCCAAAGCTAACAAATCACAGAAGTGGTTTTCTTAAGGTAGCGACACTGGGAAAATGGCCAACCATCAAATTTACTGGTTTTGAATAACCTGAGTATAAACATAGTTATACAAAAGTTTTTCCCCTATCTTATTTCAAGATATCTGTTCTCAGAGTCGACAAAATATAATTAGTACCTTTTTTATTCCCCATATTGCACACTTTTTTCAAAAATTTGGGACAGGGGGGGATATCTAAGTCATTTTTCACTGTATAACTTCGTTTTTGTATTAAACTGAATCTATACAAATGAACTGGGTTGATCCGTGTCTCAAATTTTTTTTAAAATTTTTCCCGTTCAAAATTTTATTTAACTTAACTTTTTATTTTCGCTTCAAAACACGCCGCCCCGTCAATTAATTAGCCATTGTAACAAAACTAAAAAAATTTAATCGAAAAAAACCTTGAGGAAAAACAAAAAAAAAAATCCCCCCCCCCTAAGCCCCCGGAAAAAAAAAAAATTCAAAAAAAAAAAAAAAACCTTCCGACAAAACGAAAACCGCTTTGAAATCGGCCCAAAAATTTCAATTTTGGTAATAAACTGCCCAAAACACCCCACTACAAGCTAATTCCATTTGTGGGGAAAAATTAGCTTGAAAGATAAAACGATCAAAATGTGCTAATTAAATGGAATTATCGCAAAACGTTCAGCCTTTAAATTTAAAATTTTTTTTTGCTCAGAATTTTTAGCTGCTTGATACATCGTCCAGAAATTCACCTTTCCGAACAAAATAAGTCCCTAAATTTTTGGTTTAAAACACATAAAGCCCATCTAGAGTCATAGTGCACACGGCATATAACACATAAAAAGTCACGTGATTTCTTCAAGCGTATAGATGGGGGGCCCCCACACGGGGAAAAAAAGGATACCGAAGCCGCACAAAAAGCGAGCATCATAGGGGGAGGGTATGAAATTTAAATGTGTTTTTTTTTTTTTCATTTATTAATTACATATACCGTATTTTTTTATTTGATTTATGCCCGTTTCAATATGATACATAATTAGGGTTTTTGGTTTAAGGGAGCGACATTGGGGAAAAACGGTAAAATGCCCTCAAAAAGTCTATGAAAAAAAAATTAAAGGACACAATTTTTTTTCATCAGTCTGTATTTCATTCTGGTTAAAAGAAACCCAAAATTAATAGAAATAATCGATTATAAGAAAAAACCATTAATTTTTTCTCCCTGCACAACGGCTATATAGCCCCACGCATAAAACGACGTCACGCCCGTCTTTGAATAATAAGCAAATTTTTTTCTTTTTTTCCCTTTTATTGATTCTTAACTGAAATCTTCACGACAAAAAAGTATGGGTTTTATCGGACTTTTGATTGGGTTTTCTTTTTTATCAACACTGTCATCATTTCTTACATATAAACGGGTTTTTTATCCGCTTTCTGCAATTTACGAACCCCAATATACCAAAACGTAAACTTCATAACAATAGATTATTTCTTAAAAAATTTGTAATTCTAATGGGTTTTTTTTTTTTTTTAAATTTTTATGTGTAAATATAATTGCAAATAAAAACTTATTAAAACAAAAACCATTTCTAGGGGAAAACTTTTAACTGAAAAAAAAACCCTTTTTGAAACGTATTGGCATAAAAAACTTTTGTTTACTACTTTTGCAACAAAAACAATAAAAAAACTTTGTGTTTAAAAATATTGTCGATACGATTAAAGATACGAAACTTTTTTTTGCATAAAGACATTACAAAAATGCTTATATGTCTGTATAGATTATGACTTATTTGTCTGGGTCGGGGTTTAAACAGTGTCCCCCGAAAACTGGTTTCCGTGGTACTGCACGTTTGCTTTTATTACCCTGTCCGTTTGGGCATATACACACAGTTTACTGGACTCGGGGCCCCCAAACTGTCACCCAGTATATTACGTAAAAGACTTTCCCGTCCCCATGTAACTGGCTACATAATTTAAACTAACGGGCCTCTAATTTTTTTTACTATTTGGGTCTCTAAGAAAACCGCGTGGAAACAATTGTACTGATAAAGTGTAATGAAAAAAATGGGAAAAAAATTCATTTCGATATTCAAATAAAAGGACAAATATTTAAGATGTTTTAGTATATTAAATACTATTGAAAAAATTTTTTTTATTTCCCCTTTTACTTCAGGGGATAATAAACATTAACCTGCTGCTATAGTAACTGATAGTTTTTTTTTACAAACGACAAACTAAAAATCTTCCTAGCGTAAAAACTGATTTTTCCCCACACGGCGCCTCTGAAAGCCCCGCCTACTCGACGTCACCCTGATCGAAATATGGACTGCTTTTTCGGCTAAAAGGGGTCTGGTTATTCAGGGCCATAAATCGCATATTTTAAAATGAGATATTGGATTTTTTTTTTTCACAGATCATTAGAAAAAAGGTGTGAAGTATTTTATTTCCCAAAAAACCCCTTTTGATTCCCTTTTTCCTTATTACCCAATGTCGCTACCTTTTAAAACACATTAGTAGATTCTTCTTGAAGTCATGGGTAAATTTCAAAGTTAATGCCCAGGATAGGTATCTTATATTTTAACAAAAAAAAATATGGCAGCTGAGGCAAAGAGAAAACACCTAATAAAATGTCCTTTCTTAAAAATTTCATTTAAAAGCTTTATGTTCTGGTTTTCTTTTTTTTGCAACAATTAAAAAGCGTGCAAGTTCTCTTTTCTTTTGACTTATGAAGTTACCCCCCCTGTTGTGCGTCCATTCTTTTTATTTTTTAAATTTTTCCCTTTTTTATAAAATATTTTCATTCCCGCCAAAAGGAAAAAAACGTCATTTACCTTTTTTT
>CM037780.1:53023703-53073703 GCA_021229015.1 Solen grandis
CGAACTCATCCGAGATATCATGTAGACAAACATCCTGATTAAGTTTCATGAAGATTGGGCCAAATTTGTGGCCTCTAGAGTGTTCACAAGGTTTTTCTAAGATTTGACCTAGTGACCTTGTTTTTGACCCCACATGACCCAATTTCGAACTCATCCGAGATATCATGTAGACAAACATCCTGACCAAGTTTCATCAAGATTGGGCCAAAACTGTGGCCTCTAGAGTGTTTACAAGCAACGACGTCGGACGACGGACGACGCACGACGGACAAAAGGCGATCACAAAAGCTCACCCGAGCACAAGTGAGCTAAAAAACGATATTCTATTCAACTTCATCGCCTGTCAAATAGAACGTCGCTTCGGTTGATGAATATAAACGTCTCTTTAGTGAGAGGAATCAAGTGCGCAGTTTTATAATTCGCAGAACTATGAATTGTCACATTGTGTAATCTGTTTCATCACACTTTGCGAGGAACTAATGAATGAGTTTAAATAAACAACTATGTAGTTTCAAACGAAATAGGTGGCACTTAAACTCAGGGTGTTTTAGCAAGAGTGATTTTGTGTCTTGAATTAATAAAACACAGCAAAAGCAGTGTGGCGTAGTAACTATCAAACGGAGCATAATATTTGTCCTTGCCATCATGGTCTATGAATATGTGGCTTTAATAACATCTAGCCATTTTAATTGCAGTACTTCTTCATGTAGGAATTATATAAAATCCTTGATTGTCATTTCAAGTCCTTTCCAAAACACACCGCTGACACCCTTTATAGGGATAATGATTTTTTAAAGTCCATCTTGGCCGACACTTCCATCACGAAAGTTAACAGAGAACTGAGCAAAAATCAATAACCAGGTGAAGCCAAGGGGCGGAGCTACGTTCTGATTGGCATACAGAATGCCTTTTGTTTTCTACAGCAAGAGGGAAAGTGACCACAGTTTTATTGATGTAAAATAATTGGGAAAGTCAAAGTCACTTGCACGGCGTAGTATGGTACTGGAACTGTAAACGGTGTATGTAAATGAAACAATGGATTTTGGAACTGTGCAAATGTGTAAAATCTGAGCAACAATAGGAGCTGTCCAATCTGGGTCTACACTGTTTGCAAATATGTCAAAATAAGTTTCTACAAGAAGAAGGGCTATTGTTGAATATTTGACCTTCAGTAGAGATCAAAGAACAGGAAGGCCAACTCAAGATATAAATTATATGCATATAAGCCTCATGACTGTCCAGTAAGAGAAATGGATTAACCCTTTCCCTCATATAGACTCATTTTGACGCACTCAGTAGGTACCACATAAAGCCTGATCTGCAGAAAACCACAGTTAAACCTTACCAAATTTAATTATAAAGTCCTCATTTCCAGACCACTGAGGAGCAGCGAACAGCATAAAACCTGATCAGCCTGCGAGTTACTCGCAGGCTGATCTGGTTTTATGTTGTTAGCATATGTCTTTTCATGGTTTCCTCTATGAGGGAAAGGGTTAAGGTTTAAAATGTCCACATACATGCCTTCAAATCATCATCTGACTTGATAGTTCCATCTTCATTGAACAGGTGCCCAAAATAGACATGCTTAGCTCCCTTGATATAGCCTGACCCCTCCTCAGCTGAAACAGAGTTTCATATTGATTGTATTACTATACAATAGTATTAAACAACATAAATTTACTTTTATTTCCTGTACAACATAATTGAAAAACTATTTCTTAAAGTATCAATGGAAATCAAACATTTGATCTAACCTATTTTTTGTGAGATGGTTAGATAACTACAAAAACAAATGGGCTGAATCCCCTTCTTCACACATCCTTGATCATTTTGTAATTTTAGAAAAAGTTTTGGCTAAAATACAACTTAAATAATTGATACTATATATTGCACTTTACCTCATGAATTCAGTCATTTGACGACTTAGTCTGCATCAGACAGATGTAGTGCTGTCACACAAAGATGTTAAGCTGTAGAGACATGTCACACTACCAGAATGTGACACTCCAAGCCAACTTGTCCAGGCAATTATATCCTATGTGCCTAACAATGTAGATATATATACCAGTACCATATGTTATGACTGGTACACTACAGCTGAGGATGGAGCCCTCAACCTACAGTCAAGGGGCTAATGTTCTAACCACTCAGCCATCTGGACCAAGTAGATTGTATTTTAGGAATCTTTTGAAATTAATACACATGCAAATGATGTCTACGCACATGAAAATGATGTCTTTAGTTTTTAACATAAAACATATCAGTAACTATTTTTTAATTGGATATATGTAAAGAGGAGGATCCGCCATCAGACAATCAGCCATCATAATGTCTCTGGAGAAACTTAACGGTACACAAATGTACTAACACAGAAGTCATCCTTACCCTCTGACACCGTGGGATCATCCAACGCTCGGGCATCTAACACCTGGGCTTGCTTCTTCCCCACAATCTCTACCATGTCACTGAAGTCTCTCACCAGTGTCTTGTCAATTTTGGCTTCAAAATCAGACTCCTGTATCAGCAATACCAAACATTTCATTGACTTTCATTATATTACAATGGCAAATTTATAAACTCTATGCTTGTTCAAGAAATGAATTGTTTTGGTAAATATTATTCAAGTCTCATCTCTTTTACAATGGTCTTGCAAATGGCAACTACAGTCTGGCTCAATGACCACATTGCACTTTGATTAAGACATTGGCCAAAATGGTTTTGCATTGTCAAACTTCCGGACTGTAAGTGAGTGAATCGTGATATCAAAACGGCCAGGTAAAAGGTATTTTCGTACCTACTTATCATGTAACAAACTGTGACAGATCCTCCAGATACCAGTAGTAATCATCTGTCATTAAAGGAATCAATTTTTTGTGTAAATAAAGAGAACATAATTATCAGAAAATAATGAGTAAAATAAAAGAGAAATAAAAGCACTGTAAGCATGTAAAAATAACACATCACCACCATATAAACAAACAAAAGCAAAGGTTGTCAATCAAGTGAATGGTAAATAAACTTATTTCTGACTTAATTCTCAGACTGAAAACTATGATTGTTTTATTTTTCTAATGGTAAAATATATCTTATGTTTAAAAAATACTAATAAAGGCTGAACATAAACATATCAAAAAAACACATCTGAGTATCAACATATATAAGTATATTATATGTATTTCGACATCTGAATGATTCCTCAAATATGGTACTTCTTCAAGTTTTTTTGCTGAGAAATCGCGAGACAACTGTACATCAATTGGGAAACAAATGTTACCAAAGTATACAAATCTCTCTTGACAATCCCTGGGTTGAACCAGTGCTCTTAAAGGATTTTAAGAACAGAAATTGAATTCGCAGCCCTTTGACATTGTTTGATGGGTTTAACATCCAATCAACAGTATTTCAGTCATTTGGAAACAATGGCTACTTGAGAGAGTTATTGTGCTGCCACACTGCAATATCATACCATAGACATGTGGCATGAAACCACACCTAATCACATCATCCTACTCAGGGCCTACCAGTCATTAATTTTCGTTGACATTAAATTTCATTGATTATGTTCCTAAGAGAATTATGTGGGGACATTTATTAGTGGATCTCTGTCCTAGAAAACGTGAGGTCTATAGAAGAGACAAGTTTTTGTGGGGATTAATATTCGTCGATAAAACCCTACACAAAATTGACGAAAATTAGTGTCCCACAAAAATTAATGATTTCACAGTAACCTAGTTTAGAGGGAATAGTGTTGAACCTGTCAAGAATGAAAACTACATTAATTCTTCACCCTTTACCTCATTAGAGGTGTTATGACTCCTTGGCAGTCAGAACAGACCCACATTAGACAGCTACTTCCAGAAGCTGTCTAATCAAGGACTCCTATGTTTGATTATTCAATACAGTAGAACCTCGTTAAATCGAAGTCCTTGGGACCAAGCTGAAAACTTCGAAATAATGATGATTCGGATTAAAAATCCGATGGAAATTTAAGTTTGTCTGCGTTTTCATTACCGGTGCATATTGTGGAAATCCTTATGCCGTGAAAACCACCTATTAGGTGTACGTATATACTATTTGCAAGTTATGAAAAGTAATGAAATTATATCATGATCTACTTAGATGCTTCTGATGAACATAATCATTCTACCATGTCAAACAATGATACATATTTTTACCGTCGATCTGCTGCTCCAGGTAGTGTCGCATGCAGGTGACGAACGAGATGATATGGAATGTACTAAAGATCTACACCTGGGTTTATCTGCTGGCACATGCATATTATGCAACCTGTCATACATCGATTAGTAATAATCAACATTTCAGGTGGGACACACGTTCCCCAACCCAATCTCAAAAAAAGATGTGAAAAAACTTTTCTGGGCCATCACCCCAGGTGCCTCCACAAAATAAACTTGGTTACTGACCCGGATACCATTGATAATAAGGACGATAATTAGTTCACGAAAATTTATGAAATTTGACTTCGAAATAAAAATCGAAATAATACATGAATTGCGACCTCGGGACCGGGATTTTTACTTCCAATTAGCTAAAAATTCGAAATAGCGAAATTCGGATTAAACATTTTATTTTTAGTTAAAAAAAAGAAGGGAAGAAAACAGGACCGAAAATAAACTTCAAAATGGCAAGGAATTTGGTTTAATGATGTTCGGTTTGGCGAGGTTCTACTGTATTCTACAGTCTGCAAAGCCAATGTAACATACCTCAACCTCTGGGGGATCAGTTGAGATCTCAAACCCATCCTCCAGCCACTTCCTCAGTCCTCCATCTAGCACCGAGATCCGCCTGTGGCCGTAAGTCTGTAAAGAGCAGTTGTTAATTTTACACTGATTGGGAAAGCTCACTTAAATACACATAGGACTCACAACGTGTGGAAAACAAAAGTAAACAAGAGGGCCATGATGGCTCACCTGAGTACCATTGCTTCAACTGATGTCAAGGTTTTTAAACAGACAAGGATTCTGATATAACTTAATCTAAAACATTTTACCCCTGACAATACTACACACCAAATACCTAAGCAATGGGCCATATGGTTTCAGAGAAGACTTGGGCGCAGGGTCATTTATCACCGTAGGGCCAAGACTTTGAAAATCTTTGTAATGAACCATTAGATGCTACTACATACCAAAAATCTTAGCTCTAGGCCTTATTGATTCATAGAAGAAGATTTTTTAAGATTTTCCTATTTAACTCTATGTAAAACAAGTGACCCCTGGTGTGGGGTCATTTATCACCATTGGGCTATGATTTGTACAATCTTGGTAGTGGCCCATAAGATGATGCTACATACCAAATATCTAAGCTCTAGGCCTTATGGATTCATAGAAGAAGATTTTTTAAGATTTTCCTATATAACTCTATGTAAAACAAGTGACCCCTGGTGCGGGGTCATTTATCACCATAGGGCTATGATTTGTACAATCTTGGTAGTGGCCCATAAGATGATGCTTCATACCAAATATCTAAGCTCTAGGCCTTATGCATTCATGGAAGAAGATTTTTTAAAATTTTCCTATATAACTCTATGTAAAACAAGTGACCCCTGGTGCGGGGTCATTTATCACCATAGGGCTATGATTTGTACAATCTTGGTAGTGGCCCATAAGATGATGCTACATACCAAATATCTAAGCTCTAGGCCTTATGGATTCATAGAAGAAGATTTTTTAAGATTTTCCTATATAACTCTATGTAAAACAAGTGACCCCTGGTGCGGGGTCATTTATCACCATAGGGCTATGATTTGTACAATCTTGGTAGTGGCCCATAAGATGATGCTCATACCAAATATCTAAGCTCTAGGCCTTATGGATTCATGGAAGAAGATTTTTTAAAATTTTCCTATATAACTCTATGTAAAACAAGTGACCCCTGGTGCGGGGTCATTTATCACCATAGGGCATTTGTACAATCTTGGTAGTGGCCCATAAGATGATGCTACATACCAAAAATCAAAAGGTTAGGCCTTGTGGTTTCGGAGAAGAAGATTTTTTCAAGTTTTTCCTATATTAGCCTATGTGAAATCAAGTGACCCCTGGGGCGGGGCCAATTTTGACCCCAGGGTCATAATTTGTACAATCCTGGTAGAGAGTCATAAGATCATGCTACATACCAAAAATCAAAAGGCTAGGCCTTGTGGTTTCAGAGAAGAAGATTTTTTAAATTTTCATTTTTAAAATCTATTTTTAGCTCCTGTGACCTAATTATGCAATGGACCAGAACCATTTATACAACTTTAGTAGAGCTTCATCCAAGGAACATTCCTGCAAAATATTTTTCAAATTGGCCAAGCCGTTTAGGAGGAGATGTTGTTTGAAGCAATTGTTGACGCCGGACGCACGCACGCACGGACGACGGACGCCGGACAAAAGGCGATCAGAAAAGCTCACCTTGAGCACGTTGTGCTCATGTGAGCTAAAAACAGTACATTAAGTAGCTGGGTATCAAACACAAAAAAAGAATTATCATTAAAGATGATGAGTACCTCCAGATACCACTTTGTCACAGTTACTGTTACTTTGTCAGACAGTATTGAGAAATGTAACAAAGGGCCATAACTCATTCAAAATCTAGCAAATCATGACATGCCATCAATATGCACAACTAGGCTTTGTACTTATCAGTCTTGTAAAGTTTCATCAAAATCTGACCAAAAGTAGCCCAGAAAGAGGGTGGACAAATCTAATCTACAGACGGACGGATCGACTGACAGACATGACTCCAACATGCCCCCATATACTTTGTATTGGGGGTTATAATACCAGTAATATTAAAAAATTATATACCTTGAAAATCAATCTAAAATCAATTCCATGCCTAATTACTGAGACATATGCATTACAATGCTATGTATGCAAAACTTAAACCAAAATATCCAAGTTGGAAAAGCCACAATGTGTATCAGCTTCAATCAAAGAATTACAGACCGACAGACATGACTCCATCTAGGAGTATAATAAGTTGATGAGGAGGGAACTTACTTAGAAGTGACAAGTAAAGCCTACTTTTCATAGCTAGTTCTTACACACAAGTTGTAAGAGACCCATTAATCTAGGCACAATATTTCAAGTATTAGTGACCTTGACCCTAGTGACTTGAAAATCAGTCCCAATTTTCATCTTCCCACAAGGTATCTACATCAACAGAAACAACCTGTTTGATGCAAGCTAATTTTAGCAACACTGACCTTGACCCTTTTGACCTGCAAATCAATCCCATTCTTCCTCTTCCAATAGGGTATCTACCTACTAAATCTGATCATCATACCTTAATCTTAAAAGAAGTACTGTCAACCCCTCGTTTATAAATCGCGATTTAGCTTATGTATCAAATTTTCTGGATTTCCCACAAAAAAAAAAAAAGGCTTAGTAAAGAAGTCGGTAAAGTCTAGTTTCATGTTCATGTAGATGCTAATTGTTATGCATGTAAATGTAATACTTATTCATATATTGTATTTATGATTTTGTGCTTATACCATTTAATAAACAAATATTAATATACCTGTACAATTAATATGTTTTTCCTTTTTGTGTACTACACTATGTCAAAATGTAAACGTTACTTGTGTATACAACTTTTGGGCAGGAATAATACTGGGAATACTGGGTTCTCTAAAAAAAACAAGATAAATTGTCATGCCCATGACATTGTATTTTCATAAAGGTTTCTAAAACAGTGTTGCTGATCATTGACCTGCCAATATTCCTTCCAGATAACTTTGTGAAATCACAGTCAGATGCTCTTGTGACAGTTCAGGATGCCCTTTCACTGCCTTGTGTAGAGATTACAGTTTATTGTCTTAAATTTGGTTGCTTTAACTTTTTTTTGGATATTACAATGTAACAACAACAATCAACAATTACAAAAAATAGTTTACTGATTGGATAACTGTAATTTGTTAAAGACTGTCGCTCTATTGTATAATCAACACACTATAAAATGGAGATTTGTTTGCCAAAAATTGCTGACAATCTCATTAAAATCAGATTAAGTATTGCTAACTGAATATGACAACATCGTATAGAAGGTCGTCCCAGATTGACCTTTGTATATGCAAATCAAATTGGTGCCTACAGAATCATTAGGTATACCAAGAGGAAGTAACCGTATCAATATATATAAACAAATTACAAGATGGCAGCGCCCATGGTATCAGCTACTGTATTAGAAAACATGCCTAAAAAGCTGTATAAACCAAAAACAATAACATAACTGTTATTCCATTATCTCTATACAGTTAAGTCAGGGCAGTGTGTCTACCTTTGTCAAACTTAAATATGGTATGTTCCCATAAAAACTCTAATTAAATAGAAATCACAACAGCTCAGTGAATAAAGGCGTTTGTTGTTGTTTTATTTCATACAGTGCAAGCATGGAGGCACAGGTTTGAGACTCATTTTATTCATTATATTTTTTCTAGTATTTTCTTGTATTTTTTTATTTTGCTTTGGCATTATTCTTTTTTAACAAAAATAGTGAACTAAGAAAATTTGGTAGTGAATAAGCATATATATATATGATTTGAACACTAAACTCAACTTTCACAAGGAAAACAGGGCTGAAATTTAAAACAAGAGGGCCATGATGGCCCTGAATCGCTCACCTGAGTACCATTGCTTCAACTGATGTCAAGGTTTTTAAACAGACAAGGATTCTGATTTAACTTAATCTAAAACATTTTACCCCTGACAATACTACACACCAAATATCTAAGCAATGGGCCATATGGTTTCAGAGAAGACTTGGGCGCAGGGTCATTTATCACCGTAGGGCCAAGACTTTGAAAATCTTTGTAATGAACCATTAGATGCTACTACATACCAAATATCTAAGCTCTAGGCCTTATGCATTATTGGAAGAAGATTTTTTAAGATTTTCCTATATAACTCTATGTAAAACAAGTGACCCCTGGTGCGGGGTCATTTATCACCATAGGGCTATGATTTGTACAATCTTGGTAGTGGCCCATAAGATGATGCTACATACCAAATATCTAAGCTCTAGGCCTTATGGATTCATAGAAGAAGATTTTTTAAGATTTTCCTATATAACTCTATGTAAAACAAGTGACCCCTGGTGCGGGGTCATTTATCACCATAGGGCTATGATTTGTACAATCTTGGTAGTGGCCCATAAGATGATGCTCATACCAAATATCTAAGCTCTAGGCCTTATGGATTCATAGAAGAAGATTTTTTAAGATTTTCCTATATAACTCTATGTAAAACAAGTGACCCCTGGTGCGGGGTCATTTATCACCATAGGGCTATGATTTGTACAATCTTGGTAGTGGCCCATAAGATGATGCTACATACCAAATATCTAAAGGCTAGGCCTTGTGGTTTCGGAGAAGAAGATTTTTTCAAGTTTTTCCTATATTAGCCTATGTGAAATCAAGTGACCCCTGGGGCGGGGCCAATTTTGACCCCAGGGTCATAATTTGTACAATCCTTGTAGAGAGTCATAAGATCATGCTACATACCAAAAATCAAAAGGCTAGGCCTTGTGGTTTCAGAGAAGAAGATTTTTTAAATTTTCATTTTTAAAATCTATTTTTAGCTCCTGTGACCTAATTATGCGATGGACCAGAACCATTTATACAACTTTAGTAGAGCTTCATCCAAGGAACATTCCTGCAAAATATTTTTAAAATTGGCCAAGCCGTTTAGGAGGAGATGTTGTTTGAAGC
The DNA here is from genome assembly GCA_021229015.1 of Solen grandis. NCBI lineage: Eukaryota > Metazoa > Mollusca > Bivalvia > Adapedonta > Solenidae > Solen > Solen grandis. The sequence continues at coordinate 53,033,416 of CM037780.1, forward strand.
AATTGTTGACGCCGGACGCACGGACGCACGGACGCACGCACGCACGGACGACGGACGACGGACGCCGGACAAAAGGCGATCAGAAAAGCTCACCTTGAGCACGTTGTGCTCATGTGAGCTAAAAAAACAAAAACATTAAATAAAATATATACTTCCTATGCTGGTCTCGAACTTGGAACCTTTAGATTATAAGACAGCTGTCATCCCACTGCGCCACTTCTGTTATTTAACAACAGCATTTATATTTACACTACAGTACAATGGAGTTTAGTCTTGGTTTGTGATTTCAATACCTGTCATCCCTATTCAAAACAATAACAAGAACATGTTATCGTAAGAAATACCGTGCATGACTTATATTCTTCGAGTGACAGATGTTTTGTGTGTGGATTTTCTTTTCGGGGATTTTGTTCAGTGAAAAGAATTGATATTAAAAGGTTTGAAAACCCCTATTTGATTGGTTTAATCAAGCACTTGTTTATGCATATAAATTTCTTAAAAGGTCAATTTGACATGACCCCTAATGCGATGTTGTCAGATTCTAATCATATATAGTAGAGGAGCACAAATTAGGATATGATTTTAATGAGATTGTGACAATACCAGAAACTGAATTTGGTGTCATAAAGGGACATATAAACAAGAGGGCCAAGATGGCCCTTGGTCGCTCACCTGAGAAAGATGATTGCTTAAGAAATAAAGATGCTTGAGTGTAAAAGTGAAATCTGGCTTTTTTTATGGTGAAATGGGCATAACTCCTAAATTTACAAGTCAATATCAGTTATAATTGAACCCGATTGTGAGATTAAGGGCATAAACATTGTCTTAAAGTTTAAAAATGATTGTTAAAAAAATGAAGTTGGTAGAGAATAAACAAAGTGAAATCTTGCATTTTTTGTATTAAAAGGGACATAACTCCTGACCTAAATGACCCATCTCAGCCACAATTAAAATTTTGACATTAACAATGTCATAAAGTTTGAAGATGATTGCTAAAAAAAGGAAGATGCTAGAAAATGTGAAATATGACTTTTTTTATATTAAAAGGGGCATAACTCCTGACCTAATTGACGGATCTCAGCCATAATCAAACTCAATTGAGACCTTATGGTCATAAGCATTGCCATAAAGTCTGAAGAGGATTGCTCAAAAGATGAAGATGCTAGAGTGTAAACAACTTGAAATATGGCATTTTTTGAATATTAAAAGGGGCATAACTCCTGACCTAATGGTACGATATCAGCCATAATCGAACTTGGCCGTGATTTTATGGTTATAAACATTGTTTTAAAGTTTGAAGATAATTGCTCATGAAATGAAGATGCTAGAGTGCAAACAATGTGAAATCTGGTTTTTTAATTTTAAAAGGGGCATAATCCTGACCCCGATATCAGCCATAATCGAACTTGGCCGAGATTTTATGGTTATAAACATTGTTTTAAAGTTTGAAGATAATTGCTCATAAAATGAAGATGCTAGAGTGCAAACGAACAAATTGTGGACGACGGACGACGGACGGACGACGGACATTCATCGATTCTAAAAGCTCATCCTGAGCACACATGCTCAGGTGAGCTAAAAACAAATAAATCCATTACATGACTTTCAGCGCCGGAACCTGAATTTGCCGTTCTATTAAGAATTGATTGTATTTTGATGAAAACAAAAAATCTATTTTTAGTAATAGTGACATTGACCCTATTGACCTGAATATCAATCCCAAGCTCCTATTTTCCCATCTCAATTCTAACAGGAGATATTTGACTGAAACCATCTGTTTAACGCTCGCCCAAAGACATACCCCATTTTATTTTTTTCCAAAGCCAGGTGACAAAACCATGTTTTCCTTTGTATAAACCAGGTCAAGGTAGTTCAATAAAGAATCCTGTACTGGTCTCTTAACAATGAACTCCTCCTAACAAATTGTAGATATATGTTGTTATAGCAATTTAACTGACTGGTAAAGGAATGTATCCACCGCTGAAAAATAACAAGAAACTCCTCTCAGATATGCACGTCCCATGAGCTACATCATACTGATATTTAGTGTATGTAAGCTAGATAAGAGGAGAGCCAGTACAACAGAGATGAAAACAGGAAGTGAAGGGGGTGACTGGTACCCTAAATAGCCACCATGTCCTGTAGGCAGACAGGGGTCCAAATCTGTCATAGGCCACAATATGGGTGTCTGGCCACACCCCCAGTGACTGGACGTAGTCGGTGAAGCAGTTGACATCGGGGAGATTGCGGGGGATCTCTGGGGTGCTCTGTACACACTTGTGGAGATTGAAAAACACTGAGGAAGGAATATGCCCTCTAAAAAGAAATGCCAACATTATGTGTTTATACTATGAAAAGGATAACTGCCTATTGTAATTAATAGTGGTACATGTATTTACAGTGTCTGTAGAAGCTAGTGACTATATTTAATGGCAATTAAAAATGACAGCCAGAGATCATGGTCACTGAAATTCAAAAACATGGTAGTGTCCAAGTCATTCAAGATGAAATTAAGATAGTGTTTGTATCAAATTACAAAACTGTAACAACTGTATGCGCTGTATCTTTGGTCATGAATCATCAGTTGGTTAATTCGGCCCTATATTGTGTGTTGTCATCCAGTTCTGCTGAAAAAGAATTTGCAAGAAACTGACAGTTTTTTCGCTTACATTAGGTAGCAGGTAAGTGAGAGATTTTAAAATCAAGATGATCAGATTTCTAACCTGGAGCTAACTAATCAAATAAGATGTTAATTAGTTTCTTTACTAATTAAGTACTTACTGCAGGTAGCATTCTCTGTAAGTGTCCACTTCTTTATTGCCTACATATGATGTGTCTAGAACCCTCAGTTTACGTGACGTTTTGTTTGTTATGGGATTACCAAGCTGATCCCTCAACCAGTTTGTTGAAACAACAGTGCGTAGCCGAGACAGTGTCATCTTCTGTATATAAAGATAAAAGTGTTTTTTTGGTTTTAATTCAAATTTGCATAAGCTTAGGGTTCTAAGATTCAAAACAAGAGTGAATCACTCACCTGAGAAATATTGCTTTCATTGCCTTTTACATCAGTCATGCTGAATATAAAATCCATGCAGAAGAACAACAATATAATCATAATTCAACACAAAAAGTTTACATAAGGTCCAAAAAGCCAAGTTAACCCTAGCGTGGGACCAATTTTGACCCCAGGGCCATGATTTGAAAACTTTTATTTTTTTAGTTAATTAAATTTATCTTTAGTAGTGACGACACCATTGATTATACATACATAAGTAATAACATGACATCACTGTCTAATCAGTAACTAACCTTTTTCTATAATAATAATTTTTAATAACTATGCATATATTATTCACTGCAATTATCGGTATTCATGTTGAAAATAAAAGAGCAAAAATACATGTCCTTGATTTGAAAACTTGGTTAAAAGGTCCATATGGCCATGTTACATACCAAATGTTTAAACCCATGATCTTGTGGTTTCTGACAAGGATATCTTTTAAATATCTTTCTTATGTAAGTCTATGTTAAATCAAGTGGGTGGGGTCAATTATGACTCCAGAGCCATGATTTGAACAAACTTGGTAGATGTCCATAAGGCAATGATACACACCAAATATATTAACTCCAGGTTTTTCTAGATTTTCCTATTTAGGCCCATGTAAAATCAAGTGACCCCTGTGGCGGTATAACAGTCAAGTTTTTCCCCAATCAGTTTCTTCCCCGGGGAAGAAACTGACTAGTCAGGTTTTCCCCACCCAGTCACCCCCCTTTATTTTTAAGGTTTCTAAGGTGGGGAAATTCTGGACTAGTCAGTCCCCCCTATCTAATATATTGTACTTGATGGTGGGGAAATTCTGGACCAGTCAGTTTTTTCCCCCTATCCAAAATATTGTGCATGATGGTGGAAAAATTTGTCCTAGTCAGTTTTTTCTCTGCTATCCAATATATTGTGTGTGTAAGTGGGTAAATTCTGACCAAGTAAGTTTTTCCCCCGCTGTCATGTAGAATTTGCATGAAGGTGGGAAATCTGGCCTAGTCAGTTCCCCCCCCCCTGTCATTTAGATTGTGGTGGGGAAATTCTGGCCAAGTCAGTTCTTTCCCACCTATCCAATATATTATGCATGATGGTGGGGAAATTCTGACCTAGTCAGTTTTTTCCCCCCTGTCATGTAGATCGTGCATGATGTTGCGGAATTTCTTGACCAGTCAGTTTTTCCCCCCCCCCCCTATCTAATTATTGGGGGTTGGCCCGTCAGTTTTTTCCCCCCTATCTAATATTTTTCACAAGATGGTGGGGAAATTCTGGACCAGAGTACCTTTATGTTGCTGTCACATGATTAGGTCCAAAACATAAGTATCTCTTATATCTTGGTTAAACCCATTTCCTCGTGCATAATGTGCTTTCTCATGCATAGTTACATCACTTTTCGGCTATATATGGCCTGTTAATCTCTCTTTCGGGGGGATGTCAGTAGAGTCTTTCTTGTTTTGCACCACACACTCCCAGGTTTGGTATTATTTCACCTTTACCTTCCCTTATTTTATTTTTCCCTGCTCTCATGATACATTAAATGGACATTTCAAAACAGATTTGATTGTAATTATAGATTGGTCAAATTCATTAAAATTTTGGTATAAAATCTATTCCATCTTTGGTATTTTTTTATACTACCTGTCTTTTGGACCCGTAAAATGTAAATTCGTGGCCCCTTATATCATTTAAAACAAGGGCTACTACAAATTTATACAGTAATAAGTATAAACTGCAAATTCAAATTGCGGACGCAATTAACACAGCAAGGTTTTTAATAATCATGAAATGCAAATCACATTTATTACGTTACAAATTACCCCCGGTATTATACGGCCTGCCCAGCTTCACATCCCTGCTAATAATACCCGAAAGGGAAGTTGAGCATTATTCGAAGATAACATCAAAAAACATCATTGGTCAATCACATCAATCAAAGGAGTGACCCTACCTGAAGTAGCTTACCGTAACTTTGTAAGTTGGAAATAACAAGTAATCGATTCATACAAAACCTTGCTCAACTTCAAGGCAAATATAACTGGCCTATAATCACAAAGTGACTTATGTTAGATTCATCCTTAAAATTTACTGATAAAATGCTATATGTTAAATGTTAACTGGAGCATGATGAGTTAAAATAGTTATAATTTAAAAACAGGGATAGAGTACATAAACAGATCAATGCATTTCTTTCATAATTGGGAAAACAAAATATTCAATGAAATATAACATCATGTGCAAATATGATATTATCAAATATAGACTATCAATGCGTGTATGCATTCCTGATGATTATTTACTATGATAAACAACATAAGATTCCAAAAATAGATTCCCCACCCACTCTCTTTTACATATTATCAAATAAGTTGCAAGATAAAAACATTTAAAATAGAAAACGTTATAACCAGAGAGCAAACCCAGAGCCCAACCCTTCTTCGTGCATCCACAGAGATGGCAGTCGCGAACTATCAGAGTTTATGAAGTATTTACATCAGCGGAACGTGATGTAGCTGCAACCTTGACCCTAGGATGACAACAAATTTAGTGCAACAGTAGTTATCTCCCTTGTAATAGGTTAAAATCAATTTCTCTGTGTGTGTGTGTGTGTGTGTGTGTGATAATCTGTGTTTGGGGGAAGGACAATATAAAATACATTTATAATAAAAATGTGCGTTACAATTTATTCTTGTTTGAAGCTTTAAATCTAGGACGTTAATTTAACCATACTGTATCATGAATACATGTAAATGTAAGCATTAAGAACATTAGAAATAATTTATGCTTATATATATTCATCTCATATCCTCTTTATGATTGCTTGTGAATCTTTGTGTCTGATGCAATTCACACACACACACACACACACTAACTGCCAGGTTTGCATATTAAACAGTAATAATCTAGTCACAGTAAAGTTACCATGTCTATTAATAGACCTACTTGACAACTTGTTCTACAGTCTGATTCACTTGATTTGGGGTCTTATGATGCAAGTTGTTAAACTGTGTCACTTGAGACATTTTACACTGCGCATATTAAATGATTGACTAGCTATTTGCAGAAATACCTCAAATATGTATATATGAATGTGTGTGTCTAATATATTAAACTAATCCAACTAACTTTTAATTTACTTTTTTTAGGCATCTCCCAAAAATCCTTGGCACATGGCTAAATAGAGTCTATGTATAGATTTGGCATTTGTCCATTCTCGGTCTGAAAATAAGTTTTTCTTAGGTTCAAACTCATCGCATGATAAGGACAGGATCTCCTCACAGAAAGTAACCCTGATGAGACCTGCCAGTAATACCCGAAAGGGGAGTTTGTGCAGTATATATAGATAGATAGATAGATAGATAGATAGATACATAAGGCAAACATTATTTGCAGGCTGATCTGGTTCTTCTCCTCCCCCCCCATCACATAGGTCATTTACCTGCTAGCTTATATGTGAATGGTAAGGCTTTAAGGGTCAATATATTACAGCAATTCAACACATTTCAGATCATTTATGACTGTATTCACCCATCTCATTAAAACCATATAGCATAGAGTATCAGAGTGGATCTCATGAGACTGTGTATTCACTGGAGTTGCATCACCAACACTAAAAAAATTGAATATTTGGGCTTGATGAGATAGACTGATTCCAGCGTAATCCTAGCTTCAAAGACTGGAGGTACAAAGAAATAAGTCTATCATCCATTCTATCTCCCTTTCAGAATGGAAACTCGAAAGAAAAACTAACACCATCTGGACAGAAAACATTTTACTGACAAGTTATACAAATAGTGACAACTGGAAGATAGGCAAACAATTCAGAACAAAGCAATCTATGCTACATAAGTATAACAACATTTAACACACAGGATCTTATACGTGTTAAAAATAGTCGAACAATATTGCTCAGTATATACAGTGTCTCTGCTAATGTAATGATACTGATTCGAAAAAAGTCATTAAATGCTTTCAATTTCCTTTTCTTTATTTTCTTATTAGACACAGAGTAGTACAGCTTTTAATAAGCTTTTATTTTACATGCAACACCTTTGTGTCAGTGTGATATAAGCTTTAACAAAACAGATATATTTCCATAGTAACCACCAATTTATCCCCTACTTTCTTTTTCATACCACGTCAGGAACTTGAAACTCTATCGTATTCCAAATACCAAATCTTGTCTGGTTTTCTACAACTCAGCCATAATGAAGTGCATAAATACAAATGAATTGACCTATTAATTAGGTGGATACAAGCTCTAATTTTGCATATTTTTGACAGTATTACTTTATAACTGTATTGCAAATAATTCAATATTCCCAAAAAAAAAAAAATCTTACTTTTGAATATATAGTCAAACACCTTTAAATAAATCTATTAAATATTTTCTTAACAACTAACCTTTCATGCAGTAATGATTTTTTTTTCAGTAGTTTATCATGCGATTTATCTTGTAATTTAATATTAAACTATAATCTGATCCCTAGAAAATTCATATCACTAAACAACATAAAAATACAACTGCACAAATATAATGTGCAATATATCAGCTATTTACTTGAAGTATATGTAAAAAAGGGACACAAATCTTTCCATTAGTCAGTTAACACTAGATTATATGAAAAAAAAGTTATTTAATATACAAATATACAATATATATATCCAAGTCTTGATGCTACTGCCTCTCAACCTATAGAGTTGCATGTTCCAAGAGGGTGTACCTGGCAAACTCTCTCTTTAAATCCATAAACAAATAAGACAATTTATATCTTCCGTGCCTCTTATTTATATGCAAAGACGAACTCAACCAGTCTTTCTAATTTTTCATTTCAACGGGTTTTCCTGTTTAGTAGAACCCCACATCAAGGTCATGACCCCAAGGGACACACCCCCACAACAGGTGAAAGGTCAGATCTAGTAGGCACAGCATGATAACATCTTTCTTTTAACAGAAATAATACTTCTCAACAAAAGAAAGCTATGAATATTTCAATATGAGAAAATTACTAGAAAAAAAAGGAACAATCAAAATAAACATGGGGAAAAAAAAGTTTTTAATGATTTTATTCTACAAGTAATGATGACAGCAATATGATAAACATTGTTACCAATACCCTGCTCTCTGATAACTAAGTCCTCAAGTAAATGGTGAACAAAACTACAAAACATATTGTACCATTACAAGAAAACTCATTTCCTTACAGCAGTTCAAAATTAAATAATGATCCCAATATGAAACTAATATTTAAATAAAAGTCATATACACTTCAACATTTCATGAACGAGCAAGTGAAATTAATGAAAGCAAACGCAATTTCGGAAACACAAGTGTTCAAGGGATATTATCAATGGACACTATGACGTGAGGGGATTGTTTATTATTTCCTAGTTCTGTATTTTGCTCATGACAGCAATTCCACAAATTGCTAATCTGTCTTTATATGAGTCACTGAAAATTACAAATGTGTTAATTATCAACACTTTAACGATGAAGTATTTGGTTATTTTGTATTTTGAAAGGTGCGATGTTCTGGACTTTTTGCACTTCCGAAACACTAAAAATTCACATGCTCTTTCACAGAAATATTTATACATGGTGATCCAATCAAAATTGAATTTTAATGGTGTCGTCACAATATCTCTATAGTCATCCCATTTCACAGAAGCACCCTTACATAGCACATTGTTTGCATACTAATTGTTTCATGGCAACTGGTTACATCTCTCATTGCCACTATTTTATCAATTATACTATGGTTATTTATTGACATATTCAATGGTAACACTATCCCGTATGGAATTCTGCAAGTATGTTAACATTTTCTAATATCCTTCAATAGCTGATTAGATTTATAAAAATTTTAAAAGAATAAAAGTAAAGAAACACCTCACTTAGCACTTACCATATCAAGAAAATAATAAATATGCAAAAAAAAAATAAAATAAAAAAATAATAATATAAAAAAAAATCTTTGAGAAAAAATGTTTAAACTTATCAAGTATATCTGATTCTTTCAATACAAAATAAGCAAAGCCAAACTCCTTCATAACCTATCATACTATACATAGAGTATGATCATCAAGTCTCTTTCCCCAACATTTCACTTTTGTGTCAATGTGACAAAAATCCAAATATATCTGACAGGATACTGCTTACTTTATAAAAAATACTGAACTACAGTGATATAAAATGACAAAATATAAACAGTGACTTGTATGTAGGAGCTTATCACAGAGGAACAGATGTGAAAAAGACAGTAACCAAAATGTAACAATAAATATGCACACAGTCTCATAACATGCTGGACACATACCAGTTATAGACAATATTTGAGCTAATTGACATTAGAAATGAAAAGAATACATGAAGTTTTGCTAAGTTCAGGATGATAATTAAATAAACTTAATACTGGTATTGGGCGGCCATTTGTGGCAGTAACTGAATTAATCAATATTCATTATCTTTATCTTCTCCCAATTACCAAAACAGCATTTAACTACTTTATCTTCAATTAAATGATTATACATGTTACTATATGTACCATTAACAGTTTTTACCATAAAAATTAATCCAAAAAAATATGTATTTTATAAATTCCCAGTGCACGTTCTAAATTCTGTTGCATCATCATCATCATCATCATCCATAATCCAAAGGTCTTCACACACATCAAGGAGACATGTACGCTGCTCATTTACATACCGATTGCACATTACCAAGGAGATCTGCAGTCTGGGACAGGGCCTTTCTATACCACACCCACCATTAATCACCTACCTGACACATCAAGACTTCCCAATTAACAGACATCATCCTTAGTACCATTCACAAGGCACTGTGCAACATATAACTCTAATTTCAATCCAAATTGAATACCATGTTTTTTTTCATTTATTTTGTATATATCACAAATCCAATTACTGTTTCTTTTTTGTTTTGCTTTTTGTTGTTTTGTCAATGAAGCTTTATATTACCAGTATATATAGACCAAGAAGCACTATTTCATATCTAACATTTTAACTTATTTCTATCAAACAAACCCCTCTATTTCAGCAGCTGTGGTAACAGGTGAAGTATAAAAAGAACCTGCCCCTTCTTCGAAAGCTTCTTCTAAATCAGTTCTAGGAGCAAATACTTCCAGACAGACTAAATCACTGGTTGTGTTGACCTCTGTACATCTTGGAGTAACAATCTGAGACCAACAAAACTGTCCCAATCAACCCACGACATCTCAGCGACTCGAAAGCTTTCCAAACACTTCTAAAATTACATAAAGTCACAATACAAAAAGCCCACACGTTGAAAGTTGGTAAGTAAACTCTTTTGAGAGTATCTCCTCATAAGCTAGGCAGTAAAATGGGTCATGTTTCAGTAAATACAAGCATCGCACATACTTATAAATGACTGAAGCATAATGTGAAGTCCTTAAATGAGTTACAGAATGAAAAATGGAATAACGGGTCTTTTGTTTTGTCATCTCTCTCTCTGAATGTCTGTAGTTCTGAACTCTGTTAACATATATTTCTGTCCATGGTGGTTCTAGGTGAAAATTTATTGGGCCTTGACTTTCTTCTTCGGGAAGGGGATCTTGGCCGACACTCTGTAACAGAAGAAATAGATGTCACAACCAAGAGTCAATTTCATACAGCATCGGGTCAAAACAAGAAGGCCATAGAGGCCCTAGATCGCTCACCTGAGTATAAGGTTACCCAAGAAACATCTGTACTACATCATATTGAAATTAGGCCAGCAGTTTTGAAGGAGATGATTTTTAAAGTTTTCATTTTTTTTCCCCATTGCCATGGTAACCAGAGTTCCACATGGATCAAGCTCATTTTAGCAACATTCTGGAGGTTTACCCAAGGATCATCCCTGCCAAGTTTTATCAAATTCTGTCCAGCGGTCATGTTTTTTTTTATGGATCAGAATAATTTTTAGCAATCTTGGTAGAAGGTTACCCAAGGAACATCTGTACTAAAACATTTTGAAATCTGGCCAGTAGTTTTTAAGGAGATGATTTTTAACATTTTCATTTTTTTTTTCTTTCTGTTGCCATGGCAACCAAAGTTCTACATGGATGAAGTTTATTTTAGCCACTTTTGTGAAGTCATTGCATGTCAATATGGATGTTTGGTTTTTGATGTTTTTTATTTCCCCTCCTCTACAATTTAGGTCTAAATTCCAAAATGCTTATTAAAGCAGCTCGTTCATCATCATCATCCATTTATAGCTTCTTTCAGTTACTGGGTAGGACTTCTTCCAATAGCTGTCTTCCAAACTTTCCTATCCATAGCATCAGCTGTTTTGAGGTTAAGATAAGGCGATCCTCCTTCACAGTTTGATTTTTTGGTCGACCAAATGGTTCACAGACCCTTATAGACTAAGAATTTGATTTTTAACTATATGTATGTATTACGTCTATCAATACCCATCTACAGACACATGGTCACCCAATGCAACATTCTGTGATTGTAAGAAATATGGGTGTTTTCCCCATCATAGGCAATACTGTCACAAACTGTATTGAAACTATATTTAGAATTATAAAACCTACATTAGACATGGGTCTATCTAGGCAAATGGATCATTAACAATGGTTTAAAAGTACCATACATTGAACATTAATGTTAATATATTATCAGAGGATCAAATAAAAGAGATGCAGGGGGGAAAACAACATATGCATCTGTTAACATCTGTGACAGCTTTTCTGTAGTTTTCCCATTAAAATCACTCCTCTTTTGTTTTCAGCTGTTTAAAAACCACTGCATCATTACCCAGCCGTTTTATTCAACATGACCATCCCTTTTCATCCCAATGCACACCATCTTCTCACAAATAATCCTACAGACTACAAAAATATTTAATGGCACATCACACCATGTGACACAATGTTGATATTTTTTTCCCTCAAGAATTTGATGATAGCAAAAGGCTTAAAGGCAGCCATGGTAATCATTTTTATTGATTTTACAGACAACATCTTGCAGTATACAGCATGCATTACATGAAAACTGACGGAAAACCATACAAGTGAACGCTCTTTCTGAGTATGTTCATCTCAAACTTATTTTTCAAAAATTAAAAAAAATAACATAATACCTATAAGGTTCTGTATGAGGATTTCCAGTTACCTTAATTTTACTTTCAGCAAAGTTTCCTAGCAATACTTACTGAATAAAATCAATACATATTATATGCAACTAACTATTTAGCAATTAACAATTCAAACTACGGATACATGTATTAAAGAAACTAAACACTTTATAAATCAAAATAAGGCAATCAATGTTACAAAGCTTAATAATGGGGAGGAACTTTCCATTACTTTGTCAAATCAATTCTTTCAATTTTATCTCATTACTTTAAACGTTCTTAAACTGATTGTTTCACTCCCATCTCTCTACAAATGTCTAAATTGCAAGACAAACTCAGCAGAGCTTCTAGCTGTTCCATGTAATTACATGTAAATGAATCACCATGGGCTTTAAATTTGCGTTATACACCAAGTTACAATGTAACACATATTATAGGCCCAAGTAATTGTAGGATTTCAATAGTCAATACAGACTTCTTGAAAGTATTCAAAGAACTGAAGGATACCAAGCCTGCTTTTAATGAGGCATTCAAAACTGAGCTTTATACCATATATTGTTATTTACAGGAATTATCCAGGGGCGAAATGACAGGAGATTTGTCTTGGTTTTTTGTTTGTTTGTTGTTGTTTTTTTGCTTAGAATCTCAAATCTGCTACATAGGAGAAAATCCCCAATAAAAAATACAAAACAGGAAAAATCCCCAATAAAAAATATAAACCAGTCTTACAGAGACATTTATATCCCTCACTGGACATGGACATATTCTCATTTATTTCGCCCAAGTAAGATGGCTTTTCTCATGATTTTTCAGAAGGGATTATCCCTGTGTTTTGTATAAGAGACTGTTCCCACAAGGAACCTCAAGAAAGTGAAATTTCATTCATAATAAACAGCCTTCATGTGTCCCTTGGTCTCTTAAGGAGTAGAGTAAACAACGTTGTTTCTACATACCAGACCTTCAAACTGAATTAAGTTTGCTTCTTTCCTCTACACATTTCTGATCACATATTTTATCAGTACCAGTAATGGATTGCCCATTCATGCATAAGCCTTTCATTTATTCATGTTTTACACTCCTGACTCAAATAATTAATCATAGCATTTCAATATTTCATTAACCAATGTACAAAGTACATTACAAAGTGTCATATAAGCATGAGTTGCTATTAATAGAAACAAAACCTTTTAATACAGGCATAACCATTTCAATTTAAATTCTTTCAAATCTGGTTTGACTGGCCTTTTTTTCTTCTTCATTTTTTATCCTTCCTTTTGCATGCCCTTCACAAAACTAGTAACCAGATGTCACTATAATTTCAAGGTAAGTTTCCTAGTAAGGTGAGAAAATAAAGTAGCAAACTTAAACAGAATTTTTTTTTTATTTAACCCTTTCCCTCAAAAGACTCATTTTGACGCACTCAATAGGTACCACATAAAGCCTGATCTGCAGAAAACCACAGTTAAACCTTACCAAATTTAATTATAAAGTCCTCATTTCCAGACCACTGAGGAGCAGTTACTCGCAGGCTGATCTGGTTTTATGCTGTTCGCATAGGTCTTTTCATGGTTTCCTCTATGAGGGAAAGGGTTATGGTAAAGTCCCTGTAATGGTTCCGCTACATTTTGAACTGCATGGCCTTTCAAGGAGATAACCAACTTCTTGGACCACCTACCCTCTACCAAGATAACCAAGGTATCCCAATGTTTCATTAGGGCACCTTGGTTATCTTGGTAGAGGGTAGGTGGTCCAAGACGCAGCGGAACCATTACAGGGACTTTACCTTAAAGCATCAACCTGCCATCTCTTCCTGGAAATTCTTCATACATTATGATCAAATGCTAATTTTTTAAACACTACAATTAAAACCAAATGGGATTTGTATAGGGTACGTTTGTACATACTCTGGTTTTTACTTTCATATTTTACCCTTTACCTCATATACATGTATTTTGGCACCATAGCAAACAAAGGAGACCCAAATCAGACAGCTCCTGGAAGGATATCAGTTTCCTCTGTTTACTCATACAATACTGTAGCTCAAATTCTCCTTACTTTGCAAGGCAAAAAATAAATTGTTTCACATACGATTTAAAGTTCAGTAAATCATTTTTCATCAGTCATAAATTTGTACATGAATATTCATGAGGTAATAGACTGAAGCAGTTCAAGAGCCTGGTACTTGAAACAAGAGTGTACCGGGACTGGTTAGAGGAGGAGTTAGGGTGAGGACAACTTACTGTGCCATTATGTTGTTTAGTTGACCCCTCACGAGGTTCACATTCTGGTCTATTGGACCCTGGTAGGTCTCGTACACCTTGGGCAACGTGAAAATGCTAACAACAGCTGCAACACAAAACATCATCATCATGAGATTAATGGGAGTCAGAACTGAGGTGACAAGATAGATTTTTTTTTTTTTTTTGGTTCTTAAAGACATTCCTCTGGGTTTGGACAATTTTCCTGCACCTACACTGACTAGTAAAGTGTACTTACAGAGGGTACTTACCATGAATAAGTGTACTTAGGAAGACTTAGTAAGTGTGCTTACCAAAAATTAGTGTACTTATATTTATACATATAAATTAAATAAACTCACCAAGAATAACTAAAGTCATGCCACTGAACCAGGCTCCAATGTAGGTCAACAGCCACAGGAGAAGTCCAAACTGAAAGTAGAAAATTGTCATGGGTTCTTCCTTTGTAAGGAGTCTAAACTTCAATCCAGGATCCTCTGTATTAGATACTGAGGGTGCATTTCTCCATTAAATTTTACTAATTCAAACCCTGTGCCTAATGTAATGCATATAAATGAAAATCTCATAAACAAATGTCTAACAGAATTCAATATCCATAATTCAAACCCAAAGAAAAGCTGAATTTATGAGAAAATTATTTTGCATTTCCAAGATCAATTTAAAGTAATTTTTGACTCTTGGAAAAGAAAAATCTACTGCAATTACAGTGCATTGTGTAGCACTGTTAGAAGAATGTAAATTGAGAGAAAGAACCCATATGTTCTAAAGTATGTTAAATACTTGATCCAAGTATACTTAATATGCCATACAGTACAGATCAACTACAGTGCTGAAACTGGATTTAAAAGCCAGATATCATGTTAAATTGGATTGCAAAATAACCACTGAATGTTACATCCATTATGACAAATCATATTGGCTCCATGAATGGACATTACATTGGTATTGGTGTGTTTCTGAATAAATCTCAGGTAGCCCAAGACTCTTAGGTATTAAACAGCGGTACTCAAAGGACAGCAGGGGTGAGGAAAATAGCCAGGGTCCAGCACCCACCTTGAGAGAGTCAATGTAGTCTCCGACCAAGTACAGGCGCCTCAGTTCTCGTGAACAATTGTTCATGTTGTTGGCAATCTTCTCAGCAGCGTTCTTCACCACTTCTTCCTTCAGATCCAGGTCCAAATCCATTAGTTTCCTGCATGGCACACATAACAATAAATTAGATAATTTGTTACAATATCAGAATGTCTCAGGTACTATTTCAGTTATTAGCGAATAATCACACTTAGAAGAAAGACAGATCAAGACAGAAGGGAGCAGGAAACATGACAAATTGTTATGCACAGGACTATTATTATTTTTATCATTTTTATTTTGGTTTGAGTAATTGTTGGACAGAACCTTTTTCTTTCCAGATAGTACATGTATACTGAAAGCAGTTTGAATGTTTAGAACTGTGTACACCACATATAAATCTCTGGATACCATAGTAGACCATAGATAGTGCGCTCTAAAAGTTAGCGTTCATCCCTACTTTGGGGTTAACCCTTTCCCTCATATAGACTCATTTTGACGCACTCAATAGGTACCACATAAAGCCTGATCTGCAGAAAACCACAGTTAAACCTTACCAAATTTAATTACATAATCTTCATTTCCAGACCACTGAGGAGCAGCGAACAGCATAAAACCTGATCAGCCTGCAAGTTACTCGCAGGCTGATCTGGTTTTATGCTGTTCGCATAGGTCTTTTCATGGTGTCCTCTATGAGGGAAAGGGTTAAAATCCTGGGAAAAAGTTGATTTTCCATAATTTTATTGTGTGCAGGCCTAATTCATATAATCCACCAGCTGCCATTTTGGAATCATCGAGAGTCTACCGTTACAATAAGCTGTTTGTTTATTTCCTGCATCTAATGCATTATGATGATTGCAAGTCATTTAAATAGTTATAATAACTCTAGTCAATTAATAGCACCAATAATTTTAAACAGAAATGTCATTATATCATAGTCAATGGCAATAACATCAGCGATATGATTTCCCTAGTGGTTCAGGTAAGGATGAAGAAACAAAAACAATAAGTTCCCATAGTTTGTGAGCATCTCCTACTTTCAGATCCTAAGTTTGGGAATAAAAATGTTCAATATCCATGGTCTTCTAATGTATATCAAACTCCCAGGGATATTGCACCTTTCATTTGCCAAAATCTTTTCTTTCATTATTTATCTGTTATTTCTTCATCCATTGAAATGTTTCATCATTATGTCTAACAATTCAAAAGAAATTATTTAGTGTAAAAGAAGTATTTTGTTCACCACCAAATAATGTTTACTAAGTCTTCTCAAGAAATTTTAAATCATCAAAATCAATAATAGTTATACCAAAGCTCAGATGAATAATAATTTAACTATATTTCAATATTCAATTATACTACTCAAAGTTTGCTAAGCACCATCAGCTATTTTCCCGTAGCGTTGCATGCTTAGACAAGCGACTTTAAGGCATGCTACATTAAATTATACATTAAAACAAATCTTGCTTTTATGCAGAAGTATTGTTTATGTACCAAGCTTACTACCAGTTACAAGAAATAAGCCTTTTGGATCCTCATTACTGGGAATTAATCATAATTAGAAAGTGAGAATTTTGAGAAAACACCTTAAAATTTAAAGTCAGCTAAATTCAGAACTTTGATCTTCAAATATTTCTGTTTTCTAAATGGAATACTTTTAAGGATATTTGTGACGATGTTGGCCTGTTCATGGTAATTTTTTTTTTGTATTGATCACAAGATTTAACTTCCATTTATAACATGCCATTTCTTGCAAAAACACACACTTTTGTGAATTTTGCAAATAATGACAGGAATTGGCAAAATCGTTGTAACTCATTTTTGAGTCTCTTTTCTATCATTTTGACAAAAACTATGCGTAAAATTGATTGTCAGCTAACGCTTTCCTTTCAGGTACATAGCATTACATTCAGCATGTGTTTTCATGTGACTCTATGGGAAAATAGCAGGTGGTGCTTAGCAAACTTTGAGTAGTATATTTGCATGTCATGCATAAACATTTATAACATTAATAAATTCTCAGTTGTTTACTACATGTAGCAAGTTTGGAAATTTAGGAATTAACACAATTTGTATCCTTGATTGTCACAAAAGAGGTGCAAATATTAATTAAATGCAAAAGGGTGCATGAATTTCAAAAAACATAGCTTTATTTTTCATTTTTGTACAAGTAATGTATGGATAAAGTACAACCAAACACAATATCTGTGAGCAAGAAACTGTTGAAAATGGATTATGCACTCAAAACTAGTTTCTTACAGGATAAGTGCATATGAATGTATATGAATGTTTGTTGCATTTGTCTGAGTGTATAGTATTAAGAGCAATAGTTCTTGTCTATTTACCTATGATGTTTAAAGGTCTTATAGTTTATGAGTTATGATCCAGAATAAAATTAAGAATGTAAATTACCATTGGGCAATAACAACAAAAGTATGAAGTACAAAGTATGAAGAACAGAGTAATGAATCTTTCATTTTATCTCAACGAAATCTATCCATCAATGAAGTTTCATGAAAACACCTTTTATACTTTATTATGCTCCTTACAAAAATTAAGTATGATACTAAACAAAGGGCAATGACCCCAAAAATATAATGTGGAAAGTTATGGCTCTTGAGCACTGCACTTCTCCTCTATGAGGTCCATCCATCTATGAAGTTTTAAGATTATATGTCTCAATGTGTATGAGTCATTCTCCAGATAAAAAGTAAGTATGAAATTAAGCAAAGGGCAAAGATTCCAAAAATATGTTGCTCAGAGTTACGGTTCTTGTACATTGTACATCTCATCCATGAGGTCTATCCACCTACACGCATATTTTTAAAATCATAGCTTTTACACCTTTTAAGTTGTTATAGTTTTTTAGTTATACTCCTGACAAAATATGAGACGGGTTAGCGAATAAACAGATAGACTGACACAGAATGGACAAAGCGCCAACTATTTGCTCATTCTCACCTCCAATAAGTTTGGCACACCCAAATGTTTGAGGTTCAAATACATGTATAGGATTTATGAAACTAAGTCATCAGGTCTTATGGAGTTTGCTTCACTGGCATTTGTTGAATACAACTTTTTTGCATTTTTACCCTGCAAGATATTATCAATAGTAAACCTCATATCTGTACTTAGATTATCCATGTGTTATAATTTCAGAACACATTGCATGACTGTCCAGAGTTGATATACTGGGTTAATCATTTTCTGTGATTTGAAAGGAAGAAGATGGAACTCAACGATAAAATCAACAAGAGGTCCATAGAGGCCCTGGATTGCTTACCTGAGTATAGGGTTACCCTAAGAACATCTGTACTAAAACATTTTGAAACCTGGCCAGTAGTTTTGATGGAGATGGTTTTTAAAGTTTTCATAATTTTTTTCTTTCCATTGCCATGACGACCAGAGTTCTACATGGATCAAGTTTATTTTAGCAACTTTTGTGAAGGTTCACCCAAGGATCATCCCTGCCAAGTTTAATCAAATTCTGTCAAGCAGTTTCTGAGCAGATGTCGTTTAAAGCAAATTGTTGACAACGCACGACAGATGCAGGGTGATCACAAAAGCTCACCTTGAGCACTATGTGCTCAGGTGAGCTAACAATGAGACTTCACCAGTCTGAATATCAGGATGAACTACTGAATACAACAATCCATAGAACTGAATTTTGTGCTAATGTCAATTTCCATACCAAAATTGTAAATACTACAACATAACAATAAGGCCTATTTACAGACATGAGATGATACATAACAGTGCTGAAATGCAATGGCTTAGTCCTATATAGTGTTTTACACCAATTTCTCATTGGCCATTTCTACATTTTACTTTCTTCTAAAAACAAATTGCATTCAATTTAAAGTCACACTGACCTACAGTTCCTTCCTGTTTAACCCTTTTCCTCAAGAATGCAAGAATGCTCATGTATAAATTTAAGACTCACTGAATATCTAAATTTTACCCCCCGACAAATTCCTGGATCCGCGCATGTATATTAACGTGGATTTGTTTTCGCCATGAAGACTGTAATACTGTATGGTAGGAGTTGTCTGATCTGAATTTGTTTTATTTGCCTGTGCATCAAAATGACCCTATATGAAATAAAGGCTTAACTGTATAAAATGAATACCAAACATGGCATTCAAAAGGAAATAGATTCAAAATCATACAGAGCTGCATTGTATTTACATTTAACCAAACAACTGCAACCATCATGCTTAATTTCTTTTCAAGTGAGTAATATAGGGAATATTAATATGGGGTGCCAGTATTGGTAACTACAGCTCAATACAGCCTTGTCTATGTCAGATTGATAGAACCACTGAAACAGTCCCGTAGGAGCGTGCTGAAGATAACCAGGCATCATGATGTCTAGAGGCAAGCCCCTTGGCAGTACTTGGGTGAGAAAACAGGAAGCAGTGTATGTGCAAAAGTCATTTAAACCCTCTATAAATCAAGATCTGCCAGATATGTCTGAAATTAAAGGTGTCAATGGAGGTGATAAGAGAGGCTATATTGATCTATTGGAATCTGCTGGTTCCCAGTGACAAGCAGCATGCAGACAGTGCTGCACATTGAATGGTTCCCAGTCTTACCCCAGCGCAGATCTTGTAGAGAAAATTTTACACGAAAACCCAATCAATCTCCAAGGTTGAAATTAAAGAACTGTTCAGCATTGACAGTTATTGAAAATATAGACAAATAACAAAACTATATGCCAAAAGAACCTAATACTGTCTTTGATATTAATCAATTTTTGTTTCTTTTGTTTATTGGGTTTAATGTTTCAAACATTTGAAAACCATGTCTTACAGTCTACTTGAGACAGATATAGAGGTGCCACATTGCAGTATCACACCGTAGACGTGGCATGATGCAATATCCTGACACCTGGCCAACCCGTCCTGGAACTAGCACCGAGCAAGGCTACACCAGTACCATTTTTTTTCACACCTTATGTCGCTGCCAGGGATCGAACCCATAACCTCCCAATTCTGGAGCAGACACTCTGACCACTCGGCCAATGGGACCAGTCATCAATCTGTTTCTATAAATTTTATTTTGTTTGACAACACAATAGTATGTTGACTATGGTTATGACATTTTTTTCACATAAGTTTAGTTTGAGAGCTGAGAAAAACATGCATGGCTGACACCTAAGCTAAGTCTTGTTCCATTTAAATTCCTCATTCTGAGGAATTTTTAACATGAACTATGATTTAACAACTGATCTTACATGGTCTCTAATCATACTAACTCACAGAAATCATAGAGAGGGTAGTATTTATAAACAGGAATAGGTATCTCAGAACCATGGAAATGGTTTTACCAAACGTATATTCTACCTTTACCCGGCGCATTTCTTTTCATGAAAAAGCAAACAAATGAGAGCCTACTTACTGGAATGGGTGTCCCTCATTTGTCTTCTGCACAGCCTGCATGACATTCTTGTATACTCGAAAACTGAAGGTGACGGTGAGGGTGGCCAGGGAGAGGTACGCCAGCACGCTGAGGAGGGAGAAACAGGCGAGGGAGAGCAGCACGAACATCATGCTTCCGAACACCACCCCCGTCTTCTTCACATCCCGCCAGTAGATCAGCTCCAGCACTGAAATATACACAGGTCAACATGTAGGACAAGGGACAATGTCAAAGTTACTAGGTCTTAGTTTCACAAGGCTGTTGTCAAGACAATTGCAAAGAAAGACAGGATTATTAGTTTTAATATTATTAAATTTAGTTTTCGCTCTCCAAACTAGAAACACTGATTAGTAATTAGAAAATAATATTAGCATGAAATATTTGACAAAGACTCAAATCTTTTTTAAAAAGTTTTGCAAGATAATTCAAATATTTTTAATAATTCAGAGAAGAAAACTAAATAAAATGATGTTAGACTGTTTAAATTATATCATTCATGCTTGATGGAAAATATGCAGGACGTCATTGAAATATGGTATGCAAGATTGCATAAGGCCATTATGTAAAGGCCGAATGAAGCCAGGAATAGCAAGTTTAGTCACTTTTTGTAAATTAAGGTATGACCGTAATTTTTCATATCTTGACTTTCTTTTAAATTGACACACAATTATATACAGAAACAACAGCTGTCAGTAACAGCTGAATGTTGGGACAGGTTGAATTTAATTCAAGAAATTCCAAGACTCAAGTGTGACAGTATATCAATTTTAAGAAATTACTTAATCTTATGACTGTTGAATGACAATCCCTCAATAGCTTTTAACTTTAATTTTCAATATTAAATCTCAACAATCAAACTTTTCATCATGCTGGAGAAAAAATATCCAGTGACTAAAAACAGAACTTTCTAGAAATTAAAACTCAAAAGCAGGTTAAATGATGCTAATGTATTGTTGAAACCATGGTTACTATCACGCAGTGTTGAGTAATGAGGCCGAGCTGAACTGAGTCACCTTCTCTTGTCGACTATCTGGAGACACGTTCCAACACACTACAGAGGGTCTCCCTGCCAGGGTGAGATGATCATGTCACATAATCAATGTTCCCTGTTCAACATGCAACATTACACTGTGTCTCGGAAACACATAGGCCTGCATGTTGTGCTGTATCATGGTGTATGGCTGACAGCCTGGGCCACTACATGTATTCACACGATTATTGTCATCTCTATGAGGGCTACATGAAGTTGACAGTTTTGTACAAGTGCTTGATGCAGGAATTTGTGCACAACTTAATCATTTGCCGCCGCCCATATTGGTCTGTAGTCACATAAGCATTATATTTTCTTCATATCAAGAAATCATGGTTCATTTTATGCAATATATATATATTTCGATTTTGGTCGAAATACAAGCATTTCATTGGACAATCAAGTAGGACACAAGAAGAGGATTATAGCCTTCTTTATAATACTTATTTTTTTTATTTTTTTTTTTAAACAAACCCAGGGGTAGTTAAATCCATTATTTGTGTTGCCTAGGTTGTCACACAGCCGAAACAGTTAAGTTATATTTATGATTAATTGATTATAAAATCATCATCCAGTAACACACAAGTACAAGACAGAATTTGGCAATACCAGTCAAAAAACACTCAAACTCATATATTGCATGGCCCCAGTCACAATTACAGCAGTGTAAATAGAGTCCACATCCTTGACTCTTGATTAGAAACGTCTGTCAAACTATCCTGAACCTCAGACAACTTACCAGGAACTATGCAATACATTGAATGATTTAGTTGCAGACAGGAGAGGATGTGGCTTCCCTGTCAATCTATACTCTATCAACATCTTATTTAACCCATCTCTTGCAGTCCAACTGACAGCATATTCTTCTCTTTGATTCAATTACAAGAAATGATTTCATTGTGGTGAAAGACCAAATCTCCGTAATGCTTGACTCTGATAGAAATATTGAAGAGTTTATAGTGGAAAGAGAAACATGTTTATTGACAACCTACGGACATGATGGTTGTAAGTTTGATCTGCATAATGGGGACTAGTTTCCAAGCTAAGCAAAATACAGATAGAGGATATTCATTAGTTTCTGTGGAAGATGCAATTTTATTTCATCAAATGAACTCTGAAAATTGTATTCTCACTCTTCATTCTTCGCTGTGCCAATTGTGAGATTACAATCTTCATGTGATGAAACAGAATATTGTATCTTCCATAAAAAAAAAAAAGAAAAAAAAAATGAGACTGCAAATCCAGGTATACTCTGACATCAACTTGGAAGTTTCATTGCAAAATTTAGAGCAAAGAAGCAGCACTGTTAGAGTTTCTTACACTGACAAACACTGAGATTCTTATAAAATATCTTAACCTATACCTTGATGCAAACTTCAAAAGGCTATAAAGTACTTTGAACTGCCATAAAACACACGCAACGTGTGCATAGCTCCCATTATGAACATGACTTTAGTCATCAAGCATCTTCACTTTAATTACATCTGAATCATGCATGCCATGATTCAAACAGGCCAATATTACACCATAAATAACAGTCAAGGGAAGTAACATACAGTTAAGTTATCAATTATCTCCCTTCCTAAATCATAGCTGCCTCTTGAACTAAGTGTAATGATTAAATAAAAATATCATTGTTATTCAAAGCTTTCATGTTTTTTTGTGTTTTTTTTTTTTTTTTTCGTTCAGAATGTGATTATAATTTATCAGTGTGTAAACACATGATGTAAATCATAAAATCTGTTCAACCTTTACTGATCTTAACCCTTTCCCTCATATAGACTCATTTTAACCCTTTCCCTCATAATTATAGACTCATTTTGCGAGTCACTCGCAGGCTGATCTGGTTTTATGCTGTTCGCATAGGTCTTTTCATGGTTTCCTCTATGAGGGAAGGGGTTGTGATTTTGAAGAAAGATTTCTGGACTTTTAGATTTTGAAGAAAGAATGAAAACTACTTAATAAATCTCAAGAACATTATTTTTTTTAAATCATCTTGAAGCATTGCAACACATTGACTCCTTAAAAATGAAGAAAACTGTTTTCAATGACAATCTGAAAAGACATCTTTTCCTGTCGTTTTAATCTCCAGCATATGAAGTAATTTCTTGTACCTACATATTCAAATTACATCATGGTATCTCTAGAGGGGAATTATCAACTATAGAAAACTTCTCTGGAAAAAATTTATTTAAATTCTTTCAGATGTTCTTAATGAGATATTAAGTTATCTTAACTAAGTAAGGCAGGTCCTGCTGGTTTCAAAGCCAATATCGAAAAATAAAGTAAACTTTGCTAATGTATACCACTGCAAACAATCAATTCCCATCCTCTATCTCAGCCAAATAAGGAAACCTCAACTTGGTGTTCACGACTAGAAAAGAAAACCCTCTCCATTAGAAAAGCTTGGTAACATAGGCCTGTGGTATCAGGACATGACAGATCAATACAATTAACCCATTTCTGGCTGAGTCTATAAACAGACTCAATATCTTAGTATACATTTTCCACTGATACAGACAAGCAAATGATGGATAGTGCATGAGGAATCAGGCTTGAGGGATCATTTTATTCACTTAACCCCTTTACCTCATGAATATTCATGTATGAAACCTTAATAATATACATATATGTAGCAATGCAAACTGAATAGAATCAGAGCTACAATATTGTATGAGCTAACAGAGGAGACCCTGATCTTATCTTGGTCTGTTGTTTGGCAAAGCACCAAATCAGGTTTATAGGAAGTTAAATGGATTTTAAACAATAAAGGTGAAAGTACTCATTTATTCATGAGAAAAATTAATATTTAAAAAAAAAAAAAAAATCTTCAACTTAAGTACCTATAAATAACACATTTTTAACAGTAACTACCTAAGACCATAATCTACCTAAAACAGATGTAATGCTGCCAATTGCAGTATCAGGCCGTAGACATGTGACATGATATCACACTCAGTCACATTATACTAACACCAGGCCAACCAGTCCTAGAATTACCCTTATATGCTGAGCCCAAAGCAAGGGAGCTTTACTAATACCAAATTTAATAACTTTGGTATGTTGCAGCCGGGATCAAACCCACATTCTAAAAATACCAGAGTGAATGTTCTGATCACTCGGCCACAGGAAAAGATGAATTACAATGTAGATCTTTTTTTTATATACTGAGTTTTCTTCTGCAGCTGAATTTAAACTTTCATCTAAATTTCTTATCTTCTAAGTTGCAAACTGTTAAGAGAATTCTGACAGAATGAACTAAACCAACATTTGTCTTGGTTCAACAAGACAACATGGCACCAAAACAATTCTGGCTCCCTTTAAAACAGGAGGATTACCAACATAGAAACACAGTGTTTAAACAACTCTGGAAACATTCATGTACTGGAATTCATGCCAGTCACATAAACAATGATCAGGCCCATTATGGAAATCCTTCTTCCCTTGATCAATGGTACACATGAGGAAGTGGGTTGCCATGGTTCCTAACTACACACACATCAAGGTCAGGTCCAGTCGGGCCACTTCAAACACAATCTATGAACTCTATGTCTACAGACAGGTTTATTATTAAGCCTAGAACATGACCAAAACAATTCAGCTATAATATCTCATACAGGGATAACATTCCCATGAATAAGAGCTTTTATTACTTAGCTGTACAGTTAACAGTGTAATCAATGTTTTTCATTTTTGCTGACATTAAAGGCTGATGCAATTGTATGAAAAGCAATTTTGTGTGTCTGTGTATTTCTGTGCACTAGATATTCAAAAAACAACCAGCCCTTGTCAAAAAATGAACAAATTTTGTGGGATTAATATTCACTGATAATATTCATTATACCCTTAAAATGTTAGCATCAAAATAATGACTTTTTTTTCTGTTTAAAAATCAACAAAAACAAAATTTTGTAGACAAAATTGCAAAGCAGACAAGATTATGCCAAACTTCATAAAAAAAATCAGTTATACACTATATTATTTTGAGTACCAGAATAGAATTTCTTAATGATTAATAAACAGATGGTCACTACATTCTCTCCCCTTGTGACCTCTAAATCATGAAGAATCCAGTTTCTGCACTCTAACTATGAAGAATCCGGTTTCTGCACTCTAACTCCATATCAATAAGCAGTGATAAATATTGAAATTGAGAAAACCATAAAATTCAATTTTAATATCTTCTTAACAATCTTCTGTGGTATATGGAACTGAAAAAATTCAATTAGGAGTCAAATAAATTTGAAACAAAAAGCAATTATCCTCCTTTTTCCCAGTATTTTGCCCACAAATTACATCAATTTTCAAATAGATCAAATTCACGCAGATTGCTTTGCACATAAAGTTTGATTGTCTGGATTAGAATTCAGTGTTATAAGCTCAATATAAGCCACGTTTCTCTCTCCCCTCCTCCTCCCCCACCCAAATCACCACCAATATATTACATATATTTTGTGAGTGGGTGGGGAAATGTTCAGACATTAGTTTTTTCCCATATTTAAACTACAATTAAAAGTATAGTACCAAGTGTAATTTGCACTTAAACTGTCATGGCTGTGGACCAAATCTACCAAATCACAGTATTCAAATTACAATTCCTGATATTCATACTAATTAATAGACATTTCTTATGTTAACCCTTTCCCTCATATATACTCATTTTGACGTACTCAATAGGTACCACATAAAGCCTGATCTGCAGAAAACCACAGTTAAACCTTACCAAATTTAATTACAAAATCCTCATTTCCAGACCACTGAGGAGCAGCAATCAGCATAAAACCTGATCAGCCTGCGAGTTACTCGCAGGCTGATCTGGTTTTATGCTGTTCGCATAGGTCTTTTCATGGTGTCCTCTATGAGGGAAAGGGTTAATAAAGAAATTATTTGAAATGTGACAACAGAAATCGTTGAACTGCAACAATTGTTAAAGACTCCTGAGTCAAATTTCAAAATATACTCAGCCAAACTTTAAAATTCATCTCTGACTGTTATTCTCATTTTTTACCTTTGAAGTGGCATGACACTGAAAAGTATAAAGAACTGAAACTGAGTCGTTACTGAGTTATTCAAAAAAGAAATGGCTATTTGCTGAAATATCAACCAGAACAACTTGTATACTCTTGTATACAATTTTATAAAATTCATAAAAAATACAGTTCAATATATGTTACTATAACAGGAAGGTTTTCATGCAAATGAGAAATAGCAGAATACCATTAGCAAGAACAATATGCAATATCCTTCGTGTCGCTGAGGGACCATTATAATTGGCTATAAATAACCATGCATGTTGTTCTTGTCTGAACAATCAATCAGTTAAATTGAATGGAAATGCTCAGTAGTGGATGCATGGCCGATAGTGACGGATCACTGACTGCTGAAATACACTAAAAAGCTAAAATGTATTACTTATAATTCATAAAATTTGATATGTCTCTAAGGTAAGCCTTCATTGGTACAACAACAGCATAATGCAACACAGGGCAGTCAAGTAGTTTTAAGAATACTCAGGTATCCTTGAAGCAAGCGGCACCAGCAATGGTTCTAACAAGCAGACTAGTTAGACATTCG
The DNA here is from genome assembly GCA_021229015.1 of Solen grandis. Taxonomy (NCBI): domain Eukaryota; kingdom Metazoa; phylum Mollusca; class Bivalvia; order Adapedonta; family Solenidae; genus Solen; species Solen grandis. The sequence goes on from CM037780.1 coordinate 53,060,904, forward strand.
CCACTTTTCCAGCACAAGCTCACTTTAATATACAGCCAGGAGAAATTCTGAGAAACAAGTGGTCAGCCAGCTTTGGAATTTATATCAGCAGAAAAACACATCTCTGCCCCGCGGGCCTTGATGTGTCTTTTCTATGAAATATTGGACAGTTTTTGGCCTTTCTCCCTTACATATGGTAGCATACACTGCTTAAAAGAATGAAATATGTCCCTGAAGAATAACCAATTTCCCTTATGATTCCCTCTTCTGTCAGCTGCAATACCCAACTGTATACATTATTACTAGGCAGAGCATGGACCATAACCACTGGTACAAAACACTCAAATCCCTATAGATTTGATATTTACCACCATAACAATGGAAGGGGACACTCAAGTGCAGGGCAAATGAACACATCCAACAATTGGACACATACTGCAAATATCCTATATTCCAGGATACAGATGTTTTAGCATGTCAATACACAGCTTGGTCTGCCTGCTAGCTATTTTACCAGGCTGGATTTACACACTAATTGCTGTTTGTGTATCCTAATCATGATATACATTGTATATATTTAAATACAGCTTCAACCATATTGCCCTAATTATAGCAGACAGGCAGTATATTCACAATATGCTATTCAAAACAGATGTATTAATGAGCCATTTCATTTGCATTTACCCTTATAAATATGTGCATCAATACACAAAGAATAGTTGGGTTTAATCAACTGTTCAAACCTACAGTTGTTTGGAGTTCACACTACCTGACATTCTTAAACATCTTAATCCACTTATTTCACAAAAATTAGCTAAAGCTATCTCTATCTTGATTTTAATCTCATGAAAATGCGAGGTCACCGATAGCAGCATACAAATATATGTTCATAAAGAAAAACAATCACTCAGTCCCTCACCGCGTCAGCCTCTCACCGCGTGCGTTCGAATCCCGGCATGGTCATTCAGATTTTCATGTGAGGAAGCCTTCCAGCTGGCTTGCAGTAGGTCGGTGGTTCTACCCGGATGCCTCAGAGCATTTGGGTCTTCCTCCACCTGTAATTAGCTGGACATCTCTATATGACTGAAATAATGTCAAAGCAATGGTAAACTCAAATAGTCAAGTCAAGTCATAGTCAAAAGACTGATGATGCAGCTCAATGCCGCGGCCTTCCACACTGGTACTAGATAGCCAATACATGGCAATATACAGTACAACCTTCCAAAATGGCACCTCTGTGCATCATATTGACCTCTATGCAGCAACATTTTTGTTCCCCCTATCAATTTTACCCACACACAGTGGACACCTCTGTACAGCAACACCTCTAAGCAGCAACACTTTTCTGTGACTTGGCAGATGCTGCTGAGAGGTTCCACTATACAATAATAGATCCAGCATTATTTATATCAAATCTGGTATGCCAAGTATTAAACATACAATCTCAAGAAGGAAGTCTGATTAATCCCACCCCCACCAAAACAAATAAGACTTGTCAATTATTCTGTCTTACAAATGCTTTGCATTTTGATTTCTGTATTTTAGTGGGAATAATCATACAGAACTTATGCATTAACCATCTAAAATGTGATACAGAAGCAAACCATATGCTGAGAAAATTTACACACAAAAGTTCCTGTAAACTACATTTTCAGAATTGTTTTTGTATAACCAATTTATACAGCATTACATATCCAATTTATTTATTTGGCAAGCACTGCACATTGTCAGACAGTGCGATGACAGGGGAATTACCTCATGAAACTTCATTTATTACAGGTGATTTATTCATTACCAGATTCATTGCCTAAATATGTTCCGAAGTGCCTTGGGTGAAAATGACTTTAAATTCAGCATGATCACAACAGAGTTGTCATCTTTCGTTACATTTTAGAGTGGGATAAACAAATTCCTTGCCAAATTCATATGCCATCAATCAGGAAACCTTCCAATAAATCTCAAAACGCTGAAGAATACCTGTGTACAAATTCATATCTGTTGTATCTGTAACATGCAGTACCGATATGCTTGAATGAAAGAAATTAACTCTTCAAAGTAACCAACTGAGATAAAAACCAGAGCATACTTTTCTTTTTGGAATTTCTTCATTACAATTATTCAATGTTATTTTTTGTCATTCCTATGAAATTACAAGATCCAGGAGCACATACTGATCAAACAATTTCCCCATGCAGTTATGCCATGACCACATTCCAACCAGAGACCTGTTGGTACCATTGTTTACATGATAAACCTATTGACCTGATAGGCCATGAGTCACCCTCGTTTCCATGTCGACAGCATTTCCAATCACTGGCTCTGTTAGTAGCCTGAAAAATGTGCGGAGCGTAACTGGAGCACTCTTTCATATCGGACATATCATCTTTACATGTATTATTTAGAGGAATATATAACCCAGAGGGATGAAACCAGCAGGCTAGCTAATGGTGTTGCTATTTTCAGCTCTTCTATTTTTTGGTGAACAAGTTAATGGTGACCTATCAGTCATGCTCAATATCAAAAGATTCTGATCTATAAAGAGGCCTACAACACTCAGCAGCAGTCCCATTGAAGTTAAGCTTTTATCTTTTCTACTTCCACAAAAGAAATGCAAAATTTGGACAATTAACAATCTATACCACAGAAAAGAGCAATCTCGCAATGAGCATTTCCAAATATTTCTTCAACTAAAATTTAGGGTGCCATGTTCAAATGTTGGCAACATTATGATAAAAGATTTAAGATGAAACTCTTCCAAGTATTATTAGCAGTTTTCATTTAGATATTTTTCTATATAATCATCAGTAACAACATATATTTAATATCTTGAAGCAAACCTGTTGAAGAGATATTCACAGGAAAGTCACTAAATCTATATACTTTGAACATTGCAGATCCCAAAACTGGATTTCCTAATAACAATATCACATTGATAAAAAGAAGAGAAAGACCTTCAAATATACTTGAAAACTAGAAATGTGTCCCCTAGGATACAGGATGCATCTACTAAAAGCAATTTTCATAAATTTCGAAACGAAACCCAAGGGTGCACACCTTTCCATACTGGTGAACAATTCTGAAAGGTACATACTACATGGAGATATTTTGTGACTTAATGACAAGGGCTAATCAATATTCACTTTGGGAAATACTTAATTTGAAATGATCAATTACTTGATGAATTTAAAATTAATGGGTAACAAAACCCAATACAAATCTGGTTCACCAAAATATTTTGCAAGATTAATAATTAGGGACAGTTTAGTCCTAGACACATTTTATTTTCTTTACAGTATAGTTTAGGTAATATAGATCAAGTTTCATGTAGCCTGTTTACGCTGAACACTCATGTCATGAAAATATTAACCCTTTCCCTCATATAGACTCATTTTGACGCACTCAGTAGGTACCACATAAAGCCTGATCTGCAGAAAACCACAGTTAAACCTTACCAAATTTAATTACAAAATCCTCATTTCCAGACCACTGAGGAGCAGCGAACAGCATAAAACCTGATCAGCCTGCGAGTTACTTGCAGGCTGATCTGGTTTTATGCTGTTCGCATAGGTTTTTTCATGGTGTCCTCTACGAGGGAAAGGGTTAAAATACTCAAACCCTCCAGCAATACCTACCTATAGCTATACTTTGCATCTGGGTAGATGATTTTAAACATCTTTACAGCAAAGCCGGGACAGAAAACAAAAGATTCTAGACTTCCATACCAACTACAGCTATCACTGAAGGTGATTGATACCCCCGAAAAATGCTTTGATACAGGAGAACTAGACTTCAGGCGGAGCATAGATAACCTGTATACATAGTATATTGGTTATGACAGTAAGTAATAAGTAAGTAAAGTTTCAATTTGAGTTGGATTGAGAGTCAGTTATGGTTGTTTGACACAGTAGTTTAAAAATGAAGAGTTACAGTTCTTGGACACTGCACTTCACCTAGTCGCCATCTGTTTAAATTTTAAGTTTCAAGTAAAAACCATGTATAATATTCGAGTTATGTTCAGGACAAGAAAAAAAGCAATTTAATAAAGGGAGATAATGTAAAAAAAATGGGACCAGGTAGAGTTACAGTTTTTAGACACTGCACTTTTTCTCGTCGCCATCTGTTTACATTTTAAGTTTCAAGTCAATACCTTGTATAAATTTCGAGTTATAATCCAGACAAGAAAAAACAGAATTAAAGGGAGATGATTCAAAAAAGGGACCAGGGCAATAACTCTGCCATCCTTGAGACAAATCAAGTGTAATTTATGTCACACACCTCTCCAGCTGATTATCAATGCACACACAAAATTTGAACTGAATTGGTTAAGAAATGTAGAAGAAGTTCGAGCCACAAGATATTTAGAGTCAAATCAGGGGCAATAACTCTGTAATCCTTGAGATAACTCAAATGAAATTTATGTCACGCACCTCTCCACCCGATTATGAATGCACACACAAAATTTGAACCAAATCGATTCAGGAAGTTTTTGGGATGGACCAACAGACCGACAGATTGACTCCTATATACACCCTCTCAAACTTCATTTGCTGGGGTATAATAAGCCAGAGACAAGACAAAGCCTCATGACAAACATCTGACCAAATCCTGAAACAATAGAAAGATTCTGATTCAATTTCCTATTTCCTTCCTGTTTGTCACTGTTAGCTTGACTTATCGTGGAGAAAGATTTACTAGGAAGCATTAGTCTGACAGTAGATATTTCTCTCTTGCTAGACCCTGAACAGTCTGGTCAACTTCCTACCTCCACCCTCACACAGCAGCAAATCAATGTCTGCATCTGATTTACTGCCATGAAACAAAGTTTTATGTTTTATCTTGTACTAGCACAATTCCCAGGTCCAAGTTTTTATGTCAACAAGAGAAAAATGCTAATGGACTTTTAGAATAGTGATTAAGCTTAACCCTTTCCCTCATATAGACTCATTTTGACGCACTCAATAGGTACCACATAAAGCCTGATCTGCAGAAAACCACAGTTAAATCTAACCAAATTTAATTATAAAGTCCTCATTTCCAGACCACTGAGGAGCAGCGAACAGCATAAAACCTGATCAGCCTGCGAGTTACTCACAGGCTGATCTGGTTTTATGTTGTTCGCATAGGTCTTTTCATGGTTTCCTCTATGAGGGAAAGGGTTAAGATAAACCTTTGAATTATACATTAACTGAGAAATAACTTAAAATTACAAAGGTTATAATGGAAAGTCAAGAAATAATAACTAGTCAAACTTGTCTTGAGCAGTCAGTAAGGGGAACAAGTGAAAGTGACCACTTAACAGAGGTTGTCGCTAGATGAAGGTTAGACATAATTATAACTAAACAGTAGTTCTGCAACTCAAAACTGACCAGAAATGCAGGTTGACCGTTTAATAGAAGTGGCCACTAATGCAGTTTCAACTGCATTTTTATATGCAATTCTATGCTATTCTGCTATACCAATTTGACAACAACAAAATTAAATGATACTGATAATAATATTTCTGAATATTTTATAATTCAAAACATTTGTTTTAAAATAAAAACAACGATATATGTAATTTATTACAGTATGTTTAACCATCCTTTATAATGTACAGGGCCTTCAGATGGCTGATGGTAATTCCATCATAAGACTTTTTGACTTGGCTATTTGAGTTTACCGTCGCTTCGACAGTATTTCAGTCATATAGTGACATCCAGCTAATTACAGGTGGAGGAAGACCCTGAATGCACGGAGGCATCCGGGTAGAAATATCGACCTACCGCACGACAACTGGAAGGCTTCTTCACATGAAAATCCGAATGACCCTGCCGGGATTCGAACCCACGCAGTGAGGAGCTGAGTGAGTGTTAAAGTCAGCGACTTTACCCTCCTGGCCACGGAGACCCCCTAAGTCATTTTACTGAACTCTAACCTCTACATTAAGTAAATGACCTAGTGTCTGTGTCTGGGTGATTCTGTCTATAAACACAAATTATCTTCAGTTGAAAATCTCTATAACTCTATGAAGCCTGGAAAGATTTCTTTATGGATAAACAATGTCTGACATTACTGCCAATTCTTCAACAGGAAACAATAAAATCTTCTGAAAAAGGACCAAATTTATCAGGAGAGTTAAGTTTTAATAAGTTTTCTTAAATAGGCAGGAAAACATTAAAACTGTTGGTTTCCAGTCCTTATGGAACAAACCAGATTCTGAGCCTGACATTCAAAACCCTTTTGCCAAGACATTAACTTTCTTCAGTTTGATAAAGAATCTTCTAAAATGACTTTAACAGACTAAAATATAGGAATCATCTTACACTTTGTAAACTGCAAGTCCAGCTGTAGAAGGAGATAAAGGATATATGTAAAGGACAAACTAATGCTATCAATGCGGGTGATGAATACCCCTTGACTCAACGGTATGAAGACAGTTTAAAATTAAAATCTATATATTTCAAGTCGTTAAGGAAACAAGTAGTAATCCCCTCTAGACAGTTCCTGCGTTGGACCAGTACTTTTTGTCTCCAAAAGCTATAAAAATCATCCCCCACAACCTGGGTTTGAACTCAACATCCTTCATGTCCACAGTCCTGAACATTACCACCTGTCCATGGCACTGTGACATTTTTATACACCAGGGCGGGACACCAATGTGAAGCAGGGACTTAATGAAGCCCAGCTGCAAGCCAGGGATCCTGATACTGTGGCAGACCTACTGTGTGGCCACCTCCTGTGATTCCACAGGTTGGTAGTCCTGTCACTGCTGTGGATCAGTATTGATCCACGAGTGAGTCAATCTCTACCAGACAAACACCACCACAATGTGGTGCCATTAACAGCACGGCCATCAATTAATACATAAACCTTATTGATCGTCTATCCATGGTAGTCTGATTACAACAGGTACTGATTTCATAATGACTGCTTTCTTTGCCTTTCTTTTCATGAAACTGGGGCCAATAAAGCCTATGCATAATCAATAATGCATCATAAACTTTTGTTTCTTCCTTTTGATGGACAAAGTAGTTTCATTTACTCTCTTATTCTAAAGATTTAAGATAACAAAATTATTTAGAGATAGCAAATCCTTCTGTAAAAAAAAGATGCAACTAAACGCTGCAAAGGAATTTCAAAATACTGGTAAACATATTATACATGTCAGAGACCCATTTGATCTTGCATTGCCTCATTAAATATGTTACTACTCAGAGACTCATCTGGAAGGATCAGGATGGTACCACACATGTACATCAGGTACAATCAAAGGCTACCCAGAGTAAACCACCCTTACTAAGTGTGATCATCTAAAAGAGCCAGCCATTACCTGCGTGATCTGGAATATTACTGGCATCATTTGTGTGCCAAGCTACACGGTGATGAAACACATGACTGTCACTGAACATATGTTCTAGGATTCCAGATCTAGTGGCAAGTTTTTTATAGGAAGAAAGGATACAGGAATTTCCAATAAAACCAGCCTCAAACAAGAGAAAAAAATCAATATTCAAACATACTGGAAGAAAAATGAATGAAAATAAGTCACATGACAATGTTGAGAGCAGAAACATCTGACCAAACGAGTCAATTTTAGCAATATCTGGCCAATGAAAGTCCAGATCAAACAGGTCAACCTGAACAGTGTTAAAGTGTTATTTCCTCCTCTCAAACAACCAGCATACATCCTGAGCAGCCTGCAGTTACTAGCAGTATGAACTGGTTTAAGACTTGAGTTCAAAGGTTTTTAGCTGATAAAGGCAAATCACGTGATAAAATGTCAATAGCCAAGTAACTGTCAGAATTCCTTTCGAGACTTGATCTATTTATTTGCAATTAGGACAATATAAAGTAATCCCAGCTGTGTCTTCCCAAGATATGCTCCTACTGCTTACCTGTACATAGCTATAATACAGTCTACAAACACGGTTTCTCACAAACATTTCCATATCAATTCCTAAACTCTTCATTAAAGCGATTATTCCACTGCAAAAACAAAAACAAAATAACACACACACACAAAAAAAAAAAATAACTTAAAAGATCAATAAATACCTGACATGCTGTGACATTATCTTAACTTGAACTTAAGAGAAACTAAAATGGAAATAAATGCCATTTAATATTAATATAAACAATTCTTACTTATATGGATGTCACTAAAACCTTTTTGAGTTACAAATGAAAACAGATATTCTTACATTCAACAAATGCTTAAATTTACTGCACTTGGGCACGAAAAAGAATTACTTTCAGTAAACAAATGCTACAACCGGAAGAAAAAAATGTTTGCTTGATATCACATGCATACATAAATCAATACCTCATGTATTTTACAAGACAAGGCAATACAAAACTATTCAACAGTGTACACCTAACATGCATGCCTATATTCAAAAGGTATAATGAATCAATTAATATTAAAAGGAAAAAAAAAAACACAAAACAGTCATGAGGAAGCTTACATACAAATTAAACCATTTATCAAAATTTGTTTCATATGATTTGAAAAAAAAAAAAGATTATGAAGGACTGGTATTTGTATATTCAATGCATAATGCTAATTATCTGTTATTCAGTCTGTTATCTGTTCATCTGAAATGATCACAGACCGTCTAATCTACAACAGGGCTGACAGCCAATACAATGATGTCAGAGGAGCAGGTAAATCATGCTATCATATTCTATAAGACTACAGGAATGGTACCTTCTGCCAGAATTTCCTGTATGGTTATAATCACTCCTGCTGCTAAGCTGGATTGTCTTTTAGAAGTCCCTGCAGTTGTTACTTCAGAACTTCCCAATTTTTCCTCTTTAGGAGCTAAGGTGGAAACAACTGTATTTTCAACTTCTGTATTCTTCGAAATGACAAACTGGTCAGAAATATCTTCCTTGTTTGCTTCTAGCTCAGACTCACTTTTAGCACAAACTAACTGCTCTTTAATTAATTCAGTTTCTGACATTTCATTTTTGATAGCAACCTCTAAGACTTCTGAGGGGACCATTCTTTCAACTAGATCATCAATACCTTTTGTGTACTGGGTATCGCTTGATTCTACTGTCTTCACATCTGTATTAACTTGAACAATGCCGAAAACATCTTCTGGCTGGTTTATATTGGATACTTGTGCATAGTCATCACCTTCAAAAGTAGTAGTCTCAATACTCTCAACTTTACCTTCAATATTACTGATCTTACTATCAAGTCTTTCTTCTAACAATGTGTCTAAATTGGTGTTATTTTGCTTTTCTTCATACACATCATCATTTATTACATTATCTTCAATGCTATCATTCTTACTCATTTGCATCTAAAACTGGTGGCTCTATGTCCTTTTCATTTTCAGCTTTATTCATTGTTAAAACCACAGACAAAATATCCTCCACAATTGAGTCTGCTTTCTGTTCCATTAAAGTCGATGTAATAGGATTTGCTTCAACAACAGTCTCATTCACTGATATATTAAAAGGCTCTTCTATTTCTTCATTTTGTTTTTCATCAATTTCATCAACTTTAATTTGCACATTTTCCTCCAAATTCTCAATATTTTGTAGCATATCACCTTCTAATTTCTCAAAGCCCGATTCCTCATCATTATCTGTTTTTTCAGACTTTTCTGTGGTCATAGAATCATATTCAAAACATTGTTCTTCTTATCCATACTCAACTTTTCTTCCAAAGTACTTGACAATCTTTCATCAATTACATCTGTAACATCAGTAAGATCTGTATTATCAACATCATGTATAATCATGGATTCAATTTCATTTCTATTTGAGGTACACACTTCATTTCGTCTTAAAACAACCTCTTCTGAAATGTCCCTTTCATTATCCTCAGGACTGTGATATGTCTCTGGCAGTTTCTTTTTATCTTTATAGAAACTATCCAAAACAATATTATCAACATTCTTTGTATTTTTCCTCAGAATTACTTCATTTTCATCATCCACCTGGTTTGCTTGAGCCGCATCAGCTTTCTCTGTCTCGCTGTTTTTATCTGACCTGTTTCTTCTGATTACATCTTGTGTAATCTGATTTGCGAGTTCTTCAACATTTTTCAAACCACTCTCTTTCAGTAATTCAAGAGCACCCTCAATCTCTCCTCTTGCTTCTATACTCTCATAAACATCTTTCAAGTCTTTGACAACTTCAGCCTCTAATTGAGTTCTGTCTTCTGATACAACAGTTTTGTCACATTCTTTTTCACTTTCTAAATCTTTTGCTTCATCATCATAATCAATCAGTTCATCTTTGACTTCAACAGCAACTCTCTCTACAACTGGTGATTCTGGGTCATAAAAAATTGTATTTGTTGGAGACTGAAAACTAACATGTAGCAAATCATGACACTGACCTCCAGCCATAGAAGAGGCTAGTGACTGCAAAGAAGACTTACCTGTGCTTAACGGCACAGTCTCCAGTTGCTGATTTGGCTCAACACATATTTCTGCCTCTACTATACTTTCCGCTTCATTCTTATTTGCTATATCTAAGACCTCCTTCTTATCTTAACCTCAATTTGGTCTCCAGATTTATATTCATAGCCTTTTAAAACTACACCTCCATCTGCTTCATGATTACTTGTTTCAAGTTCTTTTTCATCCTCATCAGAGTCACTTTTTTCATCTTCATCATCTTCTACAAAACTGTATCCCCCTGTATGCAATGGAGATGGACTCCAATTCCCAACTTCCATTTCATCACCAGATATATCACTGTCAATTGACTCGCAGTCACTATCTGAAGAAGGCTCACTTGATGAGCTATCTTTGGTACCATCAGTGGCCAATATAGGTTCCTGGGTCTGTTGCGGTTCTGGCATATCAACTGGTTCATCATCTTTGGTTAAGCGATCAAGAATATCACTCATGTCAGACTCTGTAAGGCCCGTTACTCTAACTCCAGAAGCATTCCCAAACATAAGAGTCTGGCTTTCATCTTCTTCCTCCTTAGTATCCTGGTCCATTGAATCTGTCTCAGAATTTCCAGCATTTATTTTCTGGTCACCAACAGCATGTTCTGAAGTATTGGCTGAAGCTGTCTGGTCACCAACCAGTTCAGCTGTCACATGGGCTAAAAAGCCCAAACCCTGTTCTGATTCCCCCTCGTTTACTGAATCTTCTTCCATATTTTCAGATGCTAAATCTCCTTGTTCACAGTTAACAGTTATGTCTTGAATATCTTTTAAATTATTATATCCTGAGTTCGATATCAGATCTGGTTTAAAACTTTTTATTTCCTCTTCCAAATTTACATTTAATTGATTTTGTTCCAATTCGAGTTTATCTTCAAAAACTTTTTTATCAATATTCTCATCACTTAAAACTGAGTTTGATGTAACTGATTCTGGTTTAAATTCTAGTTTAAACTCAATAACTTCTTCAACATCCACTATATCAGCTGTCTGATGCGAGTCACATTTACCAGCAGTTAAAAGTCCCTGACTTTCAATTAGTTTATCTTTAACCTGAATTTCTGTATTGTCACGTTTTTCTTCCTCGTATTCAGATGAGCTACAGTCTGAATCCCCATCAAAGTCTGAACTGCTATAATCCTCACATGAGGAACTCTCCAGTGAGTCTGAATCCAACTTATCCTCAGAATTATTAATGTCTTTATCTACTTCCGACTTGTCTAGGTTTTCTATAAATACATGTATGTAGTGGTTATTGCCTCTGAGCTCAAGAGCTCAAGGGAAATAACTGCAAATATTCCATGATAAGATATTTAAAAAGCTTACAAAAATCAACCAAATAAAAAAAAAGAAGAAAAGAACTGAAGTAAAATTATTATCACAGTTGAATAAGATACTAATAAAAATAATGCAACACAGACAGGTAAAACCAAACAAAAGATCAAATATAACAATTTCTCAACACAGGTTGCGGAAAACTGACGTCAGGGGCAGATCTGGAAATCTTTCATACAGAAATGTTATCTTTAGCACCAAACTGCCACATAATCGAGTATAATGCCAAGTGTTTGTAGGCTGCCATCACAAGACAACACCTAGGTTGCAGCAACAGCAATCTTTATACTGCCTCACAACAAATGCTAGTTATTTATATATATATATCACATCTAACATGCTGGTGAACTCGGGTCTAAGTTATAAGCAATCTGTGAGTTACATACAACTAAATATCTATATGCCTGTACAATAAATATATACAATCCTTGTTACTGTAAATAACAATTATCTCCCAATAAACACTCAACATGTCAATATTTCCAAGGATTAATCAATACATGAAGAGATTTAATCTTAATTGCCTGCAACAATGAATTATAGTAATGAGTCAAAACCTTTTGATCATATACTTCAAAGTCTCCGAGGGACTTAGACATACTGCTGAAAGTGTTATAGAAGATTGAATGAACTGGACGCATACTGTTTTGTTAACATTCCTTTAAATTCATTAAAAATTTCAGTATCTGATGAACATTCTAAGGAAATCCAATAAATTGGGTAAAGTTGTTTAAAAGACTTGACTTGTCAAATTGGTAACAAATACATATCAAATAATCACATCAAGACCAATAAACTATTTTGAACATATCAGATCTTATGTTTTTTACTGACAGCATAGCATTCCGATGAGCCATGATTTGATGAGTAAAGAAAGATATTCAACAGAAATTTTATCAAACTTAAGGTTGCAGATGTAACAAGTTTGTCATGAAGCCTAAATTCTCCCTTATATCTTTCTGAAAAATTCTCTCTAAAGTCTAAGTTCTTTCTATAAGGCCTGTAAATTGAATCATAAAATAAACTTAAAATAAAAATTGTTCATGCTTTACAATACATAAGTGCAAAACTAAAAAAAAAAAAGTTCACA
>CM037780.1:53073803-53123803 GCA_021229015.1 Solen grandis
GATATTAGTTTGAATTAGCCAACACCGCTACTACCACGACTCCTCACAGGTAGCCTATTTATAAAGGCCCACAAGGAAGCATATTTAGCCTGCATTTTATAGACAGGAAATATTTTAACAATTGTTAATTCATTAGTGTCATACCGGTAACAAATGCTTTAAAATACACAATTTTGTCTAAAAATTTAAAACTATGTAGATATACAAGGAAACTTCTCATTATCTCATTAGAAGACACATACATACATACATACATACGTACCAAAAAACAACAAAAAAAACAAAAAAAAAACGTTCGGTGTATTGATTGTACGTTTTGTTATTTTTACCATGGGCCTTGGATCAGTATTCAACTCTGTGGAGACAACAAGCCTATTCATCAGTAAGACAAACTTAAAGAAGGAAGAGGAAGTAGCTGGGTGTAGAAGTAGAGGCCAGTGGCGACTATAGATCTATCTATAGCAGGAAGTCATCCCGGTGTGCTTACCCGGAAGGTCCTGTTTGTTGGCGATGACGACCAATGGCACGGCTCTCAGGTCCGGGGAGTCCAGCACGCGGTTCATCTCTTCACGCGCCTCGTCTATCCGCTCCCGGTCTGCGCTGTCCACCACGAATAGGATACCTGAAACCATGGGAATGGTTAGTACTGGTGTACAGCGAGATTAAATGGGCTCTTACATATGAAAATCAAAGACACCCCTCCATCAAAAAAAGAAAAAAAAAAGAATGACAAATAAATAAAAAATATGATAATAATAAGAAATATTAAAAAGATAATGAGAGAAAAACGACAAATAAATAAATAAAATGAGAAAAAATATACATGTATATCAGATAAACAAAATCTTTACAGAACTCTGTTTAATAAGATGCGCACGCACGCGTGTGTACAAGAGAGAGAGAGAGAGAGAGAGAGAGAGAGAGAGAGAGAGAGAGAGGTAAGTTAAGGTTGTTCAGAAAGAAAGAAACAATTTAAGCCCCTTCTTACTATCGTGGATAGCATTTCCAGGTATTATTTCGAATACATGTGTATTGAAGACGCAGGAAAACGTTTATGTCGGTTTAGAAGGAAGGTTTTAAGTGATATCTAAATAAAGGTATCTAATACAAAAGAAATGCATCAAGAAAAAATATCCCTTAATAATGAGGTCGGGCTAGTCATATGCTAAAATCAGTCGAAATCGTATTGTTAGCACGACTAATCGGAAATTCTACTCGCCTAGCGTCGGCGTCGCCGTAACGGTTTACGTTTTTTGTAAAACATCACTTAATTACTGAACCCCTTAAGGTATTATTTTGATACTTGAAAACATGTATATGACCACCACCCCAACCTGTAGGCAAGAGGGGATAACTCTGTCATGGATTTTGACCAAATTATGCCCCCTTTCGACTTAGAATCTTTATTAAGTTTTTTGTACCTCCTCACTTGTTCACCGAACCACTTAAGGTATTGTTGTGATACTAGTACTTGGAATACTTGTATATGACCACCACCCCAACCTGTAGGCAAGAGAGGTTAACTTTGTCATGGATTTTGACCAAATTATGCCCCCTTTTTGACTTAAATCTTGGTTAGTTTTTTTGTACCACCTCACTTTTTCACTGAACCCATGGCCCTTTTTGACTTGAAACATGTTTATATCCTTTGTTTACTTTTTGATAATACAGTGATACTTATTTTGTCTTTTACTGCAATATTTTTTTTTATTGACAAGCATTATCTTTATTGACATTCAAATCTAAGGATCATTTTAAGATAACAGCGGTATTTCATTGCCTATATTATTCAACTTTATTTTTTTCTAAGCTATACCCGTGCGTAATTTGACACGTACTATTATACTTTGAAGGATTTGTGACTAATTCTAACATACGTTTCTTCGAGGATATGAGAGTTTGAAATGTTAAAGGTTTAGAAGCCTAATGACGCTCGGCTAAGTTCGACACATTACGTGACATTCGGCGATAATCGGTAATGTTCGTATTCAATGTCGGAGGCATTTCCGAGACAAAAAATAAAATTAATATGATCGGTACAAAAACGTAAAAATACTGACTTTTGATGATATAAGTAAATTAGACTATAGCTTTTATACCTGCTGAATTGTTCTATATAAGAGTTGTCCAATACATATCCTTAAATTTTCCATGGAGATTATTTACAACTTGTCTAAATAGCGGCTCCCGTTCGTGACCGGTCTCGAAGCAGGGCGCTCAATTATGTTCACATATAACGCAAATAAAGGATTTGTGCATTAATTCTTACATTAAATTTGTTATTCAGTGATTAATTTTAATTCAGTTTTTGATAACATTGTATTTTTATATCTTTATAAATCCCCTTCTTACTTAATTCGTCGAATACTTCGAAACTGAAAGACATATATGATATGCAATATCACGTGTTTTTTGTTGAAAATATATGTTCTGTATTCATTATCTAAATGACCATAACGAAGTAACTTGGTGTAAATTGATATCATAAAATAACCACATGTGTATTTCCTGTACCATTATACAATCATTAAAACTAATATCATACAATAACCACATGTGATTTCCTGTACCATGATACAACTATTAACTGCAAATTGAATTTCAAAAAGGTATCTGATTCTATAAATAACGAATTTTCTAATCGCTGTAGGAGGAAATAAACATGCAATGATTTCTTGCCTTACAATGACCACACAGACGGAAAGAGATAAATCTGAATCAGACGGGTGTGTTTTAAACTTACTGATAAACTGTTGTGTGCATTTACAACGTAAATTTGATAAAATAAGGAAATTAATTCCGTATATCTATGATACAGCAATACGCCAATATACCGGCAACAGATATTTTTGTGTAGAACGGATAACACAGGGTCAAACCAACCTTCAGAAATGTATTTTCAATATCACTGAATAAAAACTTTGATATATTTGACAACACCTTTATTTAGAACAATGTTATGTTTGACCATAATATCAGTCGGAAAACTCCCTACATACTTATTTCATTATGGAAAGAAGGGCAAGGCAGACATGCAAACCGACATTAAACAAATGGAGAATATTTAGAACACTTGTCTTAGAGGCGTCATGATTCAAATCAATCGGGTGCTGCTGTCGATTTTTTTGGGGCTCACCTGGGGGTGTACGAAACAGCTTAATCAAGCATGACTCATTGATTGTAAATATGAATATGACGTGATGTGCATGATAAAACACACTGCTATCGCAGTTCTCCTTCCCGATAAGTTTAACAGATGTGTGTTTTGTGGAAGTTTGATATACGTTTTATGAGAAAGCATTTAGTTCTAGTGTGTATTTATGTATATGTACATAGATTGGCACGAGTATTAATATATTCTTAATTTAAAAGTTGTACACGTATTTCATATAAATGTACTTGTAATAAATAAAGACATAAAGTATGTAGTTTAACATATTTACATTTACATATAAACATATCTCTGTGTGTGTGTGTGTGTGTGTGTGTGTGTACTAGTGTTAAGCGTACGTCCCATTGCTGGGGTTGATCCCCGGTCGTAACATACCAAAATCGCTTTTAAGTGATATTGGTAATTCCATGATTGGTTGGACCGATGTCAGAATAATGTAATGTAACTTATGTGGTATCATGCCACTTGTGATCACAGAGACTTACTTACAAAGAATCCTGGTGTACATATGTGAACAGAGATTTTTTTTAACACATGTAATACAGGAGCAAGTCCCTGTGGCGTGATATCGCAGTGAAGCAGCAATATATCTCATGTAAACAAAAACTCACAAAAAGACTGAAATGCTGTCGGTGGGACGTCAAAAGTAAAAGACTACAAACCATCAGTGCCTCGGAGGTACATCCTCCAGAGAGGCCGCATCCTCTCCTGGCCGCCCATGTCCCACACAGTGAGGGTCAGGCCCTTGCTGGGGCTCAGGGTCTCCACGTTGAACCCAATCGTGGGAGTTGTGGTCAGTGTTTCATTTAGCTTAAACTTGTAGAGGATGGTCGTCTTCCCTGGAATAGGAAATAGTCCACTGTAGTTGGGTTATGAATACAAATGTATAGTTAATAGTAGGATCAATTTTGGTAGTATTACCGTACAGGTGCAATTAAGATAGATTAGAAGAAGAAGGAAGAAGAAGAAGAAGAAGAAGAAGATGATGATGATAAAGTAGTAGTAGTAGCAGTAAGTAGTGATGATGGTGATAGACTTGTGATATACAAGTAATACTTACATTAAAAGCAGTACTGGCATTAGCAATTACATGGCTTCATATAAATGTTTAAATTGATAAGGACATAAAACGTAGTTTAAAAGTTTAAAGGAAGCTGAATAAAGAAGACTTTTTTTTTGGCATTAGAGTTTATCGACACGGCGACAGAATTTCAGTCATATATTTACAGATGGAGGAAGACCCCGAGTATACAGCAGCACCCGGTTCGAACCACTGACTGCCGCAAGCTAACCGGAGGCTTCCTCAGTATGACGGTGTGATTCTGCCGAGATTCGAACCAATATCCATGAGGGACTGAATGATTTTAGGTCACGGCTACGAAGGTGTCCAACAAAGAAGAAGACGAGGGAGAAGAAGGGGTGTGTGAAGAAAAGGAGGAAGAAGAAAAGAAGAAATCTATAAAGAATTATAATTTAAAGTCAGGGTCAACTCTGCTTTAGAAAAAAATGTTAATAGCACCATAAATGATTTAGAAAGGACCATGAATGCGGGCATGGCATGTCGTGATATGTCTAATTGGCGAACGGTTATTGATCCGTTTGGTTGTGTTTATAAAGTACTCTGTGGGGAGGCACTACCAGCTCCAACCCTGTACATGTATACCTACTGTTGGTTACACGGTGTGACTAACTGCGCGACCGCTAAAGGATCGGCATGTGCGCGTGCGGTATGCAGAAACACAAATATACATTGTATATATGTATGCATGCGCGATAAAATATATCTCATGATATTGGTTTTTCATGTGTGTTTAACCTTTAAAGAACTTCAATTATATACATGAGCGTTTAGTCAATGTTAAGTCAATCCTGGTTGACAGATTGATGACTTAAGTGACTGAGTAGGTCAGTAAGTCAGTGAGGGATTGAGAGATGTAATGTGTTAATCAGTCTGTCGATCAATGAGTGAACGAAGGAAAGAACGGAAAGCAAGAATAACGTAAAAAAACGAAAAAATGACCCCCCCCCCCCCAAAAAAAAAAGGAAAACAAGACAGTCTGAAATGTCATGCACATTGGTTTTCCTAATGGGGATATGAACATTTTGTTGGTGTTTGAATATAGAAAATACCACGTCGCTGATATTGACCTTATGTGTATATAATTAAGTAGTTAATTATAATCTAGCTCAAATCATAGTTATTTCCGTGCTGGGAACACCTTAAGTTGCTTGTTTTCAGGTCGCACAGGTATTCATCTGGATTGATTATTACGCAGATTCGAACTTTCGAACAAAAGAAAATTAGTTGAGACCGATCAAGCTTGAGGACATCTGTAGGATCTATCCGATTATCCCGATGATTAGATTGATAATCTTACACCTAGTACGTATGATCACAGGAGTGGAACAATCATGGATTTAAATCCTCTGACTCAACAAGTCATATTACTTTGCCATTCGCATCACTAACATAATCATAATCATGAATACACAATGAAAAACATTGGCGTGTCAAACAGGGTTGTCGACATGTACCTACCGGTTAGCAAAACGAATTCTCATGAATTAAATCATGGTTAAACATGTCCACGCTCGCAAACGTTTTGTAAATAGTTCAAAGCGGTGATGTTTACTTTTATTAAGTCAATATTATTGGTAAAGAACTTTAAATCCTATTGAAGTATCCCTTTCTCTATTATCGGGTGTGTTACTAAGGCTATAAATAGTTGTTCTCTCTGCTAGTGATCCATAGCTCTAACATTAATTCGTCTACTTGAATACGAATGGCGACTGTACAAAACCTCGACAGAATATTACTTTTCTTTTTCATGTTGTTCACATGACGATATAAGAAACTATGATTAAAACCCGTTCTTCCCGGGTGCTGTTTGATAATATCTGTTCTAACTCGCAAACCTCAGAATGAAATGATGACTTCAACTATTTCTTGGGAATATAGCGGCTAATATTTTTTGCAAATGTCTGGAAATCGCAAAATGTTTTGATCCTGTAGTATTTAACATATTTTCAAAAGCAGTGTGTCTTTATTATTCCAATACTATTTTACCAACTTTTGCTGATTGTATGAACTTGATCTTCTAGAGCATATCTGTCAAAACACTGTTAGTTCAAAAATGTAAATAGGTAAAGAATGTAGTACAGACAGGTATTTGTTCAAACCCGGAAAAGAAGTTGCAAAGAAAACAGGAATTCAGACCCCTTGTGGTGCTGACCTCTTCATAGCCCGATGTAATGATGGGAAACTGTTCAAAACACATCGTGATATGTACAGCACGTGCTGCACGTGACTGCGGTTATCGAGAGCTGCCTCTTGTTTTATAGTGTTTGTAAATAGCTGTGGCTCGAAGAAAACGATTCTTTATCAATGTTGCGCATTAAGGATATGAAGAAAACTGTTTAATTGCTCGTATCAAATGTGTATTTATGATCACCTACCCACGAACATACACACATACATACATGCATGCATGATCATATGATAAATCCTATATATAACTTGTGTGTATTAATTAAGGGCTCCCAGTCTGCATATTACATGAATTTTCATACATCCCTCTGTATTGACTGAATTCATGGGTGACTTATTCACTCAGGTGCGAGAAATGAGATTTTAAGGTATCATTAAATGAGGTAATGATTATAGTGCACATTATCGCGTTTTCCCCATCACTAAAATTTAGCATTACTCACGATATACCTGTACATGCTGAGAATAAAATATACACGATAAAATAAGTTGAATATTAGATTGCTAGCAAAAGAGAATGCAGTTGAGAGAGAGAGAGAGAGAGAGAGAGAGAGAGAGAAAGGAGAGGAAAGGGAGAAGGGAAGATCTAGAGTGCTGGAGAGAAATTAAGAAGAGGAAAATGAATATGTCAAACAGACAGACAGACAGACAGACAGGTGGATAGATGATAGATAGATAGATACATAGATACTTCAACGAAAGATATAGATGAAAGAAGATAAAATTAATTATTAAATACTAAAGAGGGAATAGTGTTGTAATGAATGAACCCAAACCATACACACGAGAATATTAGTTTCAGAGAGAGAGAGAGAGAGAGAGAGAGAGAGAGGATAATTGGGACAAATGAATACCAGCTCCATCTAGCCCCAGCATGGCGATACGGGCGGGACAGTTCTTCAGTCCGGACAGAGCCTTTGATAACTTTGACGTCAGCGATCCCATCACGACATCTATCTAGCCTTAAAACCATTCACGTCCACTTTATACATGTAGACTGTGTCCAGTCCTAAGTAAAATACCAATCCTTACTCATTTAGACACCACTTACACAGTACTTTCCCAATTAATTCACATATATGAAATAGTTTCACTTTTTTTCTTCAAATTCCTGAAACTCGATCGAATTTTTTAGTTCTCTTTACTTGTATCAGTTAGCTTCAAGTCCACTACAGCTGACGGTAAAACACGCGATTATGTCATTTATGCAATAAAATAGCATTCGCTTCCTTTTTCCCATGGATAGATAATACTGTAACCGCAGGAAGTTAAATCGTACACTACCAGCGCTTCTCAATACGTCCCCACTCTCTTCGTATATATACATATATTGCTTATGAAAGATCCGAAATAGCTAACCCACAGGTACGTTAATTTATCTCGTTGTATGGGAATCCCGCAAGGTGTAAAGTGGAGAGGCGAACCTAGCTTCAACTTGTGAATGACTGATCAAATGAATCGAAAACTCCAATTTTAAAACTACATTATGTATGGGCACACCTTACAAGGCTCGCTGTTCCAAAAACCACGGTATACGACGGTGTATTGTAGTATGGTCGTTGTCAGCACGGATTAGAAGTTACATTGTGTCCCCCATTAAAGGGTCACTGGTCATTTTCTTTAAATTTATTCACCAGCTTTTTAAATTTCTATTCGTTATGCTGCGTAAACAATAAGTAATGTAAAACTAGTCACTCCAAATGTTAGTGTCGCTTGAAATTCAATATTCGTGCAGTGGAACGTCGTTGAAAAGTAAACGGATTGTATCAAGATTTGAAGGCTGTTGTTTTAGTGAGAAGACAAGCGAAACGGCTACACGCCCTCTGTATGAAAGACACAGATTACTTAATAAAAACCTATACCTATATATTTTGCAAAACTAATCTTTTGTGACGAATAGACATTGTTAAATAATAATGTGTACATTTTAGGTATTAAGTACATGTTCCACAGGCACCCGTATCATAGAGTTAAAGAGATAAAAAATAAAAATATATTCAATTGTTATTACTAGTACTATTACTACTACGTTTAAGTAGAAAAGTCAGAACAAAATTAGTATGGTGTTTTGAAACCCACCATACTGTTACCTATTAAGGATATATACGATTAGATCAACTTACATATTTATGTACTAGGTACAAAATGTTCAAACCTTGAGATAATTGTCAGGTAAGTTTTGAGATGACATAAATGGAATCCCTCGGGTAATCCCAAAACCTAAACACCGAAGATTTCCGTTTGAATCTGGGACATAGACCACAACTTTTAATTGACTTCGTTTCACATTAAATATTAGTCGAACTCAGTTATATACTATATTTCAAAAGACAACGGTTTAAGATTGATTATTTAAACGTCTTAATTTTGTTTCTTGAAATGATTCTAATCAGTATTGTATCACATGTACTGCAGTTAATTAATTAAAACATGGAAATGACTTTCTTAGCTCTGAATAAAATCTGCTTGCAAAAGGTCCACAAAACGGGTAGTAATATGGCATACAATCGAAATGTTTTATCATTAAAAGAAACATGTGTGTGTTGTAATATTGAAATCCCTTCAAAACTCTGAAAAGTATTAATCGCTAATAAACATGCACAATGTTCGTACACTACTCTGACAATGTCATAATTATAGTACCATGCAATCACTCATCTGCAATGTTTTATCCTATATACTTAAAAGTGGTCATATCAATGATGTTTCATACAACCTTTAAATCTGTGGCACAAAATGTTACTATCAGCCCTATTTGACGTTTTCTATAAATGTATATAGATATGGCTGGTAGATTGATACTAGAACATTGATATGGTTAAGTTTTGCCTATACATTATTGTGGCTGGCAGAATGGCGTATTCTATAATAGGTCATTGATAAGTTTATGTTTTCTCTAAACCTTATTAGGGCTGGTTTTATAATACTAGGTCATTGATGTGGTTAGGTTTTCTCTATACATAAATGCGGCTGGTATATAATACTATAACATTGATATATGGGTACGTTTTCTCTATACATTATTGTGACTGGTATATAATACTAGAACATTGATATATAGGTACGTTTTCTCTATACATTATTGTGGCTGGTATATAATACTAGAACATTGATATATAGGTACGTTTTCTCTATACATTATTGTGGCTGGTATATAATACTAGAACATTGATATATGGGTAGTTTTCCTATACATTATTGTGGCTGGTATAATACTAGAACATTGATATATGGGTACGTTTTCTCTATACATTATTGTGGCTGGTATATAATACTAGAACATTGATATATAGGTACGTTTTCTCTATACATTATTGTGGCTGGTATATAATACTAGAACATTGATATATGGGTACGTTTTCTCTATACATTATTGTGGCTGGTATATAATACTAGAACATTGATATATAGGTACGTTTTCTCCATGCATTATTGTGACTGGTATATTATACTAGAACATTGATATATAAGTACGTTTTCTCTATAAAATATTTTGGATGGTATTTAATACTAGAACACTGGTGGGGTACGTTTTCTCTTTACATTATTGTTGCTGGTATATAATACTAGAACATTAATATATGGTTACCTTTTCTCCATATATTATTGTGGTAGATTTGCGTATTCTATAATACTAGTACATAGATGTGGCTACTTTTTCTCTATACATGGACATGGCTAGGAGACAGATGTTTCTTATTACATGACTAGACACTCTGTTCGTACATCAAAACACTATGGCCGGTATTGGCCTTAACTCCATAATGCAACAATCTGCTCGATCTATCGTATTTCTGCTGTTATTTACTGTACGTTTGCCCACTCTAACGTCTTTGACTACTATACCTGTTGTGTGTACATGTAAGATTCAAACACCTCACTTTCATTGAAAACATCCCTATAAAACAACAGTTTCCATCGCAGCTGGAGCATGTTATTAATAAACAAAACCCACTGTTTGCGTAATACTTATTTTCATTCATCGCCGCCAACATCAGATTCAGCACGTACTGCGCACACAGCGATGGTGTTGGACTGTTTCCCATTATTACGTCACATAAACCAAGTAAACAATCGGATTATTTCGCCACATCAAAGCCGGAGATTGCCGGGTAAAACGACTGGATCAAAATTTGGTTACACCCGTCTGAACCTTAAAATGGTTACTGTTGAATGTTCTAATATTGTTTTAATGTTTCAGTAGATATTGCGCGCATCCCGTTTAATACAAGAAAGGAAAATGAACGGACATCATGCAATGTATGCGTTATATAACTTTCCTATAGATTATTAGTTATACAGTACATGACTATTTATTCCCGGCTAAGGAAAGTCATGTCATGCGAGCCGCTACAGTCAGGAAACTGTAGAACAGATTTATTGGTCCTTCCCAAGGAACATCTATAGTCGTTCCTCGCTACTTGCCGGACATAAGACTAGCACCTGAAAATATGTTTGCCCGCTCATACTATGTGTTATTGTTCCTTCCCATAGGAAGGAACATCTATAGTTTTTCCTCGCTACTTGCCGGATATAAGACTAGCACCTGAAAATATGTTTGCCCGCTCAGTACTATATGTCATTCTGAATTCTTGCGATGAGACGGGGACCAGTGTGAAGTTATGTAATACCTCGATCCGCCATTTTATCGGCCATTTTGCTTTTTTGATGACGTGCAAGTTTTCTGTTAAGCCCACATCCTATCAGGTGCAAGAAACCATACGAAACACATGTGCTATGACATGTTAAGTTCTGTCATAGAAGGAATTTCCCATGATAATATGAACTTATTTTTATTTACATATTTAATTTCTGTATCTGTATGACAACAATGTACGTTGTAGTATCCCTAGACTGGGCTTTTATACAGCGGTAAGGAGAGCGCTGACCTAATCGCGCAGATCTGGGCAGCAATTGAACTGTTTAGCAGAAGTCTAGATAAACAGGTCTATTGATTGGCTCTACCATTACCATCACGTGTGCTTATTATCAGTAAGACTGACATTGAAACATCTAATTTTCTATTAAAATACACGTACATTGACATTTTTTGCAACCGTCAGTAACTTTTAGTTGTGTGTGACGTAGTCACTCACAACTATAATACCTACATTCTGAGGGTCCGTTTCTCTACATTTAAAACCAAACAACTTATCAACTTTGTATGAATGACTGAACGATGGAACAGAATTCTACAATACAGATATGCTGAGATTCAGCCAAAGTAGTGAAAACTCAATTTTGAGTAAAAAATAAATATTTACGGGACACAATAATTGTATGTAGTATAAAAGCACAGAAGAACTATTTTCCCTAGGATGTTGCGTAACACACTTTGCCACGCGGAGGAGTATAGTTTCTTTCGAATGCAAAAGTGGCTCATGCCTGAATTTGGATGGTGGATGCGCAGGTTTCGTTTATTTAGTGGTGTTTCAAAGGTCCATATAGAAAGCTTGAATTACGATAACAATCCGTATAACCTCCTTATAATCACATCTAGCTATCTCAGATACATCAGAGATATCTCCGGGGGGTTATTTGTTGCTCTATAGAATGGCTGATACAGGTGTATATCTGCTATCCGAAGTTACTAAAGACTCAGTAGGGAGCCACTGAGTTGCATCTATAAATAGAAACTGTGCCGTCGCTCGGTAGTACAAATCAAAGCGCTGATAGTGTTAAGAGAACAGTATTGTCTCATTCCTTTTGTTTATCACAGTAAATTTAATAAACGGAGTTCAAATTTTCGTACAATGCCAATAACCCTGCTTTAACGCTGCGAAAACATGGTTATTAGATGGACGCAGCATTTGTTTCAACAGATTGATAACAATAAGCACATTACCTCTCTTACTCCTCCTATATTTTTATAGCCTTCAATAACAAATCGTTTATTATTTTAATATAAGTTATTATATATAATATTTGGAAAAAAACTAAGTTACCCTGCATATTTGCAGCTTGTCAAACCCTCTTCCACTTGAGACACACACAACTTCAGTGCCTTCAGCGCTTTGAGTTATCTACGAAACAATTTATTGTTAAGTATTTTACTTGTTTCATTGGGGAATTTTTCACTGACTAGAGAAAAAAGAAGTATATGATTTAGAGGGGGATTAGGACACATAATCGGCCCCAAGGACCCTGATCTCACAGTAGAACTAACCTTAAAACTGAATCTCCCAAATGCTGTAAATATGTAGATGTATGCATTGAGTGCTATAACATGTCAATTTATGTCATTGATGGAAATTATGAAAAAAATATTTATTTCCAATGATAATATGAACTTACGTGTATTTACAGCTTGATTTTCGTCAGAAATTTTGGTAACGTCACGAGCCCTTTAGTTAAACATATATCAGCTTTCACTCTATACCTCAAAGTTTAGAAATGTACTGGAAGGAACTTTTGGTAGACTAAAACTTGTAGTCTTTGTTGGTGATCTTGAAAAGTGATATACCAAAAACGTAACTACCGTGGCTGAACGTTAGAGTTGTTAAGCGTGTGGCTATCTGACCGGTTGAGGCACGGTGATCAGTGCGAGACTTTGTATATATAGTTGAGCAACTGGTGCCCATCTATTTGTTCTTGCTGTCTGGTCACATACGGTCATTTGTCGATACAACATTAACATAGGCCCTAGTTAATTTTGTCTATAAATTATCTACAGGTCTCATAATCAAAGGACAGGTTCGTCTCCAAGGAAAATTCAAACATAGCTAAATTTCTTTTATTTTCCATCCAATCATTTCATAATCATTTGAATCAAACGGTCGAAATAGACCCGGGGAAAAGTAGAGGTTTATATTAAGATTAGGTTGAAATTTCATATTTAATCATCATCTACTAGCTCAGCTAGATAACCGAGAGGAACTTTTAATCTATTTCCGATCCCTTGCAGCAAAAATATACATAACGGCTCTCTTCCCGATTGAGCTAATTCCATGACCAATACAATGATGTGCGAATGAAGCTATTTACAGGTAATTACTGTATCGTAACAGTAGTCTGTTCCCGACTTCCAATCGGGAACCAGATTAGTACAACATTTCGACTGTACGCATTTCACTAATTTACTGAATTAACTACATCGAACGTTCATATTACGGTTACATATTGTTACATATTAATTAGATAAACATTACACATTACTTATCTTACACATCATGTAATAATCAAACAACCATGTATCATTTCAAGCTCAGTACAGTTCCCAAACCGACAAGTGAAGCGATAAGTAGGTCATGACATACATGTATAAACACCATTAAAATACAAACATATACTGACTAATAACTTATTTAATATGATTAATCCACGCGAAACTATTTAAAACAAACATAAATCACATATTTGATACCCCCAAACAATCGCATAGAAAAATATCAGTCACTGAAAATTATTACGATCACGGCTTTACATTCGACTGCAATACCAATTTGCACATGCGCAAACGGAAGTGAAAACCCATTTTAATTGGACATACTAGTATATATACAGTACTTAATAACCGTAATATACATTCAGTACTGAATACCGTCCAAAAAATAGAGAATACTGACACGAAAGGATCCCTATACAGATATCCGTGCTGTTCTAAGGAAATGTAAAAACGTCGACGGGAGAGATAGAGACCTCATAATGTTTCTAATTTCTGAAGAACAGCTACGTATGATACTCTAATTATTAATACACTTAGTGGCAAGTTTATATGACTGTTACGATAGAACGATGAAAAACACTTTCCACCTATAAGCTAAATTTGATATATTATCGATATTGTAACACACAATCATAAAGGAATGAAGCATTTTCACTGGATATTTCAAATATAGTAACTTATCTGAAATAAATTTCAAATTGATCTTAAAAAATCACAAGGGATGATGAGAACTTTTTCAAAATTGGCTGCATTTCAAGTGTGACACAATCCAAAAGAGGGAGTCAAACGAAAAGTCTTCAAAATGTGCATCTATCTGAATCAGAATTTGATACTTTGTTAGATTCCAGTACTGGGTTTTATGCAACGGAATGTCTCATTGCTGGTTTCTAAGGCGGCCAACGTTTCTGAGCTTGTCTCTGTATTTTTGCTCAAAACTTTGACGATGAACGCACAAACAGCCGCAGAAGCACTGAAAATAAAGGCTGCCTTTTGGGTGCTATAGGTGTCTGAGAATAAACCCGGTGGAGTAAAAAAACAACAATAAAAACCACCAACAATATATACAATATTTTATCGATTAAAAGAAGAATATTTTGTGGGGGAAAATCTGCCGAAAATGAAATCAAGCGAAATGAAGAGAAAACTGGAGATCGTTTTATAAAACTTCGTACGAAAAAAAATTATATGAAACATATTCAAGCATAAAATAGTCTCACAAAAAGTGATAAGCTTGTGTGCCGCACTGAAATATATCTCCATTCTTTACGTTTATTGTGCCAATAGTTAATGCACTCGATATAGTGCAAAATTATTTTAATAAAGATACATTTGTAAGAACTTAATGAAACGGGTTCTTGAGCCGTGTTTACAGACAAATGTCTATTCATATAAATTGACTTACAAACTATCCATCAGCTACATTTGGGGTAATAGGTAGTCAATGGTTGACCTGATTCACGCACACACTTGATTTTATTTGTGATATTGTTTATTGGACAGATACACATATAGTTTTAGCAATTGAACTAGCCATGAATACGTATTATAAGCCTTAATATTTCACTGCTAAAAACGAGAAAACGCATTTGTTACGCAATTCAGAGAAACACATTTAAGATTACGAGTAAGTATTGATAAAAAAGCATCTGTTGTTTATACCAACAGAAACTGTCTATGATGCCTCAGATGTAAGTGTTTGATTAGTAACATCCTAGCTCGTGGGTTCTTAGATGTCAAAACAAGCCGTGTTAAAATCGTTTGGAGACAGAAAATTGCACTATTACTCGTTTTTTAATACATATACTTGAAAAAAATATGAAATATAAATGGATTTTCCCACAAATTAAATTGTTGAAGTCAAACGTTCAATCGGTCATAAACATAATTTAACATCTGTTTGCAACCTGTTGTTATGCTATCATATATTCAAAATGATTATGTTTTATGATTGCCATGTATGCGGAATTACCAAAAACCGAAATTGACGTGTAGCATGTACATGTATACTGTTATTGGAATTATTTTCGTGCTTTCAGAAACTCTCGAAGAAATCCATTGTGAACCGAATCTAATATGTCAAGATGTTCAAAAGATGTTTAAATAAACAACAACAGAAACAAAAAAATAGCTATAGATAAAACCCATGTTCTCGAAAATAACAAGAGTTGTCAGAGGACAGCTCGCTCGACTATTCAAAATGATTGTGGGTTAATCAAATGAATTCTTTTTCAATTCTTGTCCTTCATATACCCTGTATATAATAACAGTCAAAAATGATATACCTTGGTATACCTTATACCTTGCAAAAATAGGTTTATGAAGTCTAAAATCAAACCCATGCCTAGTTAGTGAGACATAAGCATAATAACACTGTGCATGCACACTTTAACCAAGTATCCAAGTTAAAAAGGGTCATAATTTATATAAAATTCAGTCCAAGAGTTATCTCCTTGGTTTTCTGATGTCCCTGAACACACTCCTTAACTTAACATAACTTTCTAGTCAATACCATAAACACTTCCTGAGAGATAAGCTGGATAGAAGCTTGCATGCAAAACTTTAACAAAAAGTCTAAGTCAAGAAGTGGCCCTAATCTGCATTATATTCAGTCAAAAACTGCCACTATAGTATGATACCACTGAACATATTTAAGAAGTTTCAAATCAAACCCATGCCTGGTTACTGAAATATAAGCATGAAATTCCTTTCATGCAAAACTTTAACCAGAATTTCTAAGTTAAAAAGGGGCCATAACTTGCAATATATTCCATCAAGAGTTATCTACCTTGATAGTATGATACCCCTAAACGTATTAAAGATGTTTCAAATTAAAATCATGCCTGGATACTGAGATATAAACATAAAAGTACCTTTCATGCAAAACTTTAACCAAAGTTTCTAAATTTAAAAAGGGGCCATAATTTGTATATATTATATATTCCATCAAGAGTTATCTACCTTGGTTGCCTGATGCCCCTGGACATTTTCATAAACCTTCAAGCCAATACCATCAATGGTTATTGAGATATAAGGTTGATAGTAACTTGCATGTAAAACTTTAACCAAAAGCTGCAACGCCAACGCCGACACAAGCTCTCATATTCTTCGAAAAGTCGATACTCAAGTATGATTTTCTTATACTTTAACTCCAACTTTACCCATTAGTTTCAAAAGGGATTTGTGTATGATACTCAAGTTTGACCCTGAGATCGCATTTCAAGAATACATGGCCAGAGCTCAAGCAGTTATACTTAAACTCCTATATTTTTGCATTTTGCAGGATTTTTGGTTAATTTCATAGATGGTACAACACAAAAAAGTTAAACCCCGCACAAACATATTGTTTTCTGAAAAATGAATATATGTAACCACAATATTTTATTTGAGGAAACTGAAAATTTGATATTACACATTACTTATTGTGCACTTTTTTAAATATGAGGTACAAGTGGCTTACCTTTTAGCCTCACTTTCGTCACGTAGGACCCAACGGCACCTAGGAGCACGCGGCTCTCGTGATCATTCAAAACAAGTATTTGGTCAATATACGAAGATACCTAATCTATTTTTTTTTATTTTGGACTGAACAAGAGCTGATGTCATTGGCTGAAAAGTGGGACCAACGGCAAAGAAACATTGTCGTACCTGCAAGAGGCATAGCTCTAATAGTAGCAAAATTTCAGGGATGAGAATCACGTAACCGTTGTCTGGATAGAGTTGTGAAATAAAATGACAACAAGAGCGCGTTTTCTCCTCAAAATCGCGTCATTTGCTTAATTATCGTACAGTTTTCGATTTATTCAAGAGCCTATGTTCTAGAGTCCCTTTCCCCGGGCAGGTAAGTACCATTTTCATTGCATAAATCCTTGTAGTTTTCTTAAACACCCTGCAGCAAAGTTGCGAATCGACAGACTTTTTCATCTGAATTCTTGGTAAAGTAGGCGAGATATTGTGTTTGTCCCCATAAATTCCATATTTAGTTTTTTGTTTGTTTGTTTTTTCAATCCTAAGGTGCACATTAGCATCTTTTTATGAAATATTGTAACAGTTCTGAATCGTTTTCAGTTTCTAGCAATGCTTGCATATGAAATATTCAGGCCATTTGAGCATCAGTATGTTGACTTTGTGTTTCAGGACCTATGCTTACTGTACAGCGAAAACGACGGAATAAATTCCTGTGAAACAGAAACGTGTAAGTCCTGAAAGGAAGACGCTGCTAGGACTATGCAAAACATACTTACAAAGTGAGTGCACCACTTTGATGTCTTAAAGGAAATTGTAATACGTAATTAAAAATTTGGACTATGAGATATGCTAAGTGATATTACCATTTTTGTGGGTTTCAAACAATACCATATCTTGAAAATTTCTGCCTAAATGGACGGAGATAACAGATAGCTTAATTTATGGTATATGAGAAAATATAAAAATCATCCAAGAACTTCAGCTGGTGGAGAAACCGATTAAGCATTTGCATTTTAACTTTTTTTCTTTCTCCTTTTGATTAGACTAAATTTGCACATAGGATTTTTCATGAACAACAACATTGATGTTTCTTTCCTAACAGATATCATGCGTTTGACTTGCCGGGCTTGGAGAAAGAAGTGCGAACACGTATCAACAAAATTGAACGCGGTCATGAGCGAGATGGAAAGAGCTAGATGTAATTACTCGACAATGCTCCCAACAAAACGAAAGGGGCTTACAAACATTAATGAGTGGTCACTGAATCACTGGTCTACTTAAAATGCAACGAACATTTTATTTAATATATAATTTAAGTTTGAAAAATGTCAAAGCATATTATGTGTTATTTTCGAAAATGATAACAGTAAGAGTGTTTTTTTTATTTTTGAAATATTGAAATAATTTTAAGGATAAAATATGTTAATTAATTAAAATGTTTGTTTGTTGGATTTTACGTCCCACCGACTGTATTTCAGTAATTTGGAGACGATGTCTACTTAAGACAGATATGGTGAGGCCACACTTCAGTAGCACGCCTTAGATATGTGGAATGATACCACACCCAGTCACATTATCCTGACACCGGGCCAACCAGTCCTGCAAATACCCTTATATGCTGAGCGCCAAGCAAGGGAGCTATAACAGTACCATTTTTCACGACTTTGGTATGTCGCGGCCGGGATCGAACCCACGACCTCCCGCTCCCGAGGCGGACGCTCTAACCACTCGGCCACCGGGGACGGTCAATAAAAATGATAAAAAAAGATATGAAACTCTCAATTCACTGTCCTTGGCTTTGCTCACTACGATTGTTAAAAATTGATGTATCATTTTAAGTTATTTAATGAGCAAGAAAGAACCTTTTTGTGGTAACTCATCACAAATGAATTAATCATTAAATAAATTCATGATAGTACATGATAAATAAGGCAGTAACTAGAGCACAGCTTTCCTTTGTGAGTGTCATATCTTGAAAGCGTTGTTCAATTATAATACATTTATATATAATCAATTATTGAATAGAGTTGGTTGTACTGAACCTCGCTCATTATATAAATACATACTTTTCTGGGCTCAATATCTTTCAAATAAATAAAACATTATGATAGAAAGTTCGCCTCTCTGAGACTTATCACAAATGACTGAAAAGTAAACATGTGCGTGTAATTATTGAGTCATGAATAATGAATCTCTCCTCTCTCCCCCGATTTTACAATGTTGGTGTGTCTATTTTTTTAAAAAATTTTTTTTAACAGAATGTCCATTTTAGACTTTAAATTTTTACAATTTGACTGAATTTTGATGACACATGCAATTGTCAACCTAGTTAAAATCATTTTTTTTTCTTTTTTGCAATGTTTTCGACGTTGTTATTATTAGCTGTTTACAAATGACTGCAATCATTAAGTACTTTACAAAATTTAATTATTATTTTATTTTAGCCACCCTTTTACCCATGTGAGTAACGGTATTTTTTCTATCACAATGATTATCTCCGCAAGGGCCTTAGACCTTAGGGGTCAAGGTCATTTGATAAAGGTCAGGTTACCTGGCTGGGAGAGCTTTTCAAGGTGCATGCAAGGGAATATATGTTGCAGTAGCTTTTCGTTGTTTTGTATTTTGCTTCGGTCTCGCGAGATGTTAGTTTTTCCTATAAATATATGCTCCTTTACAATTAAGGGAAATGACGAGTATTTATAACTACTGAAATATCAACGTAATACTATTCAGTATATGTACTTTAGATGTACCAAAGAAGTAAATGCCCTCGTTTAATACTATCCTTATTCATACATTGAACAGATGTTGTTTTTATTTATCAGAAATGACGTCAGGCTGATGTAATACAAGTCATCTATTATTTATCAATTTGAATGGTTTTATCAAAATGATGCAAGGGCATAAGAAAAAGAATTAAACCCAGGCATATATATAGGGTTAAATATTATTAAAAGATAAGTGTTTCTATGGAGAAAGAAATATTTGATTAAAAGTTTCCTGCAGATCTTAAATTCCATTACGTGAAATAAACTTTATTTAAGTGTTTTTTTTTCACAATAAATACAAGTTATATGAATAAATCTGATAATGAACATCGATATCAAATGAAAAAACAATAAGCAGCGGTTATAGAAGGATAAACATTTAAATCTTAGAATCTAACCAGACAAAGCCAGCAAACCGTTGAACAGAGATAAAATTCATGCCGCCTGTGAGCGCCTGATGTTTAACTGGTCCCGCAAGTCCGAAAGACAAGGCCATGCCAGTAGATATAAGATCTGCAACATGGCTACCAGCGACTATTAAAATTCGGTGAAATTTTGTCGTCATTATCTTTCTTCAAATGTTTTTTAAACAAAATTCCTTTAAGATACGTATATATTTTTCAGTAATTTTAAGCAAGCTGATATCTGTTAGTTACTAAAGGAAAGAAAAAAAAAAAAAAAACTCTTTTCAGTTGTAAGCCTCGTTTTTCCCCAGTCACGACTATCTCAACTGCTCATTTACTGAATCACAAACAAAACAATGATTCCCTTCGTGTTATCTAGGTCAACCACTGACAACCAATTATAAGCACTTGGAATGTTCATTGACTTATGAACAGCAGTTTATGAATATTGCATATGGATTAAAGTCCGTATAATATAAATATAGTCACGACCTTTAGATATGCAAATTAGCCAGACAACGCGTTTTGCGAAAAAAGGATACGAGGGGTGTTCGAAATGGATCCGGAAAAGTTCCGTTACTTTTTCATAAATATGATTATAGAATATAATTTTCGAAAGCGATACTTTGAACTTACATACTTTTCCGGATACTTTTCGAACATCCCTCCTATGTTCGATTAATTATAAACGTAGCATATCTAAGCACTAAAAAGTAAAAGTAGCAAGTAGTTGTGAAATATTGGACAGATATTAAACTGGATGTTTGTCGCTGAGTCCGCCAGTCTTCTGTCTGTCCATTTCTCTGCTAATTGTCAGTCGATTACCAAGCACCACTTCACAAATTTTAATGAACATATTTAAGTAAGCTTCAAAACAAATAAAAAAAGCATTACTTATAACATAACGACACAACAAAATTACAAACGCTATACGAGTAGGCCTATTTATATTGCTTATATCAAAACGTCCTAATATTAACAGCTTGTAAATGGAATATGTAATATGAACAAAAATTGCGTTAAAAAGTTGAAATATATACATACAGTGCATCGGGTCTTAAAGTTGTAGGAACTGTAGGAAACGGAAATGCTAGCTTAGAAAAATACATTAACGTATACATTTACAGTGATTTCTTTCTTAATAAAATATATACAAATGTGTGTAATAAGAGGCTTACTATGATATGTATACAGTTACGAGATATTAAGTTAATATGATATGAATACTGTTTATGATATGAATACAGTTTACGAGATATGAAGTTTATATGATATGAATACAGTTTACGTGATATGAAGCTTATATGATATGAATACAGTTTATGTGATATGAAGCTTATATGATATGAATACAGCTTACGTGATATGAAGCTTATATGATATGAATACAGCTTACGTTATATGAAGTTTATATGATATGAATACATTACGAGATATGAAGTTTATATGATATGTATGCAGTTTACGAGATATGAAGCTTATATGATATGAATACAGTTTACGTGATATGAAGCTATATGATATGAATACAGTTTACGAGATATGAAGTTTATATGATATGAATACAGCTTACGTTATATGAAGCTTATTTGATATGAATACAGTTTACGAGATAAGAAGCTTATATGATATGAATACAGTTTACGAGATATGAAGTTTATATGATATGAATATAGCTTACGTGATATGATATGAATACTGTTTACGAGATATGAAGCTTATATGATATGCATACAGCTCACGTGATATGAAGCTTATATGATATGTATACAGTTTACGAGATATGAAGTTTATATGATATTTATACAGTTTATGAGATATGAAGTATATATGATATGACGGGATATGAAGCTTATATGTTATGTATACAGTTTACGAGATATGAAGCTTATATGATATGAATACAGTTTACGAGATATGAAGTTTATATGATATGAATACAGTTTACGAGATATGAAGCTTATATGATATGAATACAGTATACGAGATATGAAGTTTATATGATATGAATACAGCTTACGTTATATGAAGCTTATACGATATGAATACAGCTTACGTGATATGAAACCTATATGATATGAATACTGTTTACGAGATATGAAGCTTATATGATATGCATACAGCTCACGTGATATGAAGCTTATATGATATGTATACAGTTTACGAGATATGAAGCTTATATGATATGTATACAGCTTACGAGATATGAAGTTATATGATATGAATACAGTTTACGAGATATGAAGCTTATATGATATGAATACAGTTTACGAGATATGAAGCTTATATGATATGAATACAGTTTACGAGATATGAAGTTTATATGATATGAATACAGTTTACGAGATATGAAGCTTATATGATATGAATACAGTTTACGAGATATGAAGCTTATATGATATGAATACAGTTTACGAGATATGAAGCTTATATGATATGTATACAGTTTACGAGATATGAAGTTTATATGATATGAATACAGTTTACAGTTTACGAGATATGAAGTTTATATGATAAGAATACAGTTTATGAGATATGAAGCTTATATGTCATGAATACAGTTTACGAGATATGAAGTTTATATGTTATGAATACAGCTTACGTGATATGAAAGAAGCAGAATCCACACCGTATATTTACCGGAACTCAAAGACTTTATAAAAGTTTAAATTTTATTTTATCTTACTTAAATTACGAAACGAAGTTACGTATATTGATCACTCATGATGGTTCTGGTGGTGGCGTATATGGCCATTATAGTGGGAAGAAGACGGAGAGCCCGGAGAATGTCCATGTGTCTGGACGGGCGACCACTGTACCTCCTCACGTACATGACACAGAAACGAACCCGAGACGCATTGGTGAGAAGCGAAGCTATACCACTACGCTAGCCAGCATCTTATAAACACCTCACCTTGAAGAAAATGTCGAATATTCTAGTTCGTGATTTTTCAAATGATTTAAGATTATTAAGAAATGTAATGAAACATACTTCAGTAATAGTTTCGTGCATGCTTTATGTCATATTTTATCATTAAAAATACGAAAAAAGGAGGGCTCAACCTGTGAAACAAACAATAGGCGTCGTGAAAATCGAAGTTTTATACATGAGGCTATTTCATAGTCCTCGAGTATGTAATGTATTATTTTATTCTCCAGTACACAACAAATTATTTTTTTAGAATTACAGAATATCACAAATGGCTGATTTCTATGACGACTGCCGTTTCTGATACTGCCTTCGTCCTCTTGCTCAAAACTTTGACGACGAACGTACAAACTGCACTGAAAGAGGCCACAGACGCGCTGAAAATGAAGGCTGCCTTTTGGGTGCCATAGGTGTCCGAGAATATACCTGGTAAAAGAGGGAGAGAGAAAATAATCGTAAATCATTCCAATCCCTGTAAATTCAATATATTAAATTTTAAAAGGTGTGTTTTCGACTCTTCGTCATAGGTTGTTTCTAGAATGATGATCGGCAATATCCAAACCACATACTTATTTTTCCAGTAAGAATTTTATGAACTCTGCATGTCAGACTCGATAAAACAGTTGCAAAGTGCGTACATGCGTTATATGCGGCTTCTGTTTTGCTATTTAGCTTTACGCTTACGCAAATCTGTACCTCAAGTTCTTACGTCCAATATCAGTTGCCTCTGTAAGTATATTTTACTTTAAGGTACGCTCTTTGTGGCATAATATATGTTTGTTTGACAATATATATATATATATATATATATATATATATATATATATATGCAAAAATGTGAATATTTGTATTTTTAAACTTTTTAATTTGTCTTATTAAAATTTGGATGCATTTATTTTTCAAGTCGTCGCTATGTTTTTAAAAATCTGATTTTTTAAGGTCATATATTTCAAAACGTTTTTCCTGAGCTTTAATTAATTGGGTTGTATGTAAGGCTCGTAAACAAAGTTTTAAAATCCGCTGCCTTCAAGTTTAGAGAGACGTTAGTAGATACCCATTAAATTAATAACGACAGAAGGCGTGCACATTTCGAATCGTATTACTTTTGATCAGTTAACACAAGTAATAGATTCATTACAGTTTTATTTTACAATTGTAGTGGTTGCTCCATTTTCGAAATTCAAACATAGGCCATGCTGACGCCGTGTTTCCATGCGGCGTCAATATATAGAGCTAGCCTTTTAGTTTTTCAATCGAATATCATTGCAGTAAACGAAAGAGTAGGTCTATTGCCAAGCGACAACTTGACAAATTAAAAGAAAAAAGATCTAAGGAGACATTTATAAAGTATAATCACATTTAATTTACATTTCTTCTAATGTATGTGGTTAATACAATCTAGGGGAATACAATTTCGATCTGGTTGCTCTTGCATAGTTGGCGTGAACGCATTTATAATCATATATATAAATTTATGATTTCAAAACCGTAGTTTATTTTTACATGAATCCACGATATTACCAAACACAAAAGCAACGAAATGTTTTTTACATAAATGCATTGACAGTAAGTCAAATTGCCATACCTGCAAGTGGCATGGCAACAATAGCAGAAAATCCAACTATAGCGTTGAATATTCCATATGCAACCTCGAAATTTGCGTCTATACTTTCAATAACTTCAGCAACTGCGGTGAAGAAAAATCCCAAGAATGCTCCTAAAAATAAAAATAGATTTTAGAGTTGTGCTTCAGTTATATAGCGACCTCAATTAAATTAGATACAGGACGAAGTCGAGTGCATACACTGAACAAAATTTTTAATTTTAAACATAAATTGTTCATACTATTATTTCTCACACTCTGTGGTATTGATTAAATTACAAAATCACCAGTCATACTGTCGTATCGTGGTAGCCAAAGGCTCTGGCCCGCTTTTCACCAGTTCTTTTTTCTTTATAGAAAATGTGTTTAGCGTAGAGGCGATATTTACCAAACTACCGCAAGTCAGAAATCCTGATATATAAATTTAT
The DNA here is from genome assembly GCA_021229015.1 of Solen grandis. NCBI lineage: Eukaryota > Metazoa > Mollusca > Bivalvia > Adapedonta > Solenidae > Solen > Solen grandis. Next base: position 53,099,006 of record CM037780.1, read on the forward strand.
TTATTAATATAGTTTTCAATTGATTAAATACATGTAAATACAGGTAGGGTATGTATCTACAGTATCCTGATAGCATCATACTTTCAAAGTTCATGGCAAATTTAAAACTAACTCATTGACATAATAACTGAAACGACAATTATTATAATCTACGAATTTTATTTCAATCCAGTATGTAAACGCGAGTCATGAGAACAGTGTATGTACACAATTACAGCAATACCTGAAAGAACACCCGTTAATGAAGATAAAACATAAGGATTCATCATCCAAAGTGGCAACGTAGATGAGACAGCAAACAGCACAAGGATACTGCCCAGAATAGTGAGCGAGTCCAGGCCAAAGAATCGGGCCAGGACCGCAACGCCCAGCCTTCCGACCAGTGATCCTACCCCCAGCACCATCCCTGCTATGTAAAGACTCTCATCGGACAGGGATTCCTCCTCTTTCAGTAGGTCAAGCAAGAAGGTAATGGGAATTAACACAACACCGAATGCCATGGCCGTGGCAAGACTTATTAAGAGATAACGGCTGTCTCTTAGTATTGTCACAACTGATTTAAGTCGTTTGGTACCTAAAACAACAAATCATTCAAGATGTATAATTTAAGGGCATGAAACGCGTATTTTTTTAACGTTCTAGGGTTTTGTCAGACTTTTTCGTTGAATTAACATGATGCTATCTATATAAGATCTCTTCTATGATTACAAGACTCTTCAATATCATCTTACTAAAAATTAAAAATAAGACCCAAGGTATTTTATTACTTATTACTTCTATTTAAGTAATGAGATACCGGTTCTCGGTTTTGATGCTAAGGTCTTTTCATGATATCTTTACTGTGGAAAGGTCAAGGACGCGGGAAGCCCATGAAGTGAAATAGCTCCCAGGATAAGAAATGTCCCTCTCCAACCAAACTGTTCCAGACAATAGGATATCAAAGGATTCAAACTCAGGTTTCCAATCGGCGCACCACAAGAGGCAATAGCCACGGCCATGGCGCGACCTTCCTTGAACTCTTTGACAAGGGCAGTGTAGGCAGCAAAATGTATCCCGCCAGCGCCGAAACCTACAACAAATTATCACATCGACATTTCATATTTTTGCATTTGTTCTAAAAACCATGTTTCCATATGTTTGGTCACTGGCAAATATATCATAATTCATAAAAATATAATATATAATAATTAAATATTAAAGATTAACGTTTAGCGTATATTGCAAAAAATTGTAGTACAAAAATACATGTATATTATTAAAATGTTTTTTAATAATGTCAAATAATTTATTTTCAAATTGAGTTCACAAGTATTTTTTTAATTCTATATTTTAGAACATTTAGATTTGGTTTGAAGAAAATGAACATTTCCCCCTAAAATTGTAGCAAAAATGAGACTTGCTAAAAATAATACCTGCCATAATGCCGTAAGTCAAGTATAATATCCTGTAGTCTTTGGCGAACTGACTTGTTACCATGCCAACCGTTGCAATTACTGTACTAGCACTGGCGACTTTCCTCTCTCCAAATGCAGGGACGAGAAATCCGAAAACTAAACCTGAAAAGTTGAAATTACATATTTAGACAAAGTTTATCCAGGGAATTGGTTAACATTACGTCGGTATCGGGTCAGTGTTGGTGTCGACGCGAAAAGTAAAATAATTTCTTTTCCATATTAGGTAAAAGAAATGCTTGGATATGCATACTAATTATCTTTTTACTGCCCCCACAATATACGATCTTTTTCTTAACAGAAAATGAAGGACTTGGGAAATTGTATCAATGACATGGGAAATGACTTGGGAAATTTTATCAATGACTTGGGAAATTTTATTAATATAAACTATTTGCTTTGCTTATTCTGCATACGGTATACAATTATATTTGATTGGAAATACTCTTGTTAAACTTTATACTTTTATGACCCGTCCAAGTGCCGAGTACTGATCCAACCCAGGAACAGTCAAGAGGGATTAAGTTTAAACTAAACACTACTTGATTGGTTGATCACATAAGGTAAGTGAAATATCTATATAAAAAGTGAATTCCATATATGCATGGCATGTAGAGTTTGAAATTCCAGTGTAAATTATTGCCTACCGTAGCCGCACAGAATGACTAAAGAAAAGCTTGCAATGTCCATTAGTATATAATTTGGTGTGCTATAAATTACAGGTCAAAAATGGTTTATTAGATCATGTTTAAAAAAAGTTAAACCTGTCGTAAGCGGTCAGTTTGTTTGTTTGTTGGGTTTTACGTCAGTATTTCAGTCATTTTGGACATAGCGCTGCCACACTGCAGTATCACTCCACAGACATGTGGCATGAAACATTATCCTGAAGCCGAACCAACCAGTCCTGGAACACCCCTTATTATGCTGAGCGCCAAGCAAGGGAATTATTCCAGTACCATTATTTACCACGTTGGTACGTCGCGGCTGGGAAACTAACCCACGACCTCTCGTTCCCGGGGCAGACTAACCACTCGGCCACCGGGGACGGTTTTAAGCGATCAGTCAAGGGAACAATGGTTAGTGACCGCTTACAGAGATGACCGCTAAATGAATGTTGCCGAAGTTCTAGTTTGGTAATGACCGCAAATGCAGGTTGAATTCTTAGAAAAAAAACCCAAAAAACAATTTCGTTGATATACATGTATTCGATATAATAATAATAATAATAATGATTCCAAAGTCAACAGCATTAACACAAACAAAACCAAAATTGAGAGTATTAAAATTATATAAAAATGACTTGTATGAAATTATAACTGCTTTCAATCAAGATGTATTGCTTAATGTCATTTAAGTATAGTACATGAAATTGGTTGTTTATTGATTGATTGATTATTTTAATTTATCGTCGCTTCGACAGTATTCCAGTCAAATAGCGACGTCCAGCTAATTATAGCTGGAGGAAGATCCCGGATCATTGAGGCCTCCAAACCACCGACCTACCGCAAGCCAGCTAGACGGCTTCCTCTCATGAAAATCCGAATGACCTTATCGGGACTCGAACCTACGCTGTGAGGGACTGAGTAAGTGTTAAAGTCAGCGATTTTACCCTCTCGGTCAGTAATTTGCTGTTGGCTCATCACAAAAAGAGATAAAAATGATAACATTAGTACGTTGGCATATTTCTGCCAGCCACTTATCCACTTAGTTACGTCGAAACTTTTCTGAAAACTTGTCAATACTCAGTTAGTATTTGGCAAGTAGAAAACTTTCATGTTATCTTCTTAGGTATCTAAACAGGACAAAACTGTCTGTTAGTGGCCACTACCGCCAGCTATATATTCATTTAAGTTACTTGGATATCTCGCTTTTTTGCAAGTTAGTCAGTTAAATTATGTGGATAACAATCATTTTTTCACATAATTATCCGGAAAAAGCATGATATCCAGTTAACCAAAGTGAATATGTGATTGGCAGTAGTGGGCACTAACAGACATTTTATTCCTGTTAAGATACCTAAGTGGATAACTTGAAAATTCTACTTGCCAGATAATATCTGAATATGTGACAATTTTTCAGAAAAGTTTCGACATAGCTAAGTTATGGGGGCATACTTCTGCTATGTCGAAACTTTTCTGAATAATTGTCACATAGTCAGTTAGTATCTGGCAAGTAGAACACTTTCGTGTTATCCTCTCAGGTATCTTAACAGAACAAAACTGCCTGTTAGTGCCCACTACTGCCAGCCATATATTCACTTAAGATAACTGGATATCTCGCCTTTTTTCAAGTTAGTCAATTAAATTATGTGGATAACAAACATTTTTTTCACATAATTATCTGGAAAAAGGCATGATATCCAGTTAAAAATAAGTGAGTATGTGATTGGCAGTAGTGGGCACTAACAGACAGTTTAGTCCTGTTATGATACCTAAGTAGATAACTTGAAAATTTGCTACTTGCCAGATACTAACTGAATATGTGACTTTTTTTCAGAAAAGTTTCAACATAGCTAAGTAGAAAAGTGGCTGGCAAAAATATGCCACCATACTAAGTGGATAAGTGGCTACCAGAAATATGCCACCATATATTAGCCAATTTAAATGAAATATATTGCGCATTTATACAGATATGCATTTAACTTCATTTGACATATAAATTCAATGCATTCATTGTGTAACGTTTAAGTATGAATAAGGTATGCATTTATAGAAGAAATACACCAAGCAGCTAAAATCCATCGATGACAAAGAATGATCACTACATGAAAATTGCTGACGCAGAATAAAGATCTTGGCTGACGGCATATGAATGGATTATCTTAAACTATATAATCACAAGGTTTTTCAGTGCCGTGCGAAAGTTCTTTGAGCATAGAAAATGAGATAATTTTATAAAGTGAAATACTGATTTTACAAACACTTTAAAAAGTGGCGTTGACATTCATTCACAATTTCACAAACAGCTTTTCTTGTATTTTACATTCCTGGTCTTCTCACACCGAAAGAAATATACATGAATGCATTTCATTAAGATTCAGTACATTGCATGTGAACTGTTGCATAGAAAATACATTCGTCCGCCTATTTTACCTAGCACTTTTTCTTCATTTAATATTCGCAAAGCCTGACTGATACATTTTTTTTTTAATACACATTTTTAACAATTTTGTGCCTAACTTGAACGATTAACTTCATGAATATGGTACAGAAATCGTTAAAATTCACATTAAAAAAAACAATTTGTTGTTATATATAGAGTATCCAAGGATTGTGAATAATGTGTATATACAATCCAAACAGGAAAAAAGTCAAGAAAGTCTATAAGTCACGCAAATACTTCCGTTACTGAATAGTGTAGCAGTTGTCCAGACAATTATTTATATCAAAGATATCCGGTGTGTTGCTTTGACCGAAAAACTGCCGCATTTAAAAAAATCACCTTAATATGTATAACAAGAAGGTACTGTAGGTAACAATAAAAAAACAACCAAAAACACCCTTGCCCGAGGAATCACCCTGAACATTTTCGCGAATTCAAAACACGTTTGGTCGGCAGAGATCTGACGACAGAATCTCACCAATTTCCCCCTTGTAAAACTATAGAAAAACTAAAGCCACAGTATCAGTGTTGAATTGTATGGACAGATACTGATAAAAGAAACAAATGAATACTTATTATTTCATTTTTATTATTTTATGCAGCCTTTTTTCTGCCTTTTTAAAAATTCATCCGAATCGAACTTGACTGTTCAACAGCTGAACGTTTAAGCTGCGGATTCTCTACAATTACTATTGAGCGTCTCGGCGACATTACTGATCTGATGGGTTTTTTTCGGTTTAGTCACAAAATGTTCTCAAAGCACTGGATTTCAAGTTAGCACAAGTGCTCATTTTCAAAGGAGTTCGGTATTTGAAACGACATGATGTACGTTTTCAATGGAAGAAGTTACCTACCTTCTTATTATATATAAAGTATTTTTTTTTTAATGGGCAGGCAGTAACATACCGTGTACATTGATTTACAATGCATTTGCAGAATACCATAATTCATCAGATTTATCAGCGGAAAAAATGCTCGCCATGAAAGAAAATTAAAAATATATATATAATATATATATATATATATATATATATATATATATATATATATTGCAACATTTTTGCCCGCCACCCTCAAATTTAATTAAATATACATGAATGAAAAAAAACTAAAATCAACCGAATAAATCAAAAGAAAATAACTACTTTGTCTCCCCCCACACACACTCATCAATTTTTAGAAAACTAAAAAAAAGTTTTTTTTTTTTTGCTTTTTTTAAATAAAAAAAAACATCTTGTAAACTTCCGATTCAACTATCACATAAACTAATACAGACAATTGTCATTTCTCCATACCTAAATTATTTGCTTTACTAAGAAATTTAATGTTTTTCTTTTTTAGTGCCCTACCCATAAAAAAGAAAATGTAAACGCTTTAAAACTAATTGGAGAAACGAAATGACAAATCTAGATTGTTTAGTTTAAGGAAATCGTTAAAAATTACATAGTTGGTACTTTTTGTAAAGATAATTTCTCGTACACTTTGTTAGATGTAATATATAGACATATTCAAATATGATTTTTATTAAAAAATGACATGATAATAACTCATGTATCTTAATCGCTTTTTTTTCATTTGCTACAGTTGCTTAAAGAAAAAATCAATCTAAATCTATTTACAGGGCTGACCGCGAAACTGTTCTAAGTGCATAAAGAAATAGAAAAAGATGGAACAGTTTCGCGGTCTGCCCTTGATCAATTTTCTATTTATTTATTTTATTTTATTATTTTTATTTTCAAAATTTTGACATTATGTTCGTTTAATGGACCTTTAAAGTGTTATCAGATGAAATCAAATTGACTTCGATAAAATATGTACAATATTGTCAATGATTTGTTTGGTTTACACATTTTCCATGAAATTAGCAACTGACCTAGCCAATATGGTTCGTTACGTAACTTGGTGGTCTTAGATTCGATCCCAAATCTCTACATAACAACGTCCTTTAAACGGTACAGGTACATAGATCTCCCCCGTGATTTACGCTCAGTTCATAATGGAGTTCCAGGACTGGTTGGCCCAGTGTCAGGATAATTTAACTGGATTTGATTAGGTGTGCTATCATGCCACTTGTCTGCAGTCTCTGTCTCAAGTCCCGAAATGACTAAAATATTGTTGGTAGGACGTTATTCCAAAACAAACAAAATTGACCTTGCCAAGGCCGGGATAAGCGGAACTTGAATTTCTTCTGCCTTAAGGAACTATCATTTATTTTACAACGAAATTCTCTTACATAATTCAGTAAATCACAGATAAACTATATTCTAAAGTCGAGTTCCGACAAAATATATCATCGAATCAGAATCCTAAAGACGAACCTAATGAAATGCTAGCAGCAATTTAATTCATTTACTATTATTTAACAGTATTTAAAAGTTTACCATTTGTTAATTTATGATCTGAAAACTTACCAGACAGCGCCAGTAAACCGTTAAACAAGGAAGCAATCCAGGCTGCCTCGGAGCGCCCCATGTCAAACTTGTCCCGGAGTTCACTGTACAAAAGTCCAAATGACAGAGCCATACCAAAAGATACAAGATTTGCAACATGGCTACCAGCGACCATTAAAAAGCGATGAAACGTTAAATTCATTTTCTTGTATTTTAGAAGTATGTCTCTAAAAGGTAGACGCTTTTTCCCCCTGTGGTATTAAATTATAATTACATAATATTCAGGAAAGCAGTCGTGTTTGACTTCTAAATAAGATGACATGTATCATGAATATACGCATGCGCGCAATGTTTGTAAAGTAGTCCTCGGTACTATCTTTTCATGTGTATAGGGACAAGAGGATTCCAGGTATCAGTTTTTTGTTTGTTTGTTTTGTAAATTTTGAATAATGTGTTTTATTTGTCAATATTTTTCTTCTTTTTTACTCAAACTGTAAAAAGCATTCCCAAACTGCATAAATATATTCCATGCAACACATGTTGCATATGCAAGCATATTTTATTTTACCTTATGTTTAGGTACAAGTTAGGTGACCTATTTCTGCCAGCCACTTATCCACTTTTGTCGAAACTTTTCTGAACAGTTACCACATATTCAGTCATTATCTGGCATATATAGAATTTTCGTGTTATTCTCTTCGGTAAAGACAAACTGCCCTTTAATGTCCACTAATGCCAACCAGATATTCATTTTAAGTTAACTGGATATCGTGCTTTTTTTAAGTTTAAACAGTTACATTATGTGGATAACAAGAATTTTTACATAAATATCTGGAAGAAAAACGTGATAAAGCTAACCTAATTTAATATGGCAGTAGCTGATTTGCATAATTATCGCAGCCGATTTAACTGTAACTGTATCACTCCGCGGTAAAATAGATATTAAATAAAATATACAGCGGAAGGAAGATCAAACCCCCACTAGGTACACATGTATACAACTTCTGAATGGAATCAGAATCATGACCCTTACTCAGATCATGTGAGGATCTAGCCAAACTTTCTTCTTCTTCTTATAGGATTTCTACAAGTCGGTGTCAAAGGTTTTTTTTCCAGAGTGGTTAAGGGCTCATTTCTTCTTCACTCTTTATATAATAGCCAAATCCGTAGGGAATGCGCGTGCGGATCATTTCGAATTTATAGCGCTCGATGCACTAAGACCCTACCGGCGGGGTTATCATGAAACAACATCCAATTCAGCGTGTGGGTGGAGTTTTTGCTTTATAATTATAACTACTTATGTAAATACTGCCTACATTCTCTCAGGACCATGAGAGCTCTGATTCGAGACGTACCATAGATCTAACCCATGAACTTTCTTTAGTATGTGCAGAAAAGCTCAAAGCCTACCTGATTGCCCCTTACAAGCAGACATAAATCAAATGTCCGTTTCATTAACAAATATATACATTTATGATGATAACTCTTCAACACAGGTATTGAATATCGTTATTCTTTACAATTTTACCCTTAAAAAGCGCAGATTTAAACAATATTGAAATAGATGGCGCTTGCAATTCTACATTAAAAATTCAAAAGTATGTTGTCACCATGAAGTTTAATTAATAAGATTTAAAAGGCACAATTGACCTTGTAGATATTTGGTAAAAAATCGAGTTCAATGGCTATAAGCTTATAAATAGACCAAATAAATGTCGGTATTTAAAGCTATCAATTATGTTCCATCAGAGAATTTCAATTCATATTTTAATTTACATCATTGTGGTTTATATGCCTTACTGTCGTTGTAGATAAATAAGTTAAGGTAATCCAGCCATCATCAAATTGTGATCATGTTCCATCAAGTGACCGTGGGATTTTTATAATCAAGACATTGAGCAAAAGAGCCAGTGGATGCTTGGGTCTGCACTTAAGTCTCTTTAGGTATTTGAAGGACCATGATCAAAATTTAATGATGGATGGATTACCTTAAACTGTGATATAAAAAAGATGATTTTTGTAGCTTCGTCTTATTCTCTTACGTGAGTTGGCTTAACTGATCAAAGATAAACATTAAACATGTAATAATTTCAGGTCAGGGTTTGCGTTTTAGAAAGCCGGGCTTATTCAGTTGCTGTTTGAGGGATGACTCTTATATATACATGTATATGTTTATAGACGGAAATATTAATTTACGACTTACAAAGATTTAAAAAAAGTACTGGTTGCTCTCTTGTTGGCGCTCATGATAATTGTAGTTCCAGGACTGGTTGGTCCGGTGTAAATCATGCCACATGCCTGCGGCGTTGTACTGCAGTGTGGCAGCACTTTATCTGTCTCAAGTAGACATTGTCTCCAAATGACTGAAATACTGTCGATGGGACGTACACTCAAGCAAGCAAACAAACACAGATTTTAAAAGGTTAACTTTCTTAAAACGCCCCAATTTTGCCGAATGTTAAACTATCCTACTAATGATGTTACGTATGGATCGTCATACCTGCCTTAACATAGGCAAAAACATTTAACGACGTGTGTTTGACATGCTATGATTCAAACAAAATGAAATGTGGTGCTATTTTCCAATACACCATGTGCGTTTGTCTCTTAATGCTGTACGATAGTCGTTGAATGACGCTACTGTGTCGTGACATGTTGTTCAAATATTGTAATATTATGAACATATCAAGTTATATGATTCTCTCATTTCGTTGTATGATGATCAAATATTGTTATATGATGTTCAAGCATCGTTATGATGTTCAAATACTGTAGTATGATGTTCGGACATCGTTATATGATGTTCAAATACCGTTCTATGATGTTCAAACATCATTATATGATGTTTAAATACTGTTATATGATGTTCAGACATCGTTATATGATGTTCAGATTTCGTTATATGATGTTAAAATACTGTTATATGATGTTCAAACATCGTTATATGATATTCGGACATCGTTATATGATGTTCAAATATCGTTATATGATATTCAGACATCGTTATATGATGTTCAAATACTGTTATGCGATGTTCAAATATCGTTATATGATATTCAGACATCGTTATATGATGTTCAAATATCGTTATATGATATTCAGACATCGATATATGATGTTCAAATACTGTTATATGATGTTAAAACATCGTTTTATGATGTCCAAAAATCGTTATATGATGTTCAAACATCGTTATATGATGTTCATTCCTTATGATATGATGTTTGAATACCAGGATGTTTTGTCATGTATTTCGTCATTACAAACTGCCCATTTACCATGATGGAATGTGTCTTTTGATCTTGAGGTGTCTAATATCAACACAATTTTTATTGTTATTTTTATTATTGTTATTATTATTATTATCATTATTATTATTGCCTGCTTTATTCATTTCAATATACACGATGCGTAATTAAAAACCGTATAAAAAACATTAAAACACACACACACACACACACACACACACACACACACACACAAAATCAAAACAAAAAACAACAAAAACAAACAACAACAACAAACAAACAAAACACTAAGTACGGATGTGTCATTTGCGCTTCTATCGATCGATATGGATCATTTAATGATTGACTTGGCTAGATTCAAGGATACCAAAATTGAAGGTTGAGACAAAATTTCAACTGAAATACAAGATAATATTTTAAAATGCATAAACACGCATATAATTAATTTGATTTAATTAGCGTGTATTAAAAACAATACCAACGTCGTAAAAATGGTACAGATATTGCTCTTTATCGCTTAGCATATAAGGGTAGTTCCAGGAATAGCTGTCTGTTGTCATGATAATGTGACTAGGTGTGGTATCATGCCACATGTCTTCATTGCTGTGTTCACTCCCGGTGACCGCATCAAACCAAAGATGTATAAAGTTTGTACCCGATGCACCATTGAGTGGCACTCGGCAAAATGGGGTTACTATGGGAACTAAGAGTACTCGATAAATACTGGTTCTACCCAGGAACTTGTCTCCCGTGTATCGGTGCTATACACCGGGCACGAAAAGGAACCAAGGGGTCTATTCGCAAAGAGCTAGGGTATCGCACCCGGACTCCGTGGCATCCAACTACTATTTCTTCCTTTGTTATCTCTTTAGCAAAGAAAATGTCTAAAATATGACCATGATAATCAGAAAATGATTGCTATCCATTACAATAAAAGAAAAAACAAGGAATGTGACTGATTATGGTATCATGCCACATATTTACCATGCGATGAGGCAGCACTATATTTGTATCATGTAGACAAATGTCCCAAAATGACCGAAATACTATTGATGAGATTTTAAACCAAAAACAAACATGATCAAAATTGCAAAGATTACCTTTATAACAGAAAATATCTTGCTTTTAATAAACATTCATAGTGGCATTATATCTGACAAACCAAATTCACATCGGTTACAAGGCGTCTTATCGCTGCTGATAGTTAAGAGAGAGAGAGAGAGAGAGAGAGAGAAAAGAAACGTGAGATACAAATGAAATATTATTAGGCAGTGACAAAAATATGAATGTTCCTTTTGGTTTTTGGCCCCGGTATATAAGAAATAACGCGTGGTATCCGGTCTAACTATTCCTCAACAGGTACTCACAGCCGGGAACCAACGATCATCGTATAATGACGTAATGTCAAAGTCGCACCAGCGTATGTGAAAGGACAGTGTAAATTTAGTTTCAGCAGGATATAATAGCCATTTGTGAACTCGCAATTCATTCGACTTTCAAATCAGTGTTGAAAGGCATTATAAAATAACAAATGACCGTATAATTACATAAAATAAACACAATGCTAGAAAAGACTAGCATTGTTTACTCTATATCAGCATGATAAAAGGACAAACAATCATCCTGTTATGAGCATCATAAAAACGAACATGACATCTTATAATACTAATTAGCATCGTAAAATATAAAAAAATATTATCATATTATGTGAGCTGGAAATGAAATAAGTATAAAGGATCATCATGAAATGACAAAAGGTAGTCGTGTAATGACATCGATCATCATTTTGTTTTAAGTTAGCATAATATAATGATAGATGAACATCGTATATTAATCATAAACAGTATATAATGGAATGTGGGCATCATACAGGCCGCAATCATCAGAGAAGACTTAAAGAACATCATATAATGACAAATGACAATCAAAGCATTAACAATGGTCAACATGTAATGTCATGTGAGCATCATAAAATGTACACTGATCATTGTATAATGCAAATGGGGACTATTTATATGCGAAAGGTCATAGTATATATATTTCTGAACAACAATAACTACGATTAGCACGAACCGTCATAGTGAACTACCATGAAATAATACGTCGGTCCATGTTAAGGCAGCTACGGCGTTCCGTAGTTACGCATTTAATTTGATTGAATGAGAACAATCTTGCAGCTATGGCAGCTATATGTCGAGTTCGATCTAACGTTTAGTAAAAAGGTTTCTGTTTTATAATTATATGCTTTGCGTGTCACTCTTTTTGAAAGGGACTATGTCCTTTTAGTATATGGAACGCCTCTTTATGACACCGCAATTCTCCAGTTTGCTTCAATAGATATTTGACAAATTGACAAACTTTGTAATATTTAGTTCGTCTGGCTCAAATTCCTCTAACATGCTACGTATTATTAAAGAAATAGTTAGAACACGTTCCATCACTCCTGTCTTACGAATTTAAGGCTGAAATGACAGTGTTTTTTAAGAAATAAAATCGCTCTAAGACCAAAACAATTAAAGTTAGTTTCCCAGACACCGCCGCATTCGTTTTTAATGGCCCGCTTCGTTTTTGAAAGGCCCCGACAGTTTTTTTTTTTGTTTTATTTTCCCCAAAAAACGTCGAATCCACAACTAACCGCTGTGGAAACAGCCACCAGCCACTGTTTATCTGTGCATGCTATAATACATGCATAGCGATGCCGAGTACAGGCACCCATGTCAATTGCGTCTCTGCCATCAAATTCCGATCCATTTTTACTTATTTTTCAAATGCGCTCCTACAACGCAGATTATGGCGAAGGGAAACAGAGAAACAGCATGTTTGGGTGATGGCAAATACTGTATTCTTTCTTTTGAAACGTGTCAAGAGTAATCGCATTTTAACAAGTTTGATATCTACAGGACAGAGGCTATGTAGCGTGCAACTCCCACTTTGGTCTTCTGTCTACCTACTTAACTTTTAAAAGTAATTGATAGCACCGACCGCCCGCTCTGGTAAACTTTTCCACTCGTTTTAAATAATACACTCATTCCAAAGAAGTACTTCCTGGTGTTCATGCGACTGTTTCTTAGCCAACTTCTTGCTGTGACCTTATGTTCTGTTTGTAGTGGCGAATGGCAGTAATTTCTTCTGTTCCAACTTGTCCTTCTCTGTCATGATCTTGTATGTCTGAATCATATCGCCACTCTTTCGTCTTTGGTCTGTAGTGCAACTCTTTAGCTGGATACAGTATCCACTAAATTCATGTCAAAATGATACAGAAACTGATCCTAAGGGCGCTGCATTCTTGTGACAATTGCATGTATGTTTTAATAGTAACCAAAATTGAGCATGTTTTTAGTCCCCTACCGGCTTCGCCGAAGGGGACTATAGGTTTATCCTCCGTCCGTCCTTCCGTCAGTCCGTCCGTAAGTCACACACATGTTTTCCGGACTTTTTTTCTAAACGCTTGCAGATATTCATCTAATTTTTGGTGTGTGAGTCTACTACCATGACTTACAGATCAAGTTTGAGTTTCGTTCCGGTCCACTGATTTTTGACGGAATTACGGCCCTTGGAATTAAAAAATTTCGTTAAAATAGCAGTTTTCCGGATTTTTTTTTCTAAACGCTTGCAGATATTCATCTAAATTTTGGTGTGTGAGTCTATCACCATGAGTTACAGATCAAGTTTGAGTTTCGTTCCGGTCCATTGATTTTTGACGGAATCACGGCCCTTGGAATTAGAACTTTTTTTTAAATAGCAGTTTCTCTGCACTCAGGTGTAATTAGCTGGATGTTGTTATATGACTGAAATAAACAGGTTGTGTTTGTGTGTGTGTTGGGGGGTCTTAGTTTTTCCATTTGCCGGTAGGGGACTTAGTATTGCCTAAGCAATACTTTCATAATACTTGTTTTTCCCTATTCCTTTTATTTAAAGGGAGGCCTTATTGTTTAAGAGGGGCACAGTTATTTATAGAATGTTAGATAATATATTATTATTCCGTCTTACTCTGTCTTAATGTCAAATACAAAAAAAGAAAGAAAAAAACGATTATCATCTACAGCATAAGGTACACGTGAAGAACATTATATATGGTCCTAAGACCGGTTGCTGCATTATTTTTTTTAACGTATTTTTCCTTTTCATAGTGGCAAGGACTATATTTATCTAAGAGTGTTTAAGTATAAGCATTTATTCCGGTCTCGGTTGTCGTATTTGTTCGATCCCCTGCCTCTTGACGCTTAGCATATAAAGACATTTCCAGGACTGGTTTGCTCGGTGTCAGAATAATGTGACTTGGTGTCTACGACGTGATGCTGCAGTGTGGTAGCACTACATCTGTCTCAAGCAGACATGATCTGCAAATGACTGAAATACTGTTGGTGTACTCTAAGTCATAAACTGCCAGTCATTTTAGCTCCTTTATTTAAGCAGAAATCTAGTTCCATAATTATTGTTATATTCCATTCTTACATGTTTTCATTTCAATATCGAAATACATTATTCTCGTAATTCAAGTTAAAATTGCGGTAGATAAATAGACCGATTTAAATTTAAAACAAATGTAAATAAATCGATCGTATCTTTCTAAAAACAATAATAAAAGGAATGAAAAGTTATTAATAAACTGTCCAATCACTTTGACATAAAAACAAATGTAAACTATTAAGGCTAACGTACTTTATTTTTATTTTTTTTAAATGTGATTTTTGGGCTCATATCAAAAATAAATATACTGAGTTTTTCTTCAGTTTATTGCTGATAAAACTAAACACAAATCATATGTATGTCTCTCATTAGACAGATCTTTTATGAGTGATACTGTCTGTCAAGCGCCTGAATATGTTTCAGTGAGATCTCGTTCAATCCCGTTCACCTGTTTTTTGTTGTTGTTTTTTTGTTGTTGTTGTTTTTTTGTCACGAGCAAATACGTTAATTCATCGGACCGTTCCATGTCTCTGTCAGGTTATTATGTCTATGGATTAACTAAGGGTTTTTAACAGCAGAATTCCAACTATATACCATCTCGTGTCCATTCCAATTCTGCTGGTAAATGGTCATATCGAAGTGCAGTATATCTGTAAAATTCACCGACTACTGGGCTGTGTTCCTGGCCTGCATGCTGGTGGGGTTGGGGTGGTTTCGGGCTTGCACTCATCATGGTCCTGAGTCCACCTATTATATGTTAGACCGTGGGACAAGAGATTTGGCAATAGTTTGGGACTGTAGCTCTTCCTCAATGAGAGGTTGCAGGTTTGAAGCGACATATTTATTTCTTGGCCACATTGACATTTATTGATTTTAAACTATGTGTGTCCTTTTGGCCATTGTCATTGAAATGAATGATATACTATTCATATCAAATATTTTTTCTTGTCCTAAAACAATCACCACATTTACTAGAACTACAAATACTCATATTATCATTTCTGCATTATCATAATCATGACTACTATTGCTACTACTTGTATTACTGCTGCAGCTGGTGCCAATGAGTTTTTCCCTTGTACACTTCAGGTTTGATCAAAGACGAGATGGGATCCTACGATGGATTTTTTTCTTATCCTCGGCTTATAGCCTTCTTATTTCCATACTGGCATCAGCTTAGAAGAGGAAGACAATGTCCAGAGTTTTTAAAGGTACAGAGCACCAAATATGTTTTAGTCAGGACATTGATATAGACAAATGAAATGAAAGTATATTGCTAATCATCTATAATATGTGAATGTAAAATTGCACAGAGATGATATTTATTGCAAAACCGGATACTGTCTGCTTTAAAAGATGGTTATTTGTACAGAGCAATCTCATTAAAACCATATCCTAAGTGACGCTCGTTAGGTACGCATTAAAGGTCGACTTTACTAGCCATTCAAAATGCTTGGGTATAACTTCGTAAATATATGCAAATAAACTACAGCGAACGGAAATTTTATTTTTGTGGATATCGTCAATGTATTTTGAAACGCACATTCTGATTGGATAATTTCGATATCTTTTTTATTATTAATACTCATGACTTAAAGGTCGACTTGTGATAACCGGGGCCTCCGTGGCCGAGAGGGTAAAGTCGCTGACTTTAACACTCACTCAGCCCCTCACCGCGTGGGTTCGAATCCCGGCAGGGTCATTCGGATTATCATGTGAGGAAGCCTTCCAGCTGGCTTGCGGTAGGTCGGTGGTTCCTCCATCAATCATTAGCTGGACGTCGCTATATGACTGAAATACTGTCGAAGCGACGGTAAACTCAACCTTTCACTGGATGTTATCAGAACTTCGTACCGTGGGGTATCGGAGCGAAAGCGAAGAGCTGATTTTAATGGGATTGTGAAAACTATAAAAGGGTTTAACTTTTACCTACTGTATTTTTACGCCATCTCTCTTTGTTTCTCTTCTTTCACACTTCTCATTCGCACTAGGGAATTAGCGTATACTGTAGACAGCTTAATATTATCTTCTTTATTTTACTAAATTCAACTTATACTACAAATGTACTATACAATAATGCTATTCTCTTTCGAATAACGTTTCACACGCGGTTCCATATGTCCAACAGACTCTCTCACATGCAACCAAATCATGCTCAAAGTGACACGGATAACTGAGCAGATAATTAGTACATAAACGGCTGGTTCTTAAAATGTTACGAAAGGTGAATTAAACAAATAAACACCAAACTATGTTAAAACGTCTTTATAATGATTCATAACAAATGGTCTAAAATAAGTTTTAAAAAAATTAAATTTTAAAATGTTAAATATAGTCATAATTTGCCTTGTAACAAAATTGATACTATGTACATGGATACCTTTGATATGCAATATAGTCAGTTCTATGATCATTTATATTTGTAAATGCACATATTATATATACGATTTTTTTTAAAATTTTATTTTGATATCCACCCCCTGATATATCTTTGATAAAGGTATAAATTATATCACGAACCTACATTAGGTAATGTAAGTCTCTGATTATATGCTGTCGACATTAGATAACATTTTATTTACCGTCATCTAGGACCCGATTATCATTGATTTTGTAATATAATTTTAGCAATATATATAATAGGGCCTACTAATTTTCCAAGTTGTTTTGAAATACACTATACTATGTAGGACAGTAATGAACGGACAAGAGTAAGGTTGTATTTCACTAGGTGCCGTATTAACCATGTTTTGGTTTGAAAAGAGAGAGAAATATTCATAAAAAAGAAGTTAGATCATAAATATTAACGTTGACAACACACACACATTACATAAACATATTGGAAGAACACACATTTATTCGGATTCAATTGCTTTATTTCAGATTTCGTTAATCACACTGCATGATATTCAGATGTATGACACACACACACACACACACACACACACGTCTTGCATTACTATCTTAGCGAGGTATTCCATGTGAGACTCATACCTCACTATTACGGTTTGTACCTCGATCTGTAAGTAAAAATATTGTAATAGCGAGGTACATTTTCCAAGGTATACCTCGGTATGTAATTTAACATCTAAACTTATCATTATTTCAGTCCCAAAATAAAACCAAACATAAAAGCTACATACAATAAGAACTCTAACCCTAACACTTACCCTGACACCAAAAAATTCAAATCGAGATACAAGATTTCTACCTCAAAAAGTTAGCTATACACACGCACACACTTTTATCAAAATTTAGAAATCATAAAAACAGAAATTAATCATCGAATTTCACTCGTGCTTAAGTCCAGCTTGAGAAAAAGCATCGGTGATGAGGAAGTAAAATAGACAAATTTTCTCCATAATAATACAATTTTCATGAAAAAAATATCAGGGCCCTGTGGTCTATGATTTAAATAAAAAAGAAGCAAAAATGATGTATAAAACTAGTATTTTAAAACATACTATACATGTTTAGCCCAAGAATTTAATAATAATAATATAAGAATTATTTTTTAAAAAAACGGCTTCAGTTGGAATTGAACTTGTGACTCCTTGCAAGGAAAAAGTATAGCTTGGAGCTAATTCAAGAATTGTTTATCTTTGGTGCAAATAAAGTTATTTATGGGTAGTTTGGTAAACCTAAATCAGCTTTCACTTTATATCTCCAAGTTAAGAAATGCACTGGAAGGAACTATTGGTTGGCTTAAACTTGTTATACTGCAAAGTTCAGTCCAGTTTCTGCGTTAATAGTTACTGATGATGCGTCGCATGACGTTATGTACACGGCTTCTTGACCAACCAGAAGAAAGCATTTTACATTGCAGTATATTAACACCTTAGCCAAATGTTGAATACTCGCGACAGCGCCATTTAATATACAAAATAGTAAGACTAAGACACGTGTGTTTGAATCGGCGAACGAACCAAATGAAAAACAAAATATAGACTCAAAACATGTAGCTGTCTATAAGCCCCCCCCCCCTCCCGTTCTCCTATATGTTTACAAAAAAGGGGGCCTCCGTGGCCGAGAGGGTAAAGTCGCTGACTTTAACACTCACTCAGCCCCTCACCACGTGGGTTTGAATCCCGACAGGATCATTCGGATTTTCATGTGAAAATATATGCATATGCATGTGGTAAATGGCTAAATGCCATAAAACGTTCAGTTAGCCGATGTGCCATGCATTTCATATGATGAGAAGTATCTAATTGTTCTCATGAAAAATACAATTGTACTAAATTAACATTGCCCGAGACGATCAATCCATGAACGTATCGTATCATTCCAGCGACTTGAAAATACTTTTCTGAATAAAAACATGAACGTAACATGGAAACACAATTGTGTACGACTCGTACGACTTTTTCTATATAACGTTATATGAATAATAACAAAATATTGCGAAACAAGTCTTTGAATGTTTGCGAAGCTTTAAGATCATACCCCTAATGTCATTGTAAATTATATAGTGGCTCGCAAAATATGAAATCATATAACTAATTTTCTTTATATCAAATAAATACTCATGTAAGATCCTCTATATGCACAATTTTCAAAATTTCTACAAATACCTGTACTTGCAAAGAGAGAAATAAATAGATGATATAGCAATAGAAAACTTAACATCTGCTTGCAGTTTAGTTTAAACATATTTTATTGCCATACATACTTACATACATACATACAAAGAACAAACCAAAAAGAAGAATGCAAATGGGTCAAGCCACAAGTTCAAAAACTTAGTTACGGCTCTCCCCCATTTAACCTATAATAACATGCAAACTCTGCTTGCACTGGCCATAATTTCCGAAGTTAAGAAAACTTCTCCCATTTATTTTATAGTCACCCTTAACAGTGGAATAAAACCAAGACACCGCGAAGTCAGTTGTTTTCATGTTTATTACTACGTACATCCGAACTATCGGTGAACTAGGATTAGGCTGAGATTTAGATTGAAAGTTTTTAAGACCCAATAAAAGACACACGAAATGAAATAAATCGAGGATGATTATTTTGGTATATGTGAAAGGTCAGGGGTTTAAAACAATTCATTGATACAAAATCACATGTCACCAGCCGCGAATGAATCATGACCCACTTCAATATCTCACCACATCGTATTTGTAATGGGCTTTAGTCCGGGCCGTTTTTTACTGGTCAAAATTTATTGATTTTTTTTATTGATCAATGACGTCAATTTTGTATTGTTAAAAACACTTGAATCCGACTATATAATATTTATAACCCATGGAATCATATTATAAGCCTATCCCAAATGAAAATTGAAAGTTGCACTGGAGAAAACTTTAATCTTCTTGTACAGGCTTTGCACCCACTCCCACTATTCCGAGCCTCATATATACTCAGAGGTGTTTTGCCGATAGTGCTAATACCAACATAAAAAAGGTTCCAATATGAAACTCCCTTGCATCCACTGTATTAATTATTGGAACCCTTGATAGTGCCGTGTGTCAGTGGTATCGTACATTACTGCGGAACCGAATGTTGTGCGTTCGAACATACATGACTTTAAATACCAGACGTGCAAAGTAGACTTTTACTTTGCAGATATGCAACGATGCCTCAAAGTGGACTCTGCACATGGAAAGGAAGAAGATAAATTGCAGGATCCGCGTATGAACAGACGCGTAGCTGCTGAACGCGGAATCTTCTATAAGATATACATCAAGGTCTCGTGGCCATCCCTAAACAGAAATACCCGACCCCTCTTTCCCGAACGTCACGCCTGTGCCATTACTTGAGTTATTTAAGTTGGGGTCTGATAAGCTATGGACTTTATGGGTTGGGACTTGACCAGTATGTTTCTGCGTACAAATCCTTAAGTTTGGTTAGCTTTCTGAGTTGTCCTGTTTGTATGGATATCCTAACTTAAGTAACATTTTCTGGGAAGTCCAAACTAAGGTATTTTGCGGAGCTGACCGATTCTAGTTTGACGCCAAGGAGGAAGTATAATGAGATGGGATAGGGTGTTTCCTTTTTGTGACGTGTATAACTTGAAACGTTGAGGGGTTAAATTTCATATGACACTCCAGCTCCCTCTTTTCTTATCGATTCAGGTCATTTTGGAGAAAACCCCATTGGTTTGCAGGCGTCAGAGCAAGATATCTGCAGTATCATCGACTTTGGGGTTGATATTTTGAAGGAGGTCATTGATATAAGCCAGAAACAGGAAGGGTCCAAGAACTGAGCCCTAATACTAGGATGGCAGAGTTGATGCCATTTAGGACTTCTGGGTGCATTTTAATTTTATAGCTTGACCTATGATTTCATAAACATGTCGAAGGCCTTACTGAAATATTACAGGCTTTTAATTTTAGAATGAAGTGCCTTAATCATTAACTAACATGACTCATTGTGTAATACATGTTTTAATGCTCCATTAAATGTCGATTTTCAGTACTTATTAAAGCAATTGAGAACGCCCAGAATACACCAGATTTCACCATCACATAAAAGAACAGAGGGCTAGCTTTGGTAAAAAAAATAATTTGTATACTGACCTCGCTTCGTACTGTAAGAATTATTAAATAATTATATCAACCTTTAGAACTATAGATAGTTTTACCACTCCCCGACCTCTCACTGAACTCACGAAAGTAACGGAAACTCACGGACAAAGCCGAAAGAAAGCAGTCTACCAACCCGGATATTGTTCAGGAACGATAACTACTTCCGGTGTGTTGAAGATGTCAACTGCCGATGAAAAATACAAGAAATTAGCGGCCGAATACGCAAAAGTATAAAATTGTTATTCTATTCAGTGATTAAAATTTACGTTTTACTATTCCTTTCATCATATATACGTTGGCATTTAAACAGTTTGTCAGATTTTAATTTAAAATTGTGTTAAATTATCCGAGAGAAACTCCTCCCACCTCAATATCACTGTCGTCACTGTTTTGCTCCTGGTGCCCATACAGTAGATTTAAATAAGACGGATACAGATTTTTCTATTTTGCATTCTGAAATGTTGGTAAATTATGATAAAAGTAAAGCAGACGTCTCGTTCTTCCACAGTATTTTAAACGACTAGATCTAAGTATCTATCCCCAAATTTTAGAAATCCCAACAGTAATCAGTATCAGTGTTGTTCCATCTCCCTGAAAATGATCATGCTGACTGGAGATTCATTCAAGATTTTCAAAGCTGTCTTGAGCAAACATCACAAGTAATAGAGCAGCAACTTATTCTCTTTAAGAATACAGTGCCAATTATCATTACTTATTTCCATTGTTCTATAAATTATCAAATTACTGTTCCCACATCAGTGACTATCCCTTCTCTTGATGATCATTTTTTATTTGGTAAATCAAGAGATTTTCATATGAATCATATAGGACCAGAAATTATATTTTCTTATATTTTCATTATTTCTCGCCAACACTCGGAAAAAGTCTGCAAATCTCTGATCCAAAACAGTTGAAAAGACCACAAGCATTATGTCATCAGAACATACAAGAAAGAACGGTGGAAAATGCAGCTAAATCTAGGGATCTTTACAATTTAGCAACATAATAAAATAATGCCACTTAAATAACAAATATTCAAATTCATGTACATCCATATTTCATCAGCTAGATTAGACCTTAAGTAAAAACATGTTACTAGGCTAAATTAAACTAGACAACAATAAAGTATTCAGTAAATGCATAAACAACAGGACCATGGAAAAAAAAGAAGTAAAACTAAATACCATGACACTACAGTACAGTGGGAGCAAACTGAATGACAGGCACTCACACTAATCATATTGCAAGCATAATATAAAAATTACATATGTAGGTCAGCAGTATTTAATTCAAATTATGGTAATTTTAAAAAAATGCTGAATGGTCTTTTTTAGCTGGTCTGTTTCAAAGCAAAAGTCGAGCTATTCAGATTTCTGGGTTGTCATTGTCATCGTTGTGTATAAACTTTAATGTAGCCCATTACTTAGACATGTAGAACAGACGAGCGTTGGCGTTGCTCTGCAGAGCTCGTTTTGCTTTGATATATATTGATCTTTATCTTATTCCCTTTTGGGACAGTCAAATGTACCATCAACTCTTCAATTACAGATAAATCAGATCACTTAATAAAACCAAGCAAAATCTTGTGTCGCAAGCTATTTGCTTATGGTCCCAATGCCAAAAAGTATTTCCCCCCCTCAGTCCGACAAAATGTACTGTAAATAAAAGTTATTACTAAATTGATTATTTTTGAACATACGTGATTTATTTCATAAATTTTGTTACTATGACATGAACTTTTCAATATCACAAGTAAAGCTCTATTCCAAACAAACAATCAATCAAACAATAATACCCACCCTGGTAAATTATTTTTTAGATGTCATTTTTAAAATGACCCTGAATTGTTTCTTCAGGGTTATCCTACATCCTATTAGAAATCCCTTTATTATGCAAGTATCTTGAGCCTTGCAATCTTGTCTCCAGGGTTTTCACTGACTCAGAAGAAGGGCCTCTGATTTCTTATGCAGACCTTATACAGATATCCCTTTTGGCAAATCTTTGTCCAGGACTACAGTTTTCATAATCATAGCTAGAAATCTTGAATTCTACCAGGACTTTTGTTCTTGAGACTACAAAGTGAAATCTAAACTTTACTTTGGCACACTTCTTAACATCTCTATTAAGGCATCCCATAGAATTGAAAGAAAAAAATGTGGTAGCAATTGTATGCTTGGTTATAAATTGGAACTCAAGATAGTAAAATTAATGGTTTGTCAGTAAAATTAATGGTTTGTCATGCATTCCATAAATTGTGCATATTGAATTACTGCCATAAATTAATATTGTTTCTTTTACACTTGGGACTTTTTTTCTCATTTTCAGCTTAAAGCCCAGATTCCTGTTCTAAAGAAAGCTTATCTGGATGAACAATCAGCACACAGTGAAATAAAGGTAATCTTAGTGCTTGAAATTCAAGAGTAACTATGCAGCTTTAGATGATATCATTATGTAAACCCTTTATTTTATATAGACTAATTTTGATGCATTGGCAGAGAAGACCCAGATCTCAGGGTCTCCTCTGTTTGCTCATATGATATTGTTGCTCAATTTCTCCACAGTCTGTGTGGAAAGGAAAAGTTCATGGTTTCATATACCATTTTAAATTCAGTTCATTAATATTCATTAAGTCATGAACTTGTACAAGAATATTCATGAAGTAAAGGGTTATCAATATCAAAATTCAGTGTTAAGTTATATCTGTACAGTCAGAGATTTAGCAGCTACATAAGAGGAAGAAATTTTTTGTAGCAAAAAATTATTTGCATATAAAATGTCATTATAAATGACATTGCTTAATGAAATATTCTTGATTTTTTATATAGCACCCTTTGATAGAAACATTATTCAGTTGAATTTAAAAGACAACTTAAAGGTTTGATTTCTACAGCACATTATAAATTGAGGTGATTGTCATCTTATGTACATTTACAGAACACGTTTAAAGAACGTGAGCAGACATTGCGTAAGTATGAGCAGGAAGTGGATAGTCTGACATTTCGTAACCAGCAGCTGTCCAAGCGATGTATCGTCCTTCAGGAGGAGCTTGAACAGCTCGAGTCCCACAAGAAAAAACACAAGGTAAGGGACTGTAACTTATGATACCGTCACTACTTTTTGGAGCTGGGATAGGAATAATGAAGTTCAGTTGGATAGTCTTGTGACAGATCAGTGTTTTATGTCAAGGCACTGCGATGGGTTTTTTTTTTAATCAACTCAGTGAAGCTCATGGTATAAAAGTAAACAATTTAAGTTGCATTATGGCCATTTGATGATAGCATAGATAGTATTTAACGGCGCTAATTTACCTCCTTTTATTGAAAAAAGGAAGTGGAATTGTTATCCATATATCATATGTTAATGATTAAAATGTTTAAAGGGGGCCTCTGTGGCAGAGAGGGTAAAGTCGCTGATTTAACACTCACTCAGCCCCTCACTGCGTGGGTTCGAATCCCAACAGGATCATTTGGATTTTCATGTGATGAAGCCTTCCAGCTGGCTTGTGGTAGGTCGGTGGTTCTTCCTGGATGCCTCCGTACCTCCTCTGTAATTAGCTGGACGTCGTGATATGACTGAAATACTGTTGAAGCGATGGTAAACTCAAATAGTAAAGTCAAGTTAAAATGTTTAAAGCAGTTTGTTGTTCTTCATAAATGATTTTTGA
>CM037780.1:53128918-53178918 GCA_021229015.1 Solen grandis
TTTATTTGTATTCTTGCAGGCTAATTTTACTTCATTTACTGATATATGATTAGTCTAGTGTTAAACTAAGAAATGTCCATCTACACTTCGACGAATTTCTAATTGGCCATCATATAAAATATGACATTATGCGACATATTTAATAAATTAATCTAAAGTTCGGTTATTTTTGTATTGTACACTCTGATCTAACGATTTCCTTAAGAAAAAACACGTATTCATGTACAAAATCACCCATGCGGAGCAATTGGTGCCAAAATAGCCTATGTGCTCGCATTCCTCGTGCACGGCATGGTAGTTGATGTATTCCATGTGGATTGTTTTTTATGAAAAATATTTAAATATGGCCAAAATGAGCATTGAAGAACTCACTCAATCCGTCGGAATGATTTGTGCCGGCACCCCCATCAGATATGTTACGCGCCATTATAAAAGTTGCATTGCGTTTTATTATTTGTTATTAAAGTCCCATTATATCATAGTTGTTCGAGCTAGATCTAAATACGAATGCATCTTTCTATGTGAACCTACATATTCTATAAGTAACTTAACCCTTTCCCTCATAGGGGAAACCATGAAAAGACCTATGCGAACAGCATAAAACCAGATCAGCCTGCGAGTTACTCAGGTTTTATGCTGTTCGCTGCTCCTCAGTGGTCTGGTAATGAGGATTTTACAATTAAATTTGGTAAGGTTTGAGTTTGGTTTTCTGCAGATCAGGCTTTATGTGATACCTATTGAGTGCGTCAAAATGAGTCTATATGAGGGAAAGGGTTAAGAAAATTTTGATGGATATAACTATCATTGAGCACTCAAGTCCGGAAGCACGTACGGGGCCCCTTAAAGCGCTAGATTCTTGTCCAGCTACTACATTCACATCTCAGGGAGCTCACGCATGTTACTTGTCAGATATGGGCGGGCATTCCGCAAAAGTATCTCCATAGATTCATTACATATCACTGTTGCTGGGACGTTAAATCCAACAAACAAACAAACAAACAAACAAACATTATATATCATTTGAGAAAAATGTGTCTTGCTGTAATTGTTTCCGAATTGCCTGAATAAATTTGAATTGAGTTGTTACAACCGCAGCAGGCGGACATACAAAGTATAGAAACGAAATCTATAAGTTTTGATTTGATCTTGCAGTTTTTTAATGTTAATTCTCTCTGTTAAGTTTGTTCCCGTGATCAAATGTCAAAGAAATTTTGCTGAAATATTGAGAATAAAATGACTTAAACTTATATTTAGTTATTTGTATTTTTGTCCGAATACTTTTTCTAACATATAATAAATACTACGTGGCCAATTAGAATTTCGTTTAAGTGTAATTCAGATTCGGTGTAGTTAGTATTGAATATGCCTAGTGTCATTAAGACCACGTAGTTTTGGAATCAAATTTTTCATTTGTTTAAATATGTGTAAATTATACTTCTAATATGATAACTCATACTTGTTGCCCTTTTTCCAGACCCTAGTACCACAAATGAGTTATCTGAGTCCTTTTTAATTCTAAACCATTCTTTTCTTTTCTTATTAGTGGTCTTTAAAGACAGGTTTAAGTGTATATGAGTTTTATATCATATAAAGTTATACATAATATTCCAGTTGTTGTTGTCGTTGTTATTGCCGATGACATTGATTTTCCGTATTACATTATGAAGTTCACTGAGTCACCATCCATACTCTACACTAATATTAATGGCCTATGGGGATGCACATTTCAGCGTGGTGCAAATGTTATGAAAGGGTTATATTATGACAGAGTCAGCTTGAACGGTAAATAATCGAACTATTCTCTCATAAAAAGAAGACGTGCAATTGTGTACACAATAGTTATGAAAATCATCTGTTTAGAGGTATTGCTGAAGATTAGCATTACAGAACAAATGCACTGTGACATTTTAATATGTATGAATGGCGTTTGAAATAATTTAGTATTAAAAAAAAAAACCAATGATGACATTTTTTTAAGGACGATAGTTTTTACTAATTTCCTTTTAAAAAATAAATAGCTTTTATTGTATACTTCGAATTTACGTAAAATCAAAACTAGCATTGTTTCTTTCGGCTATGTAAAAGTATAAGATATGAACTGCAATATGCAGAAAAATAAATAAATAAATAAATTTATGCAGTAAATCACAAATTGCACTTGATAATTGATTTTATATTTTGAACGTATATCTTGACGTTACACTTATTTGACGCAACATCGTGCGCAACGTCTATGTGAACACACACACACACACACACACACACACACACTACTAAGCTCCGTAGCTCCGAAAAACTATCAAAACAACGTAATGAGCACCTGTGCTTGCAACGATATTCTATGGTAGCATGCATTTCTCCACCGGACAACATTTCGTGACCAATTTTAGCAACACAATTTTCCCGCTTTTTTACTACGACAGAGAAATAGTTCCACATTTTGTTTTCTATATCATTACTCAGTGATGATATGTTATTTGATTTAAATACGATTGCATTATGGAAGACAAAGCTGAATTGTGCTGAAAATTACGGTGGCATAAAGAGGACATGGAAGATATTTTTTATATAACGTGCGCACGTAGTAGCTATTACGTGCGCACGTAATAGTTATCACGTTCGCACGCAGTAGTTAATACGTTCGCACGCAGTAGTTATCACGTTCGCACGTGATAGTCAACCAATAAGAATATCAGGAATGGAAGCCATATTTTCATGATGTAAATCGAAAATAAAAAGCTGTGACTTTATGAATTGTTTGATTAGTTAAAACCATCATGTCACTGCATGTGAGCCATGTTAACAAGAAATTAGAAATCAAAATGGAAGTATATTACTGAAATAATTGATTAACAGGGATATATAAAACTAACCTACAGTTGTTGTTTGTTTGTTGGGTTTAACGTTCCACTGACAGTATTTCAGTCGTTTGTTGTTGTTGTTGTTGTTGTTGTTGTATTGGGGTTTACCGTCGCTGCGATAGTATTTCAATCATATAGCGACGTCCAGCTAATTACAGGTGGAGTAAGAGCCCCGATTACACAGAGGTGCCCGGGTAGAACCACCGACCTACCGCAAGCCATCTGGAAGGCTTCCTCACATGAAAAATCCGAAGACCCTACCGGGATTCGAACCCACAGCGGTGAGGGGCTGAGAGATTTGTAGTCCACGACTGTAACCGCTCGGCCACGGTGGCCCCTCAGTCGTTTGGAAACTACATCTACATGAGACAGATATAGTGCTGTCACACTGCAGGATCTTAATGTAGACATGTGGTATGAAACACATCCAGTCACATCATACTAACTCCGGGCCAACCAGTCCTATAATTACCTTATATGTATGTTAAGTACCAACTACTGTGGTATATGTCAGTGGCGGATTCAAGGGGGGTGCACCCGGCGTGCGCCCCTCTAAAATTCCCCGACCATACATAATTGTAGGCATACAACCCCCCAAAAAATCACAAGAATGCACTATTTTACAGCTTTATGTCTTAAAAAATCGCACAAGAATTCCCCAAGATGCCTAGATGATAAAGGTTGTAGGATTATTTAAAGCAATACTAACATCTGATGAAGTAATTACTAGGGAAATGAAACTTTAAATAAAATTTACAAAAGGAAATGACTTGTATATTGTTGTAATCCGAACAATAAAATGATATGAGGATTTTAATACAACAGACATTACACAATGTTTACAGTCTTAGTTTCCGTGTTGATACATCTTCATAAGCAACAAGCTGCATGAAAAACTATCCATCTGTAGATACATGTTAAAGCACTTTTCACAAATGCTCTAAGAAGATAAGTAGTAAATAGCAGCTTTTGTAAACTAGATCTTACACAACCTACAATCAACTTATAAAATGAAATGGGTGACTATTACACTGTTGTTAGCAAAATTAAGTATGTTTTTGGGACTGGTGAAGTAGTAAAAATGCGCCCCCCCTTTTTTTGCATATCTTTATTTTCCTGGTATACCTTGCACCATTAAAGTAATATAAAATAGTGCCATCAAGGAGACATGGAAGATCTTTTTTATAAGGTGCAATAACCACTGTGTTCGCATGCAGTAGCTACAATATCCACATTCAGTAGTTATTGCGTTTGCACGTGGTAAATAAGGTTATCGTATGCTTAAACATAGTTATCACTTGTGCAAGTGTACAGGTACACATATCAGTGAATACACATTTCGTGATATGTCTATTATAGATTATGTCGATCGTAAGTAATATTGAATTTGAAATATAAGTATAGTTCAAGATGGAATTAACAGTTAAAAGGGGAGATGACGA
Organism: Solen grandis; assembly: GCA_021229015.1. NCBI lineage: Eukaryota > Metazoa > Mollusca > Bivalvia > Adapedonta > Solenidae > Solen > Solen grandis. The sequence goes on from CM037780.1 coordinate 53,133,222, forward strand.
AACTTTGGGATAACTACGAGGGAAAGACGCTCCAGACTTCCGATTTCCTGAAGGCCGTCGGTCATCTGTATGCCCAATATAATTATCTACTAAATAAGTTTTCATATATTAGTTCATCATTTTGAAAAAAATAGTTTAATTGGTCACTGTGTGTGTGTGTGTGTGAGCATTTTTTGTCCAAATTAATGAAATGATTGGGCCCATGAAAGCAGGGTCAACGTCCCGAGCCCTGGGTGCACAATATATATATATTGTATATAAAACCATATTATGTGTAGCAGATGCTTTCAACAAACTAAATATACACAAATACTAAAATGTATAATACTTTACATTTTTTAGAATTAGACCTGTGATCATGGTATAACCTATTTATTAGTTCATTAAAGACACTTAAAAGACATAAATTTTATTGTTTCTATAAATTCTTGGTGCCGAGTCGCCTACGTACAGACCGAAAGACAATTTTCTTTAAACAACAGCTCCTCCTAAACCACTTGGCCAAATTTGATGAAAATTGCCTGGGATATTCCTTGCATAAAGCTCTACCAAAGTTGTTCAAATGGTTCCGGTCCGTTGCATATCTGGATCACAGGAACTAAAAAAGGATTTTTAAAGTGAAATCTTATAAAATCTCGAAACCGCAAGGCATAGAACTAAGATATTTTGTCTTATGGACCTTTATCAAGTTTGTTCAAATCATGACCCTTGGGTCAAAATTGGCCCTGCCCCAGGGGTCACTTCTACAAAGTTTCTTCAAATCATGGCCCTTGGGTCAAAACTGGCCCTGCTGGTCACTTGATGTTACATAGACTTATATTGGAGTTTAGATATTTGGTATGTAACATGGCCTAGAAGACCTTAACCAATTTTGTCCAAATCATGGCCCTGGGGTCAAAATTGGCCCCGCCCCAGGGGTCACTTGATTTTACGTAGACTTGTTTAGGAAAAACCTTCAAAAGATCTTCTTCTTAGCAACCACAAGGTCTGGAGTTTCCTTGTTTGGTGTGTAACATGGACTATTAGTGTAAGACCTTTTCTATGTTTGTTCAAATCATGGCCCTGGGGTCAAAATTGACCCCATCTTTAGTGTCACTTGATTATATATAGACTTATACAGAAAACTAGAACTCCGGGAGTTGGATATGTCGCCTGACGATGACTTATCTATTGACAGTAAAGATGCCAGTTTGTCTCTTTCTTTTAAGGATGGGGTATCACTCCGGGTCATTGCAAGAAACAAACATATCAAGTCTCAAGTCATTCAAACGTATGGTGAAAAAGCTATGCTCCGGACAAGAAATGCTCAAAGAAAATCTAACAAAGGGGAATAACTCAAAAAGCGCACACGGTAGAGTTATGATTCTTGTGCACTACACTCCTTATGGAGTGCATATGTCTGTGCAGGAGCGTGGCTAAAATGATTCGGGGTAAAAAACGTTGTAAGAATGTAGTAAGGTAAGCGTAGAAGCATCGTGGCAAGATCTTCATTATCGTAATAACATCGTAGTGCAATCGGCGAATAATCGAACTACATTTATACCACTTTTCCGATGGTATCCTTATTTAGTTGAAGAATGACGTCGTGTTTTCCAATCTTAACTCAGTTCAAACTGAAACCTTCTATGAATACCATATACATTGAATTTAAATCAATAATGTACTAAGATGGATTCAGTTTATGAGACTCGAATTCGTAGTTCATGAACTATTTCCTCATATCAAGGAAATTATTTCTTTTGTTATTTTTTTCCGTATGGATAATTTGTTGAGTTTCTTTTATACAAGATGAAATTTCTATCAAAACAAAATATATTTTATTGAGATTGAATTTGAAATATTAACAATTGAATATAAGCAGCAAATAGAAAATAATATGTATATTTTTATTCAAATGTATATCATTTAAATTTCGAATTCAGAACCACTTTTTGTATTTTTTTTCAAACTGCTTTCTTTCTTTTGCAATGAACTATACTTTATTGAGGTAAAATGTTAACCAGTAACCCGTGTTTGCTCTCAAATATTACATATCGAAGATGTTTCGCCTTTATATCTATATTTTCTGCATATAATATATAAACAGTTGTTATCTTTTTAAGACAAACAGAAGATTTAAATAAATAGTGGAAAACAAAATAAAGAAATCTGATATTGTTTTTAAATATGATGAATAACAAGATATATCTAGTCACCATAAACATTGAACTTAAATCAATAATGTCCTTGTATGGATTGTGTTTATAAGGCTAGAATTCGTAGTACAGGAACTATTTCTTTATATCATGGAAATAATTTCTTCTGTTACTTTTTTTCTTTCTGTATAATTTGTAGACATTCTTTTATACAAGGCGAATTTTCTATTAAAATAAAATATACTTCATTCAGATTGAAGTCATTAAATTTAATCAAAATATACAGAAAATATTTCGCATTTATGTCTATAGTTTCTGCATTTTATTCATAAACGCTAAGTATCTATAACAAACAAAAAACTGCAATAACTGGCCGTAAGCAGAACAATAAAATCTAACAGTAGTTTTCTTATTGCGAATAACACTAAACATATTAAGCCTTAACGCCGTATATCGTCCATTGAAAGTCAGAAGGGGCTATCAGCCTTCTTTTTACATATGCTGATAACCCCTTCTGGCTTTCAATGGACGATATGTATGTTTTACATGATTTTTTTTTATATAAGATATACCTGAAATAATTATGTATTTTTATTCAAATGAATATCATTCAAATAACATATATCGAACAATTTCGCATTGATATCTTTATTTTCTGCATATCATATAACATTCAAATTTCGAACTCAGAACCACGTCTAACATTTTTTTTTATTTTATACAAATTATATTTTCTTCTGTTAGAAGTAACTGTATTTTATTGAACTAACCCTTTCCCTCATATAGACTCATTTTGACGCCCTCAATAGGTATCACATAAAGCCTGATCTGCAGAAAACCACAGTTAAACCTTACCAAATTTAATTACAAAATCCTCATTTCAAGACCACTGAGGAGCAGCGAACAGCATAAAACCTGATCAGCCTGCGAGTTACTCGCAGGCTGATCTGGTTTTATGCTGTTCGCATAGGTCTTTCATGGTGTCCTCTATGAGGGAAAGGGATAAGATGTTAAGCATCAGACCGTGTTTGCTCTCAAATAACACGTATAGAAAATTTTTCTGTATTTTCTGCAAATTATACATGAACAGTTGTTATCTTTTTAAAACAAACAAGAACATTTAAATAATTAAGTGAAAACTATAAAACGAAATTTAATATTTATTTTCTATATGATCAATAACAATGTATATATGCACCATAAACATTGAATGTAAATCAATATCGTCCTAGTATGGATTGAGTTCATATGACTTGAATTAGTAGTATATGAACTATTTCTTGATATGATGGACATCATTTCTACTGTTACTTGTATTCTGTCTGCATAATTTGTGGAGATTTTTATACATGGTGAATTTTGTATTTAAATTGGATACACTTTATTGAGACTGAAGTTGAAATGTTAACTATTATATTTAACCAAATATATAGAAAATATTTCGCCTAAAATTATGTCTATATTTTCTGTATATTATATTGAAACGTCCCCAGGGTCTGCTCCTGCACGTATCAATATATAAACGTGCGCTGTTTTACGGCGCACGTGCGGGGTTGTAACCTGAAAACTACAAAGACAATTTCAGAACATACAATAAATTTTATTTACAATATTAACAATAATAATTCATAATTGATCAGTAGATGATAATGCCAGGGGTCACGTTCGTCTAGGATGGCAGCAACACGGCTAGGTTGACAGCAACACGGCTCTCTGGTCCTCTACCTGAACTAACTATAATGTCTATTGTGATGAAGTTAGTTCGCCGATGGCTGTAGATTTTTCTATGGTGGTCTGTTTGATTTATCAATGTGATAACATAGTAGAGATAGATTGTTCTCTTGAGTATTATTATAATTATTTATAATAATATAATGATGTAGAAAATATTTATTTTCTACCCTTGTTGATATAATAAAAGTGGTGAAATATATATCTTGTTGTTTACTTCCAATATATATGAAAACGAGATGGGTATCTATTTTTAGCTCTCCTATGGCGAGATGTAAACAAGAATGGATGGCGGATCTTATTTAAAATCAGTCTGTAATACTCGCCATAGATCTGCAATATAACAGATATAATCTAAATTATAACTCTGGCGAAATGATATTAATATCTCACCCTCCTAGTTGATGGGCTTAGAGGCCTGGCTTTCATGGCGAGATGAAGATTTTGGCGAGAATAAAGTCGGGGATAAAAATCTCTGGGATAAAGCCGAGGTTCTAACCTGGTACTGACGACTCGCCAAAGGCCCGCGCGGCCTTATATTAGCAGCTATATAATAAAGTATAGCTGCGGTTTACTGTGAGGGCAATACCTTTAGTGCTTTGATTGGCATCGTGGCATTGCGATTCTTACGGGAGTGCTAGTTTTATGATTCACATCAAAAGTTCATTGGGCCCCTTTTTGGTACCTCCAATTTCTAATTTACGAGTTTCGTCAATAGGAGTGGTACCAAAATCTGATGGTGGTTGGCGTCTCATTACTCACCTTTCATACCTAACTAATGAAAGTGTCAATGATGGAATATATGATACATTAAGCACAGTACATTATACAACTTTTGACAAGGTAGCTGACATGGTTTTCGCTTAGGTAGGTCGGCACTGATGGCAAAAAGGGATGTGAAATCAGCTTTTCGTCTTCTTCCAATTCACCCTGGAGATTTTCATTTGTTAGGCATTTGTTTGGATGGGAAATACTACATAGACAAATGCTTGCCTATGGGTTGCAAGATATCTTGCCGATTTTTTGAAAGGTTTTCCTCTTTTATCCATTGGTTAATTTCTTACAAAACTCAGAAGCAAACACTTGATCATTATCTGGATGATTTCTTCTTTGCTGGAGCGGCTGGTACCCAACATTGTCAGGAGCTAGCTTCAACCTTCAACAAGGTATGTGAGGAGCTGAATGTCCCGATTGCAGTTGATAAATCAGTGGGGCCTACAACTGTCATAGTGATCCTTGGTCTTGAGATTGATTCAGATGAGTTAGTTGTACGGATACCACAAGAAAAACTTGGCCAGCTCCTGGATCTGCTTACTTCTCTAAGGACTCGGAAGAAAGTGTCCAAACGAGAGTTAGAAAGCTGGGTTGGTAAATTAAACTTTGTTTGCAAGGCAGTCCGTTCAAGTCGGGCTTTCCTCCGTAGGTTTTATGATCTTTTGAGGGGTTTGAAACAGCCTCATCACAAGGTTCGTTTATCTCGGGCGATTAAAGAGGACATTAGTATTTGGATAGAATATTTGACAGGCTTTAACGGGGTTACGCACATTCCGGAACAAGTTTGGTTGAACAATGAAACTTTGCAGTTGTTCACTGATAGTGCTGGGGGAGCTGATCTTGTTTGTAGTTGCTATTTTAATGGCAAGTGGTGTTTCTACCAATGGCCAGAACACTGGGCGGGTTGTCAGATCTTGCGGGACATGACTTTCTTGGAAATGGCCCCCGTACTTTTGGCGGTTAATTTATGGGGTCCTCTTTTGTCCAACAAACGGATTGTATTGCACATAGACAATGAGGCCTTAGTTGTGGTGTTGAACAAGCAGTCATGTAGGGCTTCACGTTTGATGTATCTAGTTAGACAGTTTGTGTTACTGACAATGCAATTTAACATCATTTTTCGTTCAGTTCATATTGCGTCTGCTTCAAATGATATAGCTGATTCTATTTCTCGCAAGCAGTGGTCCAGATTTCGATAGTTGGCACCAGACGCAGATGCAATCCCAGCACCAGTACCTGCGTGTTTCCACTTGCTGATGTGCAAGATGAAGTTAGCAGACTCCTGAATGCATCTTTAGCTCCAAATACACAAAATGTTTATAAGACTGGCTTGTCAAAATTTGAAGCTTTTCGTACGCTTTATGGTTTTGTAGATGCATGGCCTCCACAAGTTAGTGAAGTAGTGCAATTTGCAGCATATGTATCTTTGCAAGGCTTCTCATTCAAAACAATGTGTACATATATGGCAGCTTTAAGTTTCTTTTGCAAAATTAAACAAGTTCAAGATGTAACTAAAAAATTTTTGGTTAGCAAAGTGTTTGAAGGTTATCGTAGATCACATGTACATGGGCTGACACTCGTTTGCCTATCACACATGATATTTTTTTTCTGGGTTATAAACAAGTTGCCATCAGTCTGTTCCAAAACCTTTGAAACAAAATTGTTTTCGGCGGCCTATGCTCTGGCCTATTTTGGTTTATTCAGAGTGGGCGAGTTGACTGTATCCGGGCAGGGGCAAAAACATGTGGTATTGCAGGATTGTGACGTACATGTTGTAGCTGATGGTATAAAGCTAAGGGAAAATATCCTATTCTCCAAAACTGATCAGGTAGGCAGGGGGACAGTTGTTTTGATACCACAGGTCAATATCTGTACTTGTCCGGTTAGGCTGATGCAAAAATATCTTTCTGTTCGACCACCAGCAGTTGGTCCATTATTCATTCATTTTAATGGCAAACCTCTGACCCGTTACCAATTTTCAGCAGTTCTGAATAAGACAATTAAGGCATTGGGTTTGCCAGGAAATCAGTTCAAGTCACATTCATTTAGGATTGGGGCAGCTTCCACCTTGGCTAAGTTAGGTTTCTCAGCTGAAGAGATAAAAATTGCTGGACGCTGGAAATCTGATGCTTACAAGTCATACATCAGACCAGCTGTTCATCATTTACCTTTGATGATGTAAAACTGTGATGAGACACACCATATCCTGCCTCTATATTAACCATATCCAAGTATTTTTAGGTCCAGCAACTGTATGGTGTGTTGGTTCCAGTCTCATTAAACAGGCCTATTTAGCAGCACGTTCTCGTCCAGACGGGATTCATCTGGGATTAGCCTCTGCCAATAATCACATTTGGTGGCAGGGATACAGCGGCTTAGGTTTGGCCACTCTACAACGGAAGCTGAGTACTTTGTTAGAGTTGGGAGTCTGCTCCAGACATATTGCTTGTACATTGTGGTGGAAATGATTTAGGTCGTTATCCGGTTTGGCGGATTAGGCAAATAGTGTCAGAGCTTGTAAATTTTCTCAATTGTAATTTTCCACAGTCAAAAATAGTGTGGTCACAAATATTGCCTCGTATGTCTTGGAGATATTCAACTAACAATGCTGCCATGCATAGATCTAGGCAACGGGTAAATAACCACGCAGCAAACCTTTTCATTAATAGACATGGCTGTTATTTAAAGCATCCAAACCTTCAGGTAGTTAACCAGAGATTATTCCAGCCTGATGGTGTGCATTTGTCTACAGTAGGCAATGATATTTTTCTGAATCAAATATCAGCTGCGTTATTGACTTTAAATAATTCACATATCCGTGTATTCATCTAGTAAGCAAACTTAGGGCTGCGGCTTTCATGTTTTCGCATCGGCCAACGGGTTGGCGGTGGCCTGGTTCGCTGCGTGTCTGTCGGATGCAGCATCACCAGTCCATTTGGCGGTTGCGAAAAAAACATTACAGTGTTTTTGAAGGACAGTTTAACCTGACTTCTGTATCCCAGGGTTAGGTCCATTTACAAATTGCAAAACTAATTGAATCTTTAAGTTGTAATGTTTGCTTGCAAAAGTTTTAACTTGTGAAATCAAAAGTTATAAATTGATTGTGTGACTTGATTGCACCTCATTTGGAGGTTTAGTGAATTGTGAAATGCTTGACTTGATTGTACCTCATTTGGAGGTTTATTGAATTGTGAATTGCTTGACTTGATTGTACCTCATTTGGAGGTTTATTGTATTGTGAACTTATTATTAGTGTACCTCGGCTTGAGGTTTGTGGGCCTGCCATTCCGAGTCTGTCGGCGGCCCAAATTTTGTAATGTTAAGTAAATGAAAGCCGCAGCCATATTATTGCCACATTCTTAATAAATATAAACTACACTTGGTATTGTTTTGTGTATGTGCATCCGCAGTAAAGTTTTTGGATGACGTGACGTCATCGCCAAATAAATATACGTCATCCGCCAAAAATCTTACTTCGCAACGTCTCGGATAGTAGAATACGTCAAAAAGATCAGAGTAACTCGATTAGGTTCTCCTTATTCTATATTTGGATATCCGATCGAGTCAATCAAGAAGCACATGTATGAACACCAAACACGGAGAGGATGCAAGACAAAATCGTGGGAAATATGCATTTCAAAGTCATCTTTAATGAGTGTATAGGTATTTAAAGATCGCTATTACATTTTACATGTATGCAATAGTGATCGTAGATGCAGCGCATCGCGTGACAATGGATCTTGCACGAGGTGATGAGCTTGGGAGGTTCGTTACAATATATAGACTCTAATTATCTATCTTTATCAAACAAGAAACTGTAAATGAATGGTCGTAAACTGTATAAAGAAATATAACATTAGTTTTTTTTTTTTTTTTTTTTTTTTTTTTTTTTTTTTTGCGAATAACAATGCATATATTCACCGTAAACACGGTGATTTTATTTTTTTTCAATTTCGGCTTTATATATGTCCAAAAAATATATGAATATTTTCATTTAAAAGTATATTATTCAAATTTCGAACAATGAACCACGTCTGATGTTTTTGTATTTTATGCAAATAATTATTTTTCTATTAAAATGAACTATACATTATGGAGGTAAATGTTAACCGTCAAGCCGTGTTTGCTCTCAAACTAAATATATAGAAGAATTTGCCTTTTTATCTACATCTTTTGCATACTATATATAAACAGTGGTTGTCTTTTTAAGACAAGAAAGAACATTTAAATAAATACACATGTAGTGAAAAACTACACAACGATAACAGTCGACATAACAATGAGATCCCCGGATGTCGACCTCCCTCAATTGAAATTCAAAAGAACTAAGAGCAGCCACGCGACAAACGCAATGCCTGCGTACGCTCGACGTATGCTCACCGTGATTTCTAAGGCTATCGTAGGGTTAAAAAATGTTATAGTGGCCGAGTGATGACCGGTTACGGCAAATATTTTGCGGCTGCCGCAGATATTTCAAGTTTTTTTGCTAACTCGTACGTACGCCGTAACGCAAAGACGACTTAGGTAAAAACACTGGAAAAGGCCATCATATTTTATTTTGGACAGTGAAAACCGTAAACACAAGCTACAAATCGTTTGAATGATCAGACATTGGTTTTTGGAAACCTTTTTTCTCGACCGCCACCTTTTGTTTCTTAAGAAAGTCTGATCTTGTTATATAATGAAATTTGTCTGTAAAGTATGATGTCCGTACATACGAAAAAGAAAGGCATCTCATTAAAATCATATCCTAATTGCGCTGCTTTACTATCCGCGATTAGGATCTGGCCACATCACAATAGATTGGCCTTTTAAGTAAATTACATGCATAAACAAGTGCTCGATTTTAACCAGTTATTAGTATCGCGTTTCTAACTGACTTCGGTAAAACATTTGTCACAGGGTGAGAAAAATGTGCAGTTTGACCGGGACTCGTCACAGGGTGAGAAAAATGTGCAGTTTGACCGGGACTCGAACCCGGGGCCTTTTGCTTACAGGGCGAATGCTCTACCGAATGAGCTACCCGGCCGCTTACACATCTTTCTACCCTATTGTGAGATTGATGCGGTAACTTCCTCAGGTAATGCCTTACGATTCTGTAGCCGCCGATTTGATTGGCTTAAACAAAGGTCAATCTGAGACGACCCTCTTAACGATGTGGTCAGATCCAGTTAGTATACTGAATCTGATTTTTCTGGTTGCCACCATCGTGGTACTTTTTTTTTTCAAAGACAATGGCAAAAGGTAATAAATAATTAAATTCACTCTAACTCAATATTTCGGCAAAAGTATGCCTTTCCCAAGAAGATAAAACATGAATTTTTAGCAAGTTTTACATTATAGACGTTTGAATAGTCGCCATATTGTTATTGCTCAAAATTCATGTTTTTTTCTTGAGAAAGGCATATTTTTGCCGAAATATTGAGTTAGAGTGAATTTAATTATTTATTGTATTATTTCCCTCTGGAAAATCAACATATTTAATGGCAAAAGGTTTTTTGTAAAATCTATATGAATATAACTACTCTTCTTTTAGATGATAAACGCTTTTAAAATTTCTGCTTCTTTATTTAGATTTTCTGAGGTCTTTTTTCGCGGTAGGGGAAGCAAATTGGTAAGTTATGTTTCACGAACCCAACTATACAAATTTAATTCATTTTGTAGTGATCATAGTTGTGGTTAAAATTTGAGCTATTTTAAACAGTGAATATTACCATTTCAAATTACTGATATTTCCTTATAATCCACCGAAAACCATTAAATAAATGACTTGCTATGTAGTGATATAAATCGATGTTCACAGTAAGATAATTGCTGATATTAAGTTTAATCATATTCTTTTATTCACAGTCATTAAAACAGATGAGTACAAAGATTAATGATTTCGCGAATTCACGAGAACTCCTGTACGACTGCAAGAATTATTAAATACAAATGTATGAATGAATGAATCAAAGGAGCACTTGTATATCCAAACATGTGTACTGTATATTATAAAAGTAATTGTTTTAAATTACGTATGTACACATTGAAAGTCTCTAAGTTTTTATATAGTCACATATATATGACACTTGTGAAATATGCTGAAAGGGTGTGTTTTCAGGCTTTGAACAGCTTTCTTCTGAGATTCACTATTGTTATATGGGAGAGCATATCAACATTTCCGACCAATTTGACAGAATAAAATGGAATTATGTAAATTAATGGCAAAAAGACACGCCATGATCTCACCACAACGGAAACAAATGATGTTATTTTACAGTATGTTTAGTCGCTGCAGCATTTAACCACGGCCCTGATGCCCTCTCTTTTTAAGGTGGTTTCAAGCGCCTGCTTGGCATCCTTCAATTCGAATCTGTGTGTTACCAGTGCCTTGAAGTTTACCTTGCCTGCAACATAATTGTTCACGTACAGCTTGTGTAGGCCCCACTTCCTCAACGACTCAAAAAATCATATTTAGACTTACCATTTCCGTTTAACCTGTATTAACGGCCACCTCTGTTAAGCGGTCACTTTCTCTTGTCCTCTTTACTGGCCGCTTAAGACAAGTTTGACTTATGTACTTATGCAGCATTAAAATTGCGATATTTCAGGAGATTTTCTGAGTATTGTGCATTACTCGAGGTTCATTCCCAGTCTCAGTGAGGAGAAACAGGCAGAAACATGATACCCTCGGTTATCCGAACCTTACGAATCACCGCATGTGAGGAAGCCTTCCAGCTGGCTTGCGGTAGGTCGGTGGTTCTACCCGGGTACCTCTGTGTACTCGGAGTCTTCCTCCACCTGTAATTAGCTGGACGTCGCTATATGATTGAAATACAATCGCAGCGACGGTAAACCCCAATACAACAACAACAACAAATCACCGAGAATATCATGTTTCCCGCCAGTCCTCGGAATATCGAATTAATATTGTATATTTTCCCATACTTCCTGTTCAATTAAATTGTGTCCACAAAGTAGTTCTAGGCTGAAAACTGGTAATGTACTTGAGCCGTGTATCACTATCGATATAAAAGTGATCTTCTATTTGATTGGAAGAATAAAGATCAAAGCGCTCAAGGCACCGAGAGACTGTCGACAGAGACTGCCGGCAGGATTTATATGAAATAGCTATAATCCCAAACCCAGCGTTTCACTAGGGTTGAACTCGGTAAAGGCAGAGGTCATATGATGCCAATAACTCAGTACTTTTTCCTTCAGATGTAGTAACTAGTAATTCAGCTAAATATGTTCTTTGTTTCAATATAATCCCGTCGTCAGTCTTTCAGCGTCATAAGCTCTTTGATTTCATAATGATCCGGAGAGAGTTGCCATGACCTCATTTCTGTAATAGTGGTTACGCTACAGAACGCGGAGTGATACAATTAAGTCGGCTGCAGTATGCAAATCAACTATGCCTATTTTTGATTTCCCGCAACACAAGACTTTGGCTTCGCCGCCGGTCTAAAAACCATGGCTTCTGAAGCGGTTAATTTACAATATTTTCTAGCCTAAATGTATTTAGATTTGTCAAAATTGATAAAGGGAATTGTTATTGTTTTTACTGCTATTGGTTTTGACATTTAGTAAGTACATGTAAGGAAGCCATTCTGCAGGCTTATTCTTCACGGATGCCTCTGTGTGTTCGGGGTCTTTTTCCATCTGTATTTAGCTGGATGTCGCAAAGGACTAACATACTATTGCAGAGACGCTGAACTACCGCACAGCAACATTAACCCAGTATCATGGTGTTGCACGTTTTCAGCACATTTGCAATGTGTACAATACACAAAAATGACCCCATTACAATGACTTTTACCTGAGGAGACCAGAGCTAAGGCCTTGGGAAAACAGTTGGCATAAGAAGCACACCCAATTAGGTTGACTTCCCGTACAATGGCCTCTTGTATCGGAATGTCTACAGTCTCGGGCCCAAAACCAACCAGCACTACACAGCCTCCTGACCTGGTGGCCTGAGAATATAAAAAAATATGAATACCTGACTTGTGTTTTGATCTCCGTGCCCAAGATGGTGTAAATTACTTCTATTACCTCCTCACCGATGCGGGTTCGAGTCCCAGAGAGGTCAATCGGATTTTCCATGTAAGAAAGCCTTCAAAGCCTAACTGAAGTAGGCAGTGGTTCTACCCGGGTGCCGTTGTGCACTCGGCGTCTGTCCCACATGCGTCGCTATATGACTGAAATACTGTTTACTCAAATATAAACCTTTTTCGAATCTGTTTAGGTAAATTGTTATATGAACAGCCATCATGTAGTTTTTCAGTACATATCAGTTGTGCAGAACTAAAATGAAAAAAAAGGAAGCTGTTTCAGTAAGCGGATAAAAATATTTGCGTTTTACCCAACGGCCAGCTTTTTCGCGGCTCGGATAAATAATATTAACAAATCATGGACTTGATTCAAGTTCGTAAAAATAATTTCGCGAATTTATATCAACAGCAGCAAAGAAGAAAAAAAAGTGCGAAAAAACAAGTACAGTATGTACCCTACATAATACGTACAAATATAGCGGTCTGCACGCTGACACCAGCCCCGCAACATTCGATGGAAATAGATGGTTTATCTCCAATGGCATCAGTAATTTTTTCAGCGGCATCTTTGGGTTCCATGGATGTAACGTTCACTGTAACATCTGCAACAAGTTGTTTTGCAACGTCTAAACGCGTCTGGTCAATATCTGCAAGAAGTCGTGTTCTTTGACAACAATGATTCCTAACTCAAGTTATCAGAACATAACCAGTCATCGATTTGACATATAAAAAAAAGTCAATTTTGACAAGTATTTTGCGGGTAAATTGCATGCAAAAATTGTATTTTGTTATGAAAATTGTGATACGAGTACAAGCTTCAATAAGCCAAGAAATGAATTATACCATTTCTTTATTTAAAATGTAACCTTTCTGCATGTTGAATTTTGATTTGCCATTGCTTTTCCGTAACAGAAATGTAACCGGCTCGAGATCGGGAGGTGGTGGGTTCGATCCCCGACCGCGACATACCAAAGTCGTAAAAAAAATGGTACTGTTATAGTTTCCTTGCTTGGCGTTCAGCATATAAGGGTAGTTGCAGGACTGGAAGGCCCGTTGTCAGGATAATGTAACTGGGTGTGGTATCATGCCACATGTCTACGGCGTGATACTACAGTGTGGCAGCACTATATTTGTCCCAAGTAGATATCGCCTCCAAATGACGGTGGACGTTAAACCCAACAAACAAAAAGAAATGTAAAATGAATTTGGGTAACGCACACGGGTGCCGTGGGCGTTACACAAATCATTTTCCATTTTTAATCCATAAAAGAAAGTAGGCAGATACAATTCATAAGCAGAAAAATTACCTTTTCAAATAAAGAAATGTAATGACCCCTTTTCTATATTTTTAGCACTTTAATCACCGTTTCTTTTTTAAAAAATGCACTTTTTGAACGCAGGTTACTCGCAAAATAATGATCCAAATTGAATATGTCGATTTTTTTTGTGTTTGAGCAAACTGTTAGCTGAAAGTTAAAAAATAAGGTAAAGCCGATAACAATTTTCCATTCCGCGTTGGCTGCGGCAGGTCTTGTACGTAAGTATGACTGATATAATATAAAATTACCTGAAAAGTGGGTCTCAATCGAAGGTTTCAGTCCGCCATGTTACAACCAGGTTGCACAGGGGTACGAGAATTGCAATAAAATCGAGAATTGCTATAAACTTAAAATACACATTTAAACTTAAGAATAAAGTTTAATAACATGTTAGAAGATTTTTAGAAATGGATAAAGTGGCATTTTTTGCGGTCAGTGATAATGGGATACATTTTTATTCAAAGCTAGGGGTCCGACTTTTAAAATAATGTTGCAATATTTTTATTGCAATTCTTGTTTTACAGGATTACGAAAATTGCAATAAATCTATCGTGTAAACAAAAAGGTATTAATGTTCAATAGAGAGGTAGCTCAGGGAATGTGTGTGTGTGTGTGTGTGTGTGTATGTGTGTGTTCATTTGCTCTTTATGTCAGTCGTATTTGAAATGAATCTCTCACATGCAAGATATTCATGCGTTTTCAAACAAAGCTTTACAAAAAGATGAAAGCAAAATATTACGTGGATTTCGCAATAAGCATTGAGTTATCATAATTGTCGGATAGGTAAATTTGGACTGTATTTTTTTCCCTTCAAATTCTCAACTAAACGATACCATTTTACATATTAGAGTGATTTGATACAAAAAAAGAATAAAGAAATAATCAGTATCAATTAATAGAGGTCGGTAGGATTCGAACTTACAATCCTTGGATGACAGAAGTTGAAGAAGTTGAAGAGCGGAAACTTACAAGCAAATAAGATGTCAAACGCTTACCTATGATAATATGTAATAATAATAGCATGTGCTTGTAACTGTATAAGAAAAACTGGCATGATTTTGTAGAAAGCCATCGTTACGAGTATGATTGTATTTTATTTGATTCTCAATTTTACGGCTGTACATTTTTCTGACAAATGTTCATAAAATGCTCATGTTAAAACCAAGACCTTCACTATTTCAGAGTCCTACTAAATGATTTCAAAATAATAAAGACACATACACAGAAATTCTATCCGCGGTGACTTGGCCATTCTGAGAAAAAAAGAATGTGCTTCATTTATGTATCAACTAAGTAAATATTGTGGTTGTTAACTTTGACGAAGTTATACCGCCATTACATATTAAAGTGCTGATAATTTTGGTGATTAAGTGTGTTACCACACTGCAGTATCACGCCGTAAACAATTTAGCATGATGTCAAATCAAGTCACTTTATTCTGACACCGGGCCTGCGGGCCAACCAGACCTGGAAAGGCAATTATATGCTGAGCGCCAAGCAAGGGAGCTATACTAGTATCATATTTTGCGACTTCAGTATGTCGGACCAAAACTTCTTGATTCCGGGATGGACGCTCTAACCTGGATAGGTGATAATATGTTCAATGTATCTTGTAATGTGAGCCTTAACATTTTTTTTCTGTCATTTTCAAGGGCAGATAAATCAGTATTATGGGCTAGCAACACCTCATTTTTTTTTCAACTTGATATTTGGTACAATATTCCATGATACTGTTATACTGTGTAAAATTTGAAGTAATTCTATGCAACAGATTGTATACTGTAGTCGCATACGCAGATATATAAAATAATCTTTTTTTTTTCAAGAAAAACACAGTACATTTATATGTCTTTTTGCTGAAACATTGTGAGAACAGAACAGAACAGAACAAATCTTTATTGTTCAGATCGTACAAACAAACGATACAAGAGCATACAGTCATATGATGTCGTAATAGAAAAACAGTCAATCATAGATCACATGGTAAGGTTTAAGTATCTCTTTTTACATTAAATGTTTTGAATGATATATTTGTCACTTGGCATCAATAAATTATGCCATAACAATCGAAAAGAGAAAAAGTGAGATCTAGTCTACCCACGCCCCCTCTCTCCTCTTTTTGTTCTGGATTATAACATTGACATTTTGATAATATGTAAGGAGAGAGAGAGAGATAGAAAGAAAGAGTAGGAAAATAAAGAAGTGTCATTTACAAGAGGAAAGTTACAGTTAACAGTAACGTTATACACACATTTGAGAGCAAAGGAAAGGTATCAAAATGTAATTTATACAGTGTAAAGAATGTTTAGTTCATTTTTAATTACACTGTACATAGTTACGTACATCTTTATTTGGTATTGATTGGGAACTCCATGTAATTGGATATATTATATATATATGTATCATGTATCAAACCATACAGTATTAACAGAGATTGAAACAGACTATTGATTCAAGGTGGGTTCATTCATAACTACATGTATTGTGTATTTGAAAAAAAGAGTTGTGATTGGTTAAATTATTACTTTGTAAAGTCTATTGAAATTTGGATATCAAATTAGTGAAACAGTATTCGAACAACTAATTGGATTGATTTAATTAATTGCTTGAATTCAACATTAAATTACGGTAAGTGGGGTAAGTTATTTATTTATTTATTTATTTAAAAACAAAAAGCAACAACAACTTTATTTTGATAGACAGCCTGTATTTTATCATTGCATGCGGTTTACACAAAATGTGTACACGAGATTAACAAGCAATGCACTGTTATTATTTGGAGCTGCTCTTGAATGCCTCCATGATTTTTTTCACAAACCTACAGAGTTTGGTAAGTATGGTCAGTGATGATTCATTAATTTTTTGGTTTGGATCATGAAGTAATTTTTTTAATAAAGCTTTTTTAAAAAAGGAATTATTTATACTAATGTAGTTTTCGAGCAGAGAATGCATTTTCGATTGGACAAATCTGTGTTACTCTATCTTCCAATTTCTACTGGTAAAAAATTGTTGCTTGTTCTAAATTTAACTACACTAGTTGTAAATAATTTGGTTTTCTTAATTTTAACAAGTACTGTTCAAGATTGATTGATTCTTTGAATAATGAATAATTAGTACCTTTGGAGGAATTTTGTAAAGAACTATTCCATTGCTGATTAAACTGGTCAATAAGAGTCTGTCTAATAAATTGTTTAACTGGAGACATGTGTGTTAATAGTTCTGGATTATACCAAGAATTCATATTGCCTGTTTCAAATAAAATGGTTTTTATGTGTGTTATCCATTTTGATTGGAAGTTGGGTATTTCATGCATGATTTGATCAATTTTGTATGACTTTTTAAGTTTCAGGATGTTTCTCAAAAATTTTGTTTGGATATTTTCAGTCATGTCAAGGTTACTATACCTCCACACTTTACTTGAGTATGTTAAGATTGGGACAATTTGCATAATGACTAAGAATGAAACAACAAAAAGATAATGTGAACTAAAATAAGGTATCAATAGGCATGATTTTGAGTTATCTGCCCCTGGAAATGACAGAAAGGAGCAAAAAACTCACATTAATCGGCAAATAACTCAAAAAGAAGCGTGGTGACCCTCATTTTTTATCCCATAAATTTGTTTCTAGTGTGATTCTCTATGATCATGCCAGGTGTAAAATAATTCTGTTCGCTAGTTATGATTTTTCTTCTTTGTCTATATAGTAAAATACCGCTATTATGAAAATCAAAATTAAAATTGGATAATTGCATGCTTGTTGTTTTATTTTCTTTCTTTCTTTTTTTCTTTTAACATTTCAGAATAAATCGAGTGTTGTGTTGAAATTGCAAGAATACAAAGTCATTTAAATGCCAAATAAGGTAGACTTTTGCACAAGGATTTTCTAAACAAAAACGATTTAAATGCGATACAAAATAAGACCTATTTACGCATCACTTTCAGGCGTTCAATGTTCATTTATTTACAGTCGCAACTTATAGATGAAGCTGATAGAATCATTGTAGTGTTTACGCTTTCCAACTCTAATTAGCAATTAACAAGTTAAAAAAATGGTCAAAAATCATTAATGCGTACATGCAAGCTTTGATACAGTTACCCTCACCTCAAAACGGCGTTACTAGTATTCGGAAATTTTAGACAGAATGGATAGCTATATGGTCTCGAATCACTCGGTCAAAATCAAGTAGCTCATCTTTGCACCAGGTGAGATCCGCAAGCACGAGGAAAAAAGGGATGGTAACTTGGTACTTTCAGGGTTACATCAAACCATACTACAAGAGATCCGAGTCTTGGAGACCGAGAGCCAGTCAAACACACCATCAAAAAGAATGTACCAACCAAAAGTTTATTTCTGACAATCGTAAAGAAGCAAAATCACTTAAGTGTCCGACATGTTTTTTTTTTTATAGAACTCTGAACAATGAAAAAAAGAAAAGAAAATGTGAATTTTGAGCCCAACTGCACTTATCAAACATAGTTATTAATTACGCTTTTGTGAACCAAACCAAATTGTGCTACAATTGCTTAGGAAAGCATATAGTTTTAAAGTGTGGGTCCAACCGTCGGTGTACACATTGCTCGAGAATGTATGCAAACAATATTTTGTATAACTTTGACCAGGTATCCGACTTACAACAATACTTCCAGGAGTCGCGTGACATGTTGGCAAGCGCAGGGTTTAATCTCAGAATATGGGTGTCTAGCAGGGATGCTTTGAAAATCATGGCAGCAACAGACGTCGTTCTTCACTCCGACACAACCGCTAAAATTCTCGGTTTGAGATGGGATACATATGCAGACAATTTGTCATTTACAAAATAAGCATATTTCTCCGAGAAACGGACCAAACGTCTCATTTAGCTAAAATCTTCAAGAATTTTTTACCCACTCGGTCAGTTGAGTTTGGTCACTGTTCGCGCCAAACTCATGATTCAAGATCTGTGGAAAGAGAAATATGACTGGGACCTGCCCCTAGCCCTTGACACACACATGTTTGGAAATCCTTGCAGACGACTTGTCCACAGCGACAGAAATCACGCTTCCGAGAACTTATTACCCTATCTTCGGATCCCACAATTCCGCTGATAGAAAGCTATATATTTTGTAGATACTTGTACAAAATCATATAATGCAGGATTATACCTAAGCAATGGAGACAACTTTTCACTGGTTAAAGCGAAAACTTGCGTCGTCCCGCTGAAGCAGATTACACTGCCCCGACGTGAACGAATGGGGGCATTATTAGGTGCTAGACTCGGACAGCATGCGAAAAAAAGCCTAATTATTAATAATGTGACGTACTGGTCAGAGAGCCAAATCGTTCTACATAAATCTTAAAAAAAATAAAAATGCAGAGATTTGTACCTAATCGTGTTCAAGAAATCCGTGAAATCACTAGTGAATTGTCCTACGGTAGACAACCCTGCAGATCTTTTCACAAGGGGAATAAGCACGACACAATTTAATGATTCTCAGTTTTGGTTGAAAGTCCGAAGTGGTTGGCAGCAGAATCTCAGTGGTCAGTATGGAATGTCACAACACCGTGAACAGACTACATGCAGGAGGGTAGAGAACACAAAACTGATTCCGCTTCTAGTACATCTGCTTCCGGGTTAAACACTTCTAGACCGTCAAGTACTAGGCCTCAACAGTACACGTCAAGTATTTTACATATCATGGACTTAAACAGAATTGGGAAATACAAGAAGCTAGAATGGACTATAGCATTTGTGCAAATGTTTTGTCAAAAATTGTAGAGTTGCGCGTGTAACTGGACCAGCGACAAAGAACGCGTCTTTGAAGCGACTTTTCAAGTCCCCAACTTTACAGCAGGAGGTGGGCAACAGGGGAATCACATTGATATTTATTCTAAAATGTGCGCCATGGTATTGCGGTTGATTAGCCCTACAAAATTGCGCCGAAGAAAACGCTGGCACGTGCATTTATCACATTTGAAGTGCTGAGAACAGTTGTGACAGAGATTGAGGCGATTTCAAATAAAAAAAACAACATACCCACGACACTTCCAATTTTGATGTCAAGGAGATATTGACACTAGCATACTTGTTATACAACAGAAAGAAAAAGACGCTACCGTAGGCTTACGTTACACAAATATTGTGCACTTCTGAGACGGAAAATCCCGCTGACATTCTAAAACTCGCTAGAAAACAGAGGGCCATCATCGACTACTTCCAGAGATGGAGAAGCGAATACCAGACCACTTTTCTACGAGAACACCACATGACAACGGGGAACAACCAGCAAAAGATGTCCGTTGGGTACGTCGTGCAGATACACAATGATCCCACTGGAGACTAGCAAAAAATCGAATGGGGAAAAAGTGTTTCAAACATATCTATATCAATACTCTACCAGCTGAAAGTATCCAAGAAACAGTGATAGCTTGTAACACTGATTGCGTGTGTTAAATGGACTTAAAGAAAATATACGTATTAGGTATCATTAGCATTTGGACAGTTCATCATCATAATTATTTAAGAGTGAAGCACGTAATTACAAAAGAAGAAGTTGATTTCAATGCTCAATGCGACCATTTGATTAATTTTCATCACTATATTATGTTTTAGGGGTCTTATCATGGACATCAAATTGAAACCTATGCGATGGACGCTTTTGGCCGCCCCAAACATGTCGAGAACACCATTGACGCCGCGTGACGTTCACTGAAGCTTTGGCACCATGACGTCACTGCCTCAATTGAGTATCAATTTGCATTGTATACGAACGAATGAACGAAAAGGGATATCGGCGAGTAACAAACCAGAGCCTTCATAGCCACAATATGAGCGGACATGAAATGAACACTGTTGCAGAATATATGATGTCACTTATTTACATTCTACGGGATATACCTGTTATATCTGACACTGGATTAAGCCTATGTTTTAATAACAATCAAACATAACCTATAAATTAAGCCACAAATCAAACACTGCATTTATCGAATTGCGGGAAAAATATATATGTTCGCAGAAAAAATATATACGCTGCACATTTTTAAACAAACAATTGTTAGTTATATCTAAATAGATTATACACAGATCACTAAATGCATATTGAGATTACATCATTCATTATAGAAAACTTGAAAAAACAAATGAACTCGTGTACATTTTTTGTCTTAAGTATTTGCATAAATTTATATTTAGATTTCAATAATTGCATGTTTTTATTTCGATTAATATCTCGAAATACATTTGTTGTTGTGTTTGCATTGTAAGAGTATGATATCTTTTTCAAATGAAATTCTAAATACTTTGGAAAATGCTTTGAGCATAATTTCTTAACAAAACGATTTAAACGCAATTCTAAATAAGACCTGTATTCCCTATTACATATGTTACTCCACATATATTAGTTTGGTATAAGAACATTCCCCTTTAGGTTTTGTGCGATCTTGCAAGACTGAATAAAATCGCTCATTATAATATCCTTAAACCAAATGAATTTGTACACATGTAAATGTTTAGTGTGAACCCTTAAATTAAATTTGGGTAAATGTATATGAGTAAAATATTTTAAATGTTATTGTTAACTGCTGCTCTATAAGTATTTGAATTTTAGCCATTAGATTTATTACCTAGTCTTGCTTCTGATGTACCGTGGCCATCGGCTACCACTTTGCATCATATGTATCTCCTGGATAAACATTGAATTAATTTCAAATTGTGTTGTTCATGAACGAACGAATAGATCTGTTGCATACTATTAAGTGACTTTTATTTACATTGTATATAATATACTGGCTCTATCAGTCAATGCCATTGAGTGAGTCTTTATTTCGTATGATAATTAAACATTACCTATAAATTAAGCCAGAAATCACACACTGCATTTACCGATTTGTGGGGGTGAAATATATGTATTTGCAGAGAATATATATACGCCCCACAGTTTCAAAACATAAATGTTTGTAATATAAGAGATAATTGTACACCACTAAGGGCGAGATTGAATTTGCATCATTCATTAAATCAACCGTGAAACAAGAGCTTCGTTGAGAGTGGGCAATATACACCCAAAGAAAGGTATATTTGTACATATTCGCAGAAAATATATATACGCTGCACATTTTCTAAAAACAAATGTTTTTAATTTTAGAGATAATTGTACATCACTAAGTGCGAGATTGAATGAGAATCATTCATTATAGCAAACGTGAATAAAATTGGAATCGTGCACATTTTATTGTCCTTTTCTTTGCATAAATTAAAAATTAAATTTGATTTTTGCATGTTTATTTTCGGTTAACATCTCGGAATAAATTCATTGCTGTGTTGTGACATTGGAAGAATAGGATATTTTTTTAATACAATACTAAATCATATAAATATAGTTTGTAGAAAATGATTTGGTCATTTATTTATCAAAACCGATTTAAATGCAATACTAAATAAGACCAAATTATGTTGTGTATATATATTATATATAACACCACATATAAAGGTTTGATATAAGCACACCCTATTTTAGGTTTTGTGCGATATTGCAATTACATCGCTTATTATAAAATACTTTAACCAAATACATCTGTACACATTTAAATATTTAGTGTGAGTTAATTTTAACTTCTATATAATAAATATCGGAATTTTAGTCATTTGATTTGTCATCTACATTAACTTCTTGTTTAACGTGTGGCCTTCGACAACCACGTTGCATCTGTCTCCTGGATATACAAATCAAATATCTATTTGTGTATTTGCTATATATGTCATAGGAATTCATAAGATAATTAAACAATACCTATGAATCAAGCTAGAAATCACACACTGCATTTACCGAATTGCGGAGTGAAATATATGTATTTGCAGAAAATATATATACGCTCCACATTTTCAAAACATAAATGTTTGTAATATTAGAAATAATTGTACATAACTAATGGCGAGATTGAATTTGCATCATTCATTAAATCAACCGTGAAACAAGAGCTTCGTTGAGCCCAAAAAAAAAATTGAACTACCTTTAAAGGAAGCACTTTTTAAAATTGAACAAGTCTGTTGTTGCTTGCAAAACACAAGACATCTAACGGTTATGAACATTTTGACTTATTTCATTACCATTTTCACCAGAATTTTGATCTGACAGTTGGATGAACGGATAGACAGAAGGAAGGAGGGCAAACTTACAGTTCCCTCTTGTGTAAACATCTGTAGAGGACTAATAAACAAACATGAAATATTTTTGCATTATATAAATATGACATGTTGCTTCATACTGTGACCTTGACCCAATAAAAATGAAACTTGCACTTGATCTGCACTTCATTTCAGTATGGTTGCCACTTCTGGCAAAAGGTTTAAATCTGCATAAGAGATTCAAGAGATAAAGAGTGGACACAAAATATTCTAACATTATAACAGTATGACAAATATGAGAGGACAAGAAATTGCTAACAATCTTCAAGTGCGACCTTGACCTTGAACCAATACATCCAAAACCATTAACATTCTGTCAAATAATTATAATTTCCTTCTAGATGTTCTAAAAATATAGAGCGGACACAAAATATTCCAACATTATAACAGTATGACATGTGACCTTCAAGTGAGACCTTGACCTTGAACTGATACAAAGATTTTGTGCGATCTTGCAAGACTGAATTACATCGCTCATAATAACATCCTTAAACCAAATACATTTGTTCACATTTTAATGTTTAGTGTGAATTGTTTGTGTTTGTGTAAAGCCTGAAATAAAATTTGGATATACGAATTTGAGCTGAAAATATATATATTGTCAGATCACAAATGTTTTTAATATTAGAGATAATTGTACATTACTTAGTGCAATTTGAGTGTGCATCTTTCAATATAGCAACCGTGAAAAAATGGAATAGTGTACATTTATTGTCTTACGTTTTTGCATACATTTAAGATTAATTTGGATGATTGCATGTTTTGCTTTCGGTAAACAACTTTGAAAATATTTATTGTTGTGTTGACTTTGCAAGAAAAAGGTTTCTCTTAAATACAATACTAAATAAGACCTATTTATGTGGCGTATATATATTAAATATATAACACCACATAAACTGGTTTGATATACATCCTCCCCATTTTGAGTTATTGTGCAATCTTACAAGACTGAATTACATCGCTCATAATAAAAAATCATTAAATCAAATAAATTTGTTCACATTTTAATGTTTAGTGTGAATTGTTTATGTTTGTCTAAAAACTGAAATTTACTTTGGATATAAGAATGTGACATAAAAATATATATACGCCCCACATTTTCACATCACAAATGATTTTAATATAAGAGATAATAGTACTTAGTGCAAGTTAAGTGTGCATCATTCAATATAGCAACCGTGAAAAAATTGGAATAGTGTACATTTAATTGTCCTT
This sequence comes from Solen grandis, assembly GCA_021229015.1. Taxonomy (NCBI): domain Eukaryota; kingdom Metazoa; phylum Mollusca; class Bivalvia; order Adapedonta; family Solenidae; genus Solen; species Solen grandis. The sequence continues at coordinate 53,157,594 of CM037780.1, forward strand.
AGTTTTTGCATACATTTAAGATTAAATTTGATGATTGCATTTGTTTTTTTCGGTTAACATCTCGGAAAACATTTCTTGATGTGTTGACATTGCAAAAATATGATTTGCTTTAAATGCAATACTAAATAAGAAAACAGTTTTTGGAAAATGTTTAGAGCATAATTTCTTTAAATGCATTACTAAATAAGACCTATTTATGTAGAGTATATATATTAATATATAACACCACATAAACTGGTTTGATATAGGCCTTCCCCATTTTTAGGTTTTGTGCTATCTTACAAGACTGAATTATATCGCTCATAATAAAATCCTTAAACCAAATAAATTTGTTCACATTTAAATGTTTAGTGTGAATTGTTTATTTTTGTGTTAAACCCGAAATTTAATTTGTATATATGAATGTGAGTTGAAAATATATAACGCCCTTCATTTTCAGATCACATGATTTTTAATATTAGAGAGAACTGTACATAACTAAAAGCAAGTTGAGTTTGCACCATTCAATATAACAACCATGAAAAAATTGGAATAGTTACATTTTATTGTCCTTCGTTTTTTCATACATTTAAGATTAAATTGGATAGTTGCATTTTTTTCCGGTTAAATTGGATGATTGCATTTTTTTCGGTTAACATCTGGGAAAACATTTATTGATATGTTGACATTGCAAAAATATGATTTCCTTTAAATGCAATACTATAAAAGATTATAGAAAATGATGACACCACATAAACTGGTTTGATATAAGTCCACCCCATTTTTAGTTTTTTTTGCTATCTTGCAAGACTGAATTATATCGCTCATAATAAAATCCTTAAACCAAATAAATTTGTTCACATTTTAATGTTTAGTGTAATTGTTTATGTTTGTGTAAAACCTGAAATTAAATTTGGATATACGAATGTGAGCTGTGAATATATTACGCCCTACATTTTCAGATCACAAATGTTTTAATATTAAAGATAATTGTACATTAATTAGTGCAAGTTTAGTGTGCATCATTCAATATAGCAACCGTGAAAAAATGGAAAAGTGTACATTTTATTGTCCTTAGTTTTACAGAAAATTAAGATAAATTGGAAGATTGCATTTTTAAAATGATTTGAGCATAATTTCTTTAAATGCAATACTAAATAAGACCTATTTATGTGACATATATATATACTAAATATATAACACCACATAAAATGATTTGATATAAGCCAACCCCATTTTAAGTTTTTGTGCGATCTTAATTACATTGCTCATAATAAAATCTTTAAACCAAATAAATTTGTTAACATTTTAATGTTTAGTGGTTTGCTATAGGCCTTCCCCATTTTAAGGTTTTGTGCGATCTTACAAGACTGAATTATATCGCTCATAATAAAATCCTTAAACCAAATTAATTTCTTCACATTTTAATGTTTAGTGTGAATTGTTTATTTTTGTGTTAAAACTGAAATTAATTTGGATATATGAATGTAAGCTGAAAATATATAACGCTTCACATTTTCAGATTTAAAAAAAAAAAAGGAATATTTTTTCATTTTTTTTTTAATTAAATTGGATGATTGCATTTTTTTTTCGGTTAATATCTCGGAAAACATGTATTGATGTGTTGACATTGCAAAGATATGATTTTCTTTAAATGCAATACTAAATAAGATAGAGTTTTGAGAAAATGATTTGCGCATAATTTCTTTAAATGCAATACTGAATAAGACCTATTTATGTGGCGTATATATATAAATATATAACACCACATAAACTGATTTGACATGATCCAACCCCATTTTAAGTTTTTGTGTGATCTTGCAAGACTGAATTACATCGCTCATAATAAAAGCCTTAAACCAAATAAATTTGTTCACATTTTAATTTTTAGAGTGATTTGTTTATGTTTGTCTAAAACCTGAAAGTAAATTTGGATATACGAATTTTAGCTGAAAATATATAACGCCCCACATTTTCAGATCACAAATGTTTTTAATATAAGAGATAATTGTACATTACTTAGTGCAAGTTGAGTGTGCATCATTCAATTAAGATTTTGTTTTTTGTAAAACGAAAATATTTATTGTTGTGTTGACTATGCAAAAAATGATTTCCTTTAAATGCAATACAAATAAGATAGAGTTTTTTTGAAAATGATTTGAGCATAATTTAATAAGAAAAACGATTTAAATGCAAAACTAAATAAGACCTATTTATGTGGCGTATATATATTAAATATATAACACCACATAAACTGGTTTGATATAAGCCTACCCCATTTTAATGTTTTGTGCAATCTTGCTAGACTGAATTACATCGCTCATAATAAAACATTTTAACATTAGAGATAATTGTACCTTACTAAAAGCAAGTTGTGTTCGCATCATTCAATATAGCAACTGTGAAACAATGGATTAGTGTACATTTTATTGTCCTTAGTTTTGGCATACATTTAAGATACAATTGGATGATTGCGTCTTTTGGTTAACATGTCGGAAAGCATTTATTTTTGTGTTGACATTTCAAGCATATGATTTCCTTCAAATACATTACTACATATGATAGATAAAAGATTTTGGTAAATGAACAGAGCATAATTTCTTAAGAAACCCGTTTTAAATGCAGTACTAAATAAGACCTATCTATGTGGCGTATACACATGGCAAATATAAACATCAGCTGATTGACTATTTACAGACAGACTGTTACAATAAGCATGTGATTTCATGAATGAAAAACAAAACAGGGAAACACATCTTAAAGTATTTCACCTGACGAACATAAAAAGATTGTCTGATAACACTTATTCTCTTTATTCATATTCATTATGCCAATGACAGAGAGAGAGAGAGAGAGAGAGAGAGAGATCGGTGAATATTCAGTGCTATACACCGGCCACGTAAAAGAACTAAATCGCAGCCGGACTCCCCTATATCAAGTTGCTGTCACTCATGTGTTATGTGCATAAAATATACAAAACTAAATTTAGTAAAAACAAAACCACATCAACACGCCTTCGGAGACCTGAAAGAATCATCCGGATTCATAACGAACAACCCAGTCGACCCGGTGTCAGGATAATGTGACTGGGTTTGGTCTACGGCTTGATACTGCAGTATGGCAGCACTATATCTGTCTCAAGTAAACATAGTCTCCAAATGACTGAAATACTGTTGGTGGAACGTTAAATCCAATAAACAACCAAACAACTCAATCGAAAAGACCCCTCATCATTATCATCGGCAGCACCACCAGTGGTCGGGTGGTAACATTACTGACTGCGCATTCCAAACTTCGAACCCCGTTTGGGTCAAGGATTTTTCATGACCATTCCTGGCGCTAAGTACTGGTCCAACCCAGGAAACTTCGAGTGGGATTACTGTATGGTGTAAGAACTGGTTTCCCTACCGTCGTATACACTAAACTAACAGCAGCACCACCAATTTTATCAGCTTAAGTATCAATATTCACCAAATCAATCGATTTCCGAAGATTCATATTTGAGATCCGTGCATTTTGGGTCTTCCTCTACCTGTAATTAGCTTGACGTCGCTATATGACTGAAATACTGTCGAATGGACGGTAAACTCAAATAGTCAAGTCAAGTCATGAATTGGGGGGGGGGGGGGTCATAGTGTAACACATTTTTATCTGCTTATAAAGTCAATTAAAGAGTAAAACGTCGTATCAACAGGATGAGTAGATTTGGCCAATTTTGTGTAATGATTAGATAGGAATTTGAATTGTACTCGAGCATGATAAGGGAAATAACCGACAAGTAAAATGTGGAATGTTGTACAGGAGTTATCTCCCCCATCTCTTACTACAATTTGGATTCACATGATGTAAAACTATTGAGGAAACAACAATAACAACTTGCTGCATGTTTGTCATTTGTCTTGATTCTTAAACGTTTATCATTTCTGTAACGGCCCATTCATTTTCTTGGCAACTGCACAAAATCTCATTTTGGCATTCCGTTCTAATCTGAGTTCGAACCCACGACCTTCCCGTTACGGTCCGGACTCACTAATCACTTAGCCACCGGGACCGATTTAAAAAGAATAAGAGCTGTACCTCGATTACCATCATGAATTTTATTTCTTTGAGCGATTAAATTTTTTTTTTTTACTTACAATACATACTGAGAATGTTTTCTTACATATTAAGCTAAAAAGAATGCACATGGTTAATCCATTGTTTTCAAAATAGAGCTTACCGGTATTTTGGAATTATATTTTTATTTCCAACGAAAGATGTCATAATGGTTGTTAATCCTCTTACCATGGACTCCAGTAATTTTAAAAAAAATTAAAAAAAAAAATGATTACTGGCTATACTGTTCTAAAAAAGTTGCGCTGCTGAAGTGGTGTGTAAATTAACTCTATGCTGTGCGTGTACATACAAAGCATCATTTAGTTCTAAATGATCAAAATTATAAAACGTTCTTTTTTTTTACCTAACACAACTGTATCGACTACATAACTTGGTGCGTATCGGTTAAAGTATATGCTGCAATTTCTTTGTTCAGTCGATTAAAAAATATTTTATATATATCATTAATTCATGTTAATTTCACAATCGCCAAATTTCTTTTTAAAACATATTTCTTGTTAATCATGGAATGTGTAAATTATACACCAAAACTTGGCTAAATAATTCTATATTTTTTATATCATAAAGGAGAAACACATTTGTTATACCCTAAATTTATTTTTTCAAAATTTAACACCACTTAATCATAGTTAAGAATGTGTGTTTATTTTAAAGATCAAATATTAATAAAATTGATTTTCAAACGCATACTGTCTGTCTGTAATATATTGTAGGTACAATAATTGGACCTGCTTTAAAATTTGCAGCAATTTATAGTACATTTCTTGACCAATTTGTCTTTTGATTTATCTCATTTTGACATTCACTTTTAATCTAAAATAATAAACATATGCTATCGATACATGTAGTACAAGTTAAGATTTTTTTTCTGTTCTGTTCTGTTCTGCTATCAGTTTCTGTCCACTGCAGTATGTCAATTTCTCCCCGGCCCCGGTGGCCGAGTAGTTTGAGCGTTCGCCCCGAAATCGGGAGTTGTGGGTTCAATTCCGTCCTCGACATACCAAAATCTTAAAATGGTACTAGTATAGCTCCTTTTCTTGGTGCTCAGCCCATAAGGGTAGTTCCAGGACTGCTTGGCCCGGTGTCTGGATAATGAGACAGGGTGTGGTATCATACCACATGTCTGAGACGTGATACTGCAGTATGGCAGCACTATATCTGTCTCAAGTAGACTTAGTTTCCAAACGATTGAAATACTGTTGGTTGGGCGTTTAACCCAATATACAAACAATTTTTTCCCCAAAATAAACTAACACAGAGCGTGTTTGGATGGTAACACTTAGCTTTCCTAGTAAAAATAGCTTCACCCTTTTATTGTTCGACTTTATAAATAAGACTAATTTCCATTTCCGAAATCATGTTCAGTAGGGAAGCTTAAAGCCCCAGTGCGTTTTAGCTAGATAAAATATATTTTTTAAAATTTCTAATTAGCAAAGCCTCAAATGATGTTTGATTAACCTCTTGATATTTAATTAAGCCCACAAAATGAAATATTCACCCGGAAGCCTTAGTTGTTCAGACAGGGCAAAATAGTGAGAAAAATGGGCGGAGCTTGTTCTGAAACCCACTGTTCGGGTAAAACCACGGATGTCTCGTTGTACATGGGGTGTTTCATGGACTTTTGCTATAGACTGAATAAATCTTGATACACGGTAGTAGAGGAGATAGGAAGAAAATCCACCAACTTCTGAAAACAAAACAAAAAAAAACGTGTATGTTAATTTTATGCTGACGTTGTTTTGAGCTAAATATAGAACGAGACAGCCACAATTTGCATTTTTTTCTAGAATCTTTCCTATAAATTAGGCATTTCTCAAGGTCTTTCAGTGATAAAATTAAAACTGAATTATATATGTTGTAAGTGCATCCGGATTTAGGTCTAACATTTATAAGATACTGGGACTTTAATAATACCGGGGCAAATACCATGTATGTAGGGTAAAGTCCCTGTAATGGTTCCGCTATGTCTTGGACCACTTAATCTCTACCAAGATAACCAAGGTACCCTTATGAAACGTGAGGAAACCTTGGTTATCTCCGTGGAACTATTACAGGGACTTCACCTTAAGGCCCATTATATCTCACAAGGATACACTTTTCATGAAGAAGAAAATATTAAATGACATTGACATTTAGCAGACTAACGTAAATGGTACATAATGTGCAGATATCTGCAGTGAAATAACATTTATAAGCATTGGTAATCTTGATCATATCTCGCCATTTAACATTTCGTCTGGATGTAAAATTAATCTCTTTGTTTATATTTTGCACTGGCTAGTAGTCTGTTATCGGGAAAAAAAAAAAGAAAAACCGTCGCCGAATCATAATTTGTTTATCTTCTACGTCATCAATTTATGTACTCGCGATTTGTTAACAGAAAACTGTATGGAAAACGTCAGAAAATTGACGAAGATATGCGAAGCATGTAATCAAGTATTTTTGTAATCAATTGAATGATCTTTGTAAAAAAAATAAAAAAAATAAAAAAAATATGCCTTGTAGTAAAGTTGCCGCCAACGCGTAAGTACAAGTTAAATTTGTATCTGTATCAAACATTTTGCTTTTCCGTCCGAAGAATATAGAACAGAACAGAACAAATCTTTAATAACTTGTACCACATGTACATCGTTAATCATATAATACATATATACACACTCACAAATCACGTCACAAATATATAATAACTGATAATATAAATTTAAATTTAAACCACATATTAAAAGAGAGGATGAGCTGGTGACAAAAACAGCATCATCTATTTATCAAAGCATTTCTACAATTAAAGGCTGTTTTAATAAATTTGCACAATTTAAATAAAGTATCTTTTTCTGTACACCTTAACAAATTTAGAAATTTATACATGTTGGGTCTAATATAATAATATTTCTTAATATACCTACGTCTAATTTCACTAAAGGCTGGACATATACACTGAATTTGGAAGAGTAATGAGCCTTTAACTGGTCTTAACACGTCAAATACGGGTACTATTGTCAGCGATAAAGATTCTTCAACAATTGTTTTATCATGTTCGGTTGGTAACCAAAAATCCATTATATCTTATACTTCACACATTCAACATACGTTCTTTACTGCACATCATGCGTTTCTTTACGGTGTTTTGTATTACCCAGACGCATTATATATTGATGGTGTTTAAACATTTTTTTCTATCAGTAAAGTATTAGCAATTAAGTTAGTATAAACTAATATTTAGCTGCTTAAGTCGTAATTGTTGTTTGGGATTGACGTCACACAGACAGAATTTCTGTTAATTTGGGATTTTGGTCTACATGATAAATAGTGCTGCATCACTGCAGTATCACGTCTTAGACATTCCACATTATCCTGACACCGGGTCAACAAGCCCAGATACCTTTGAACCGGTATGCTGAGTATATACCAGTACCTTATTTACGATTTTGGTATGTAGCAGGGTTCAAACCCGGGACCTCCCGGTTACGATGCGAACCCACTAACCATATTAACCCTCACTAAAACTATTCAATTCACATGAATCCATGAATAGTTGTACCCACGAAATTCTCTTAGCACATGATCAACGAAATTTAATATCAACGAAAATTAATGATTCTAAAGTAGCCACTGGACCGATTTGAAAACTAAAAAATACATCTATTTAAGAGATTATCATTACAATCATCGCTCGTACATGTAAAGTAACATCATTCAAAACGCGTTTTCGTTATCTGAATACATTGACTTGGAGTTAAAGGCTATTTTGCTCAAAGTCATTTAAGGCTGGCACTAACTACAGTATAAAATATCCATGATCACTTACCGGTGGTCCATGCCGGATGTGTTACCTTGAGATATTCACCGATATGTACATTTTTTTTCGAACGCAGGGCCAGGTGCAAATCAAAGCGCACCTTGCTCTGAAAGATTGTCGGTAAGATTTACATTATTATTAGGTGGACTTTGTGATTTTAGTTTTTAGGTATTACATATGTATATAGTTTAAGTCTCTCATATTTCATTCTGAGAGGTTTTGTACTATTACATTTTACAATATTTTATAACTTGTAAAAATATCTGTACAAAAGTGAGACTATAATAAACTGTCTGTCTGTCTGCCGAACAAGCTATACATGTAATTCTAACTCGGGCGTTTAAGCAGGGTTGATATTGATAGAGGCAATGTAATGTGGCGCATTATGACACATTCTCCTGCAACTCTAGTTACTAGTTGTAAGTCAGCTGAATTCGCTCTTCATTTCGAGGCCTCCGTGGCCGAGAGGGTAAAGTCGCTGACTTTAACACTCACTCAGTCCCTCACCGCGTGGGTTCGAATCCCGGCAGGGTCATTCGGATATTCATGTGAGGAAGCCTTCTAGCTGACTTGCGGTAGGTCGGTGGTTCTACCCGGATGCCTTCGTGCATTCGGGGTCTTCCTCCACCTGTACTTAGTTGGACGTCGCTATATGACTGAAATACTGTCGAAGCGACGGTTAACTCAAATAGTCAAGTTAAGTCGCTCTTCATTTCATGATAACCCCACCAGCAGTCTCTCAGTGCCTTGATCATTTTGATTTATTTCATTACAATCCTGAGTGGGATTCCATTCATAGAATGCATACCTAAGGAGGTCATGACCCTACTAACCTGATGTAAACAATTCAATTCAATTCAATAGTTTATTGTTTTAGTCAAATACATGTTATGACACAAGAACATGGAATAAAATTGAACAAAGCAAATACATTGTCACTGTAGTGGTACACATGCAACATAATAGAGAACTAAGAAAAAGAAAGAAAAGAAGAGAAGGGGTGTTTGGGGTGGTGGTGCTTAAACCGTGAACAGTGTAGAATTATTCATTAGAATATTGATACAGACTATAGTTTGTCTAGACGTTCCAGTTGTAAATAATGTGTAGTCATTGCTGATTGGCCTGGTTATATTTAGAAATGTATGTCAACACGTGCAAAAACACTGGTGAGAGGTTGCGATTGTTTTTGTCACATTTGATGCAAAAAAAAAAGTGAAGATATATATTAACAAAAGTGTCGTGAAAGACAAAGTTGGAGGAATATAATCATCTAAAATGTGAAAGTTTCATTTGGATTATTTGTTTATGATAAGTGACAGAGGATGATACTAAAAAAGAATAGAGGACTACACTTCGGAAAAGTTCACATGTCCAGAAATATTGTATTACCGTACTGTAGATTTTGCTTTGTTTATAAAATCATTTATATCGCATATAGCATCTGAGTTAAGAAATATACAAGCAGTAATACACAGTCATTTGCCAACACATTTTTTTCTGAGAAAGAATTAGATTTATACAATTTGGTTTAAGCATACTTGAAAATCAATAATTTGATCTAACATAGGGCCATTTTCAAAAGAAAACATTTCTCACCAGTTTAACATTTGTAAACTGAGGAAAATAATTATTGCTTAACCCTGTACATGTTAACAACAATAAGCAAACTGAGCACACATTTTCATAATCATGTATTTTGGTTATACATCTTTTTGTCTCTTGAAGAATAATTTTTATAAATTTAGACAGGTTATTAAGGGTTTTACAGGATTCACTTGACATGAGATTAGCAAATGTGTACATGCTTGGGTGTTTGTGGTAGTATTTTTTAACGAAAATCCCCCTATGTTGTTTAAAATAGTGACATTTTAACAGCATATGCATTTCATCTCCCAAGTCATTGGTGCTACATAGAGTACACTTTCTTTGAGCGTATTCAGTATTATTCCATCTCCCTGTTTCAATTGGAAGAAAATGATTTCCTGTTCTGAATTTTAATATATTGATATATGCTGGTTTTCTCACTTTCATGAAATATTTGCTCATTTCGAAACTGTCTTTAATTAAAGTGTAGTTAATGTCTTTATTTGTTAGTTGAAGCATGCCAGTTTTTGTCTATTTTTAATTTTAATGTTATTGCATGGTAAATATGATTGATTTAGCCAAAAATCATACATACCGCATGAGGTTAGTATTGATTTTATATGATTAAGCCATTTTGAATTAAAATTTGGAATGTTTAGCATATATTTGTAAACTTTATATGATAACTTTGTTTGGTTTCCACTAACTAGCCTATTCCAATCATTCTACATTTAACAGTAATTTCAAGAGGGTATCTTCCTGTTTCAGCATAAATCATATACTGGGGGTACTTTTTTCAGATGCATTATTTTCTTTATAAATTCACAATGTATTTGTTCAAGGAGTTTAATATCTTCATAGCCCCACAATTCTGTTGAGTATGTAAGAAATGGTAATGTTGTATTATAAAATAGTTTAAATGCTAGGTCAAGAGGTAGGTTAAGATTAAATAATTAAAAATGCTTTTTTAAATGAGGAAATTTCTAAATTGATTACTATTTTGTTTGCCATTGTTTAGAAAATTGAATTAAATCAAAATTTTCTTAAAAAATGTCCCTACATGGGAATATGTATACAGTAAGGAAAACCCTGTATTAACTAAATATTCTATATATATATTTATATATGTGTATAGTAATTTCAAATGTATCTATTTTGTAAGGTCAGCTGGGGATGGTTCCCCGACCCCTGCTGTACCTATTACGGGGAAAATAAACGGGGATACCCATAAAGGGACCTCAAAAAAAAAAAAAAAAAAAAAAAAAAAAGATTAAATATTCTTTTATAGAGAAGATGCATAGCTTTACGTGCTTGTTGTGCGAGGTATTTCCTGTTAGTTATGAAGCTGCCATTTCTAGTGAAGTAGGTGCCCAGGTATTTGTAAGAATTGACTATTTCTATTTCTTTATTATCTATTTTTATAGATGCATTTCTTGGCTTAGAACCAAATACCATAACTTTTGTTTTTTCAATATTGATGTTTAATTTCCATTTTTTGCAGTATGAAGCAAAATTATTAATAGTTCATGTAGGTCATCTGAAATTAGTATGGTATCATCTGCATAAAGTAATAATATTATTTTGAGATAAAGAGATGGGTCAATATCAGGATCATTCAAATTGATTCCTTTATTATTAAGACTATAAAGATATTCTTCTAAATCATTTAAGAATAATGAAAACAAAACAGGCGATAGATGTAAACAATCGCATTACATTGATACGCTAATGAGCGCGGAGGGATACAAAACGGTGAAATTAGCTGTGGTAATTATGCAAATCAACGATGCCTGTTCTGATTTACGGCTACGTAAGACTGGCAGCTACTGCCAATCTAAAAATACAACATGGAATAAAATGAAATAAAATATAAATTTGTCATTGTATTGAAAACGTATCTTATATATATATATATATATATATATATATATATATATATTGTACTTTACATTGCGCCCCCCCCCGACACACAAATATGACCTAGAGAGAAACCTCCAGTGTAAATGGCAAGCAGTGCTCGAGTGCCTTATAATTAAATCACGAGCTGAGAGATAATTAAACGCTTATTTTATAAACTCGTTACTGAATCCGAATCTATGTGAGAAAAGCGTATCTTTGTTTCTTAATTAACAAAAGACGAAATAATCTGGTGCTTACTTCGGTGAGGGAAATTATGAAAGAGTCAGGAAAGGGAACAAAATATTTCAGTAATGTATTTATATTACATCCTGACATACTGTTCATTGTTCTCAATAAATATGTGAGTTTTCCAGAGGATAATAGTACAATGAAAAGTAAAGAGTGGATTTTACTGTTTTTTTTTATTCATTGTTTGATTATGCTTTTTACGTATAATATTAAAATCATTTAACTTTGTGATGATATGTATGTAACCGCACCGTATTCCTTATTAGAACTAGCAAGCTAGATGATGATAAATTACTCGTATTTTCATGTTAATTCTGATAAATAATTTATGTTGTATCCAAGTATCAATTAATAATACCATTCAAATTTATCTATGAACGCTTGCATGATCTAAAAGCGTTCGTCCCTATGGTTACTAAAATGAAGTTATGCACATGCGCCGCAACTTATGCCAGACATTAACAGGGGCAGACGGTATGCTGTGAGTCAGGGATTTAAACGCGGGACATTTTTCTGACTAATGTGTCCATTTTCCGAGAGTTAAGTCAACAAAGTAAAATACAAAATGTTCCAGGCTTAATCTGAAATCAATCTTTGCAAATCCTTATGTGCGAAAAAATCAAATTTGTTTTGTTTTATTAATCGCCCTCTTTCGTTCCCATCTCATGTTGACGTGGTCGTTTAGTTGAAGTATTTGAGGAGTCTGTATAGACGAAACATGTTTGTTTAAATTTTTCAAGAAGCCCAATATCTGTACACACATCGTAACAATGAAAGAGATTAATTGAGTGTGAACGTGAACAGTCTTGTTTCCGTTGTCGATAATATTAGCTTTGTGTTACACTAATCATTTTGTCATAAGTGTCCTGACATTTGCACGATTCTTTTAAGGTAATCCATTCATCATTAAATTATTATCACGGTCCTTGAAATGCCCGAAAATGCCAGTGCAGATGCAAGCATCCGTTGTTGACTTGTAGTTATGAGCAATTTTACTCATATTCTATAAAGTTTTGCATTTACCATAAAGTTTACTCGATCACTTGATGGACCATGATTTAATGATGGATATATTTCCTTAATGAAGGTGTTTCCCCATCGACAAAGGAACTATTCGTACCATTTTATTGTCCTTTTATGATGATTGGGAAACAACTTAACACCAAACCCTTAAATCGGTTTCAGGGTTGGACCAGTACATTGTTTCTGTTAACTCTATGAACGATTCTTCTTCGACCCTACAACATTCAGACTGTGGCACCATTAAACAGTCAGCTTATTTACAGTCGGTTTACGTGTAATGATATGCACCAAAACTGTTAAATAATTAGATATACGGATTTTCAGCAACACAGTAGGAGAAAGAAGATCGCCACAATGCCTCCAACCACATGAAATCTTTCCACACATGACAAATCCGATTCACAGAACTTCGTACGAAAAAGCGTAAATACACAGATGTAAAAATGAATTCTTCCTATCGTGATTTTGATTTTTACAAAAAGTGTTGTGTTTGTATAATGCAATGGAATGGGTTAAATTCCTCCGTGTTTATTGTGCAAATAAGACAATATTAGACACTGTGTAAAACAACATACATAAGTCTCTGATAAATTTTTTTCGTTCGACGTTCAGTGAAAAGGGTCCCTAACCGGGACTCGAACTCTAAGCATAAGTTTGTAAGTTAGATACTTTCCAACCCACGATTATAAAATGAAGAATGAAAAAAAAAAAAAAAATAAAATAAAGTATTGATTAAAAGGATAACTATTTCCTTGGAGTGACGAACATTTTATAGTTTTATACATAATTAAACATGTCGGCAACTACACATTTATAATAGGATTTCGCCTAACGGAGGTGTGTGATAAAAAAATACATGTATATTAACTAAAGACTAACGTCACGTGGAATAAAGGAAGCCCTTTATTCAAATTCTGCCGAAAACAGTAACTCGTTATTCAATTTAATGAAGGCTTCTCCTCATGACATCAAGCGCCGTGTGTTGGAGCAGTGAGATTTTGAGAAATTAAAATTGTAATCACATTAAATCGCAGGCCTTATTAAAGCCTTAAATCAAATCAAAGTGGATGACGAACTTTGCCATGAGCAATAATTATTTTCTTGACTATCGCATTTTATTGCTTAATACATGTATATGAAATATTTTCTTATGGAATTGTATAACACACAATGGCTCGTCCATCCATGGTATACTGGTGGAAGCAGAATATAAAAGAATACGAACGGGGAAATCAGGCCTAGTGTTCGTAGATTAAAGAAAAAAAAATGTATTAACCCGCGTCGGTGAATTTATGGAACGTCGGTTTTTTCCATAAACTTTAAGCGACACTAATGCCTATACACTATTAACCCATATATATTCTGAAAGAACATAGTTTCCAGTTTCCAAAAATAGTATATTCAAGAAAATCCATCCATAAATAAAAAAGATACAGCGATTTAAAAATCAACATCTCCGATCGGAATTCGCTCCGACAACGAAAAGATCGATCGGTACCTGTCCGTTGTCGGAAATTTCAGATCGAATTTCAACAGTCCGACCGGAGAAAAACGATCGTTTTTTTCTCGATACCTTCTTTATTTTTCAGAAACATTGGGTGGTTGTTTATTGGAGTTATTTATCACCTGAACTTAGAATGCAAAATAATTATTATTGATTTTGATGACGATGATGACGTTATTTGCGTGAATTTATTCGTGTGATTAATTATAGTGTAATCGGGGTAAAACAAAGACAGATATTTACCCAGCAAGCATGGGTATATCGTGCCGATATCAGTACACTGATATCAGTTTGCGACATCGGGCCGATATACAGCCGATATCCCAACCTGCAGATCCAGTAGCATAGAGTAAATTGTATCATGAATCCAAATGTAAATATCAACAGCACATATACATATCTTGTTGTGCAAGTGTAAATAAACAAGGATTTGTCTATATAAAATTCAGATCGTTTCCACATATCGGTCCTATATCGGGCTGATATCAAAAATTACTTTCACAAAGGATGTAACTCTCCTTGGAGTGTAGGTTCAAAAAGTAAATAGGAAACAATTTTATATTAATAAGTAGGGAAGATAAATGTGCTAAATCTTTCTAATATTTTTATTTGATTTAATATCAGTTGTTTAATTGAAACTAAATATTTAAACTAAAAAAATTTGTTAAAAAATCAAATATTAGCCTCGTTTTGATTTTGACTGCATTCCCATGCCACCATGCTCTTTGAGTTTGAATTTTCTTCAGATGTTTGGTCATCTTAAACCGGGTAAGTCCATTTAACGTATAAACACAAATGACCATTTAAACCTGACCTTAAATACCATTTGATTTTAATATTTTATTCTTGCATGTTTGTTAGCATAAGGCAGTTTTTTATTTGTTATGTCATGGGTTTTCGCGACAGTCACTTCGTAAAATTTGATTGCATCCTAACTTAAACAAGAAATATCTTTAAAAAAGATATTCGGCGTAGGATGAAAGAAAAACGAAATTTTCATTCATGCATAAATATACTTTAATTAAGAAACTTATAAATGGAAATATATGCAAAACACATTTCAAAGACTCTAATGTTATGATAGGTTATAAAAGCATTGTTGTAAATAATTGTAAAAAACATGTCTAATTTTGGTAGTGAACAATGATGAATGGCAATGTTTTTAACAAGGTTTATTTTGCAAATAATAGTCCACGAGATGTGTACAACAACAGGAATGTAGCAAAAAAAAGTACAATTTTAAAATAATGTCTATATATATTCAAAACAAAATGTACAGTAAAGAATGACTAGACTATTATACAAAAGACACGACTGACCATTCGTAAACAGGCTTACCTGCACCATAAAAATTGTAAAATGATTAAAATCAGAATATGAAATGATTTGATATAACAATTATTTCAGAGTACCTCCAAATGTTCTTATTTAAAAGCAGTGTAATGTTATAAATTATCCTATGAACTATAAAAAAATCTATGATAATCCGCTGCATAAAACCTAATTTAGTTCCAGGCTGATCATGTAATGCTGCTCGTTGTTGTTAGGACATACACTTTTTTCTTCACCTTTATTTTATTTCTTACTGACAAAAGCTTGTTCAGGTCTGATTTTATCAGTTGTAAACTGTATCAAAATAGTTTATACAGGCATATACATTAATGATCAGCACCTTAAAGCATAGATTCATTGATAAAGGACTTCTAGAACATTCCGAGGAAAAGCGCGCGAAATACCGACGCACAACAAATTTAGTACGCTCTAGAAATAGTTCAGTATTTTTTCTATGAAACTGTAAATAGGCTTGTTTGATATTTGTTCATATCATTATTGCATATGACAATTATGATATAAAAGCGTTATTAGTTGTTTTGGTTTTGGCGAATTAATTTTCAATGAGAGCATCTCGGCAGGCTGGAAGAGTTCAATATACATAGTAATTAAGGGGTTTCATGTCATAACACGGTGGGTTCTTTTTTGTTGTTTTAAATCATTTTCACAAAGTAGCATTCCTCAACTGATGGAAAAGGATTGTATTTAACTTACTGAAATCACTTTCATGTTAACATCAAAAAGAAAAGTAATAACACCAAGCTGAATGATATATACAAGCTGCACCCCTTATTTACAGTAATTTTCTAGTCCATAACGATGCGTTAACCAATAACAGGAGTCCTTTTATTCAGCTTAGAATTATTTACCGCTGTTAGCGTACATTTGATTGGTTTAAGATGCGAGTTGAAATCGAAATTATACAGCTACGCCGAAAAAATAAAGAAATAAAACGTGTTGTGTATGAGATATCGTACTACATGTTCATATACTGATACACAATCTTGTATTGTTTTTTTTATAAACACTGTTGAGTTTTATTTTGTATACACATTCTTATCCAATTTGACATATATTCAGGGGCCAATTGAGGGAGTTGTTTACCTCGTCTCCATAGTACATGAATATACAATGGCGTGCCTGGACCCTATTTCGGTATACGCACCATGGCTAGGGTGGGTCTTTGGGCATGCTTCCCCGGGGGAAAATGCCCCTGGAACGCCGTAGGAGCATTTTAAAGGGTGATAAGTACATACAAAAACTGTAAAATCATAATGAAATATGATAAAAACGCGCAGTATTTTTAACTAATGCATTAGGATAACACTACCTCGGTATATGGACTGAGAGTACCAAAAAGGTATTCATTGAAAAAATCAGAAAAAAAAATCAATGTTTTTACATCAGAAAGAATAAAGTTTAAAACAAATACTGTTTGTTTGTACTTTTTTGTTTCAAAATAACGGTGTCATTAAATTCTAAACGTTTGGGAAAAAAAGAAAGATGAAACTGTCGCGATCGTCTTTAAGCGTTCTTATACTGATATTGTGATAACTTATTATCCAAAAAATTTGGGGTACCCGAAATATGTTTACATGTCCGAAACATAGCGATTATAAACTAAAGTATACGCCCCGGGATTGAAATTGAACCTTTCTAGCGTTTGCTTCAATACTGAATCATTTAGTTAAAAAAACAACTTTGAATGAGATATGAATCTTGAATAATAGCTCAATAGATTAACTGTAGGTCCTTTTCAAAACGATAAAAATAGAAGCCAATAATTCAAATGCAGAAATGATTATGGTATTAAGTTTTAAAGTCAATAAAATTAATAGTCTGGTATTATAATCTAGTACTAAATTGGTAGACATTTTTATATATATTTTGTTTTCCACCTCCGAGCTACGAACCCACGTGGAGTGATACTGAGAGGAATTGTAGACAGAGTCGTTACCACTGGGCCAACTTTGGAGCCTTATTGTAAACCGATTTAAAACACCTACAACACTGTCCTTTGTCTAGTTAATAAAACGACCCCCTTTCGTTAGAAAACATATACATGTAAATACTAAACAGTGCTCCATCCAGGATTTGAAAAAGGCAGGGTGCTAGTGACCCAAAGGGGCATCCGATTCGCGAAGCGATGAGAAGGGGGAGGGTGCGGGAGGGGGATACCCCCTCATGGAAGGGGGGTTTGGGGGATTTCCCCCTGGAAAATTTTTCAAATTAAGACATTAAATAAGGCCTCTGGGGGATTTCCTGGTTGGAATTTTTGTTCTAATTCCAGTTTTTTGGTATCAATATTTTCATTTTATTATCCCTGTTCTTAGACAGCGGTGGGTTGGGGAAGCATCTCGCAGACTATCTTACAAAGAGTTCACATATATGTATATTAAAATCTCTCAGCATCATACATGTAAGATTTGTTTTTATAAACAAACAGAAAATGCATATCTTAACATGTAAATAATTCAGCTCTTTTTTAGAATCAAAGGATAACAAAATGAGTTATTGAATGTTACCTAAAAGAATTGATTAAAACTAATAGAAGGGGAAAGTATACATAAGAGAAAAAAGGGTGCTTTTGCATTTATGTGCAGATTTGATAAGTTGCTTGGAAATTGCAGAGATTAAAAAATGGAATTTATTTCAAGAACATTTGATCACTAATCTTATTATTGTAAGGTTGCTTTTTCTGGTCATATTTACCAAAAGTAAAAAAAAATGCCAATGAAGCTCACATTTCAGTTGCATATTGCTGGAAAAATTTTGACAATGGGCATCCAAGTCTTCTCAGAAAATCATGGATCCCAGTTAAATTTTGTTATTAATTTCTTAATATGTATACCATAGAGAGGCCCCTATTTTGATGACTCCGTAGTGCTCTTCCCCATCCCAGGACATGAAAAAAGGCATAGTTAGTTGCCCTAAAAGGGCAGTTGTATGTGCAATTTGATAAAAAAAAAAGCATTTCTTTTCAGAAAATATAATGAAATTCAAATGTTAAGCTTTCTTCTGTAATATTGAAAGTAATCCAAATAAAAGGTATAAGATCTAGAATTGTTTATGTAGACATGTATTATCCATTCTGAAAGGATAATTAACAATACAGGAATATATCTTTTCAAAGTTGAATTGCTTATGTAGAGACTCAGATTAAAAATGTAATAACTTTAAAATAAAATTCCATTTTGATAAACGTAATTATTGTTTAATCAGATTTTTCATTTTTTTTGTCTCCAGAACCTTTTTTCTTTCCCTTTTTTCAAAACACAACAATGGGAAATTTTATGCTAATCTCTAAATATCATATTTTTTTTAAATTTTGATCTGATATTTTTATTGAAAAATAAATAAATAAATAAATAAATAAATAGAATCTAATAATAATAATGCAAACTTATCTCAGTGCGTTACCCCATCCACTTCACTTTACCCTACGATCATAAATATTGTAAGTTTAAAGCCAATCTTTATTTCAAAAAATGATGTAAAATCTGTATTTACAGTTTCTTATTTCAAACATTCATGTTTTAAAACAGTTTTAATTGTTTGATGGCTGTAAACAAAATTTATCAGTGCATGATTTTTAAGTGGTTTTCTTCGAACATACCGGAAGTAAACATAGATACAGTACAGTATAGTTAAAAACTAATAATTTATGCTTTTAACATGATTAATCTTTAGAGAAAGATAAATTAAACATTAATGATAAAAATTATTATGACAGTTATCCGCCTGTCTGAACATAATTTTATCGGGCCATTTCATTGGTTGATATTTTCGGAATTTTTTTTTGTCAGTAAAGTTTTCGTCTGTCTGCAAAAGACTAATCTGACTTTTGAATTAATGACACTGATTTGCCTAAGATAAGTTGAGGCTTTGGAGAGAATAAGCTTTAAAATGTTTGTTATTAATCTGATGGCTGGACTAGGGCATGTTTTCCACTTCGTCATACTTGGAATTCAAAAGATGGCAGAATGCGTGGTTTAGATGAATAATGACAACATACTATATATTTCCCCAGGTAGTAGACAATAATACTTACCTTCGTAAATGCAATTAAAATTTACTTTTTAGTGCCAAATATCTGCACATAATTATGTTGATACTTATTACTAGAATAGCCGACTGTTAATCTTGGCTTAATTGTGCTGGTTGATTGACACTGACTGACTACGTCTGTGTTACACACACGGGCTAAGATTTGTCGGCAAAATCAAAGGATGCCGAGAGATGAGGCTTGGGGAAAACAGTATGGGATGAAACTTTTACCGACAAAGGCAAAGCTCTGTTTTGAAAACACTGAGTTAGTTATTTGTATTTTGTTGAGCTTCTGGAAGGTAAAATGACCTAGTATGTAACATATTTCAGTGAAATAATTAATGTTCAAAGAAATACAGTCATTTTCAGAAAAGAGTAATAAATCTAAATATAGAACCAATTTAAAACCCGTTCGAAAGATATTACAAGTAGGGTATATAAAGTGTGGATTATGTGAGACGGCAGTCAAACCCAAGTAAGTTTCTGCACTATGCAGACATACCCTAACGTTCGCGGGGTGCGAACTCGATCGGCCTTTACCGTTGTACGGTTTAGGTCTCACTTAAAGCATGATCCTGGTCGTGGGCTCTCATGCACAGATTTTACCTTTCTTCTTTCTTTTTACTATTCCATCTTAAATACCCTTGCTCTATGGTCTCCTCTTTCCCATCTCCGGCTATCTCTATCTCTTCAACTAAAAGCTGCATTCACTGTATCCAGCTCTTAAGCTACTCCCCTTTTCAAAGTCTATTGCTCTTTATAGCTCTTGCATTTCTTTATTAGTAAAACCTTCATTTTTTTCTTTCACTATAGTCTACCTTTATTCGTGTGTCGAAAAAAGCGTGTAATGAGAGAAGACAATGGACAAAAATGTCGCTAGTTACTTTGAAAGCGGGTAAGGAATCGCGGATGAGATAGAGTGACTGAGATAAGAAAAGGAGAAAGATTTGGAGACAGAAATATTTATAAAAGAGACACTATATAAAAAGAAAAATAAGACTACTGGAGACAAAAAAACGAAAAAAAAAAAAAAAAATTGAAACCTAAATGCATGAGAGCCCACGACCAGGATCATGCTTTAATTTGAGACACACACAACTCCAGTGCCTTCAGCGCTATGATTTGTTGGAACCAATGGATGAGCCAAATTTGAAAAATTGGAGCCATGTTTTTTTTTCTTTTCATGAGCCATTTAATTAGTCAATAATATACAAAAACGCGAATATTTTAACACAAATTAAGGACTCATATACGCATGCATAAGAACAATAAAGATGTTTCAGTGCTTATATAATTCATAACAACATTTTTTTTTTCAAGTAAGTTGATAAAATATTTAAATTGTTTTTTGTAGTAAATAATATAATAGTTATATCTTAACACTGTTCATTTACTTTCTTCATGAAACATGGCAGAAATGAAATAATTAATATCTAAGCCTTCATGCAGATGTTACAGAACATTGCCCTAGTCCGATCTCAGCTCTGTGTAACCATTGAGTTAACAGGTTGGCATATTGAATGTATTTTTAATTACTATTAGAACACATGAAAAAGGCGGCGAAAGATGAGCTGATCAAGAAAGTATCGTACCGTAAAATATATACCTTAATGTTGTCGGTAAATTAGCCTGTTTGTGCTTATAGATATGATTTTTGTAATATCGTTCTAGGCAAATCCGTTCAAAATAAATTTCTCTGTATCTAATTACGAGGGCAAATATATGCCTTACCCTGGTAAGGCGATGTTTTTTATAGCGTTTTTGGCGTTTTTAAACTTTCGATTTTTCAAATCAAT
>CM037780.1:53179018-53198294 GCA_021229015.1 Solen grandis
TAACGGTTCATAGAAATCGATTTAATTCTTGAATTCTTTGCTGGTTTTATATACACAGAGATTGTCGGGATATTGAATGATGTCCATGGTGTTGAAATCAGGTAACTATCTCTTGTGAGCTTTATTGGCATTTGATTATTAATTTCGTGCAAAAAATATGTAAAATTAAACCATATTATTTCTGCACATTTATTAATTTTATTTAGTCATAAATCTGCTCATCTTGAATTAATTTATATAAATTTATGTAAGGATATACTTAATTTGTAAATAAATATGTATGTAGATTACAAGTATAACATTTCAGTTTAAATGGTCGTTTACGATGTCAGCATAAACGTTCACGTAATGATGACCTTTCAGATCTATCTAGTATCAAGATTACCAGAAATAACACATATTATTACTTACCGTGCATTAGTCTTCGCCTGCAAAAGATGCCTGCGCATGCGTACAATATGTACCTGAAGGCGAAATGCAAACAATTGAATTCTCGCCTGGCGGGTTGGCGGGGCGACACACGAAAAGTCAAAATATTGATTATTTCGTGCCGCGGGGCGAGATATTTCGGGGCGAAATGCGAAATGTTGGATTCTCGCCTGGTGGGTTGGCGGGGCGCCACACGAAAAGTCGAAAAGACGAAATATTGAAAAGTTCGTGCCCCGGGGCGAGATTTCGCAGCGAAATGTCGATTCTCGCCTGGTGGGTTGGCGGGGCGCCAGGCGAAAAGTCGAAAAGACGAAATATTGAATATTTCGTGCCGCGTGGCGAGATTTCGAATTTTCGCCCCGAAATCTCGCCCCGAGACTTTGGTATTTTCGACCTTTCGCCCCGAAATCTCGCCCCGAGATTTTGACATTTCGCTGCGAGACTTCGCCCCTCAAACCGCAACACGAAATGGCAGAAATCAGCCACAATAGTGTTCAGCGTTACAGCTAACGACTTTCATCTGGATATGGTCATCTGGATTCTTTCACAGTTTGATACAAGCTTTATTTAACGGATGTATATGTACTGTGCATGGTTAGTTAAAAACCGTTGCTTGAATCATGACCTGTGGAATTTCTTGATAGACGTTCATCATACTGACACAGGCAACTGTCAATGGGACTTTATACTTATTCTACATGTTTGTGAAATTTCATGGACTTTTAACTGATGACATTGACCTTTGGCCTACTCAGATCAAAACCTAGAATTTGTCAAGATAAACCTTCGGACCAAGTTTCATTTAAATTGGAGTAAAACCGTGGTGTCGACAAGGTTTTTCTAGTGCAAATCACTTGAGTGTCACGTCCGTAAGTTTGCCAACAATGACCGGATGGAGTGCATATGATTAATGGTCACACGTCCTGTGCGAGACAACAAGTGACTGTCCCACATGTTGACTAACCGTTTATTAGGAATCAATTAAAGAAGGATCATCCCCTTTTAACCTGACCGTTGGCCGCATATGACACGTGGCCGCCTAATACACGACAATTAATTAACAAAAGGCAGTACCCTTTAAATTTATTTTTTTCTAAAAATATATTTTGACATTTTATGATTTGCATATATGTACAGTATGTATTGATATTGTAAGGTATGGAGGAGGATGGCCACGACCTTCACATACCGATGGACGTGGCAAATAAAAGTAAAATGTCAAAAAAAAAAAAAAATTGCTCGGGGTGGAGGGACCTGAATTGACCGCTTACGTCACGAAGACCGCTTCATACATGTGACCGCTAATACAAGTTCGACTATATGAATAAATAAACCGATCCCGTGGCCTAGTGGCTATGGCATGCTGTTTGGGAGTGGGAGGTCGAAGGTTCGATCCCTGGCAGAGGATTTTTCTGAAATGGCCGGTTGGTGAGCTAGTTAAATAATGGTTAAAGTTGCCTTCCTGCCTGATGTCTGGCATACAGGCGGGAACTGGGAAGATACATGTGGAATAGAAGAGATGTCTCTTAAGTCAGAATTGGCTGACCCTTTCAATAGGGGTGACACAATAATAAACAAAGAAACACCTTTATATATATGAAGCAAGTATCATAAACAGGTGTTCATAAAAATGTGTATGTCTTACTATCAGACGTACCTGTAAAGCCAGGTTTCCTGAAGAAGCAAACACTCCTAGAAAGAAAGTATAAGAAAGCATTATAGCCCTTTTCCTCATATAGACTCATTTTGACGCACTCAATAGGTACCACATAAAGCCTGACCTGCAGAAAACCACAGTTAAACCTTACCAAATTTAATTATAAAGTCCTCATTTCCAGACCACTGAGGAGCAGCGAA
This sequence comes from Solen grandis, assembly GCA_021229015.1. NCBI lineage: Eukaryota > Metazoa > Mollusca > Bivalvia > Adapedonta > Solenidae > Solen > Solen grandis. The sequence goes on from CM037780.1 coordinate 53,181,305, forward strand.
CAGCATAAAACCTGATCAGCATGCGAGTTACTCGCAGGCTGATCTGGTTTTATGCTGTTCGCATAGGTCTTTTCATGGCTTCCTCTATGAGGGAAAGGGTTAATATATTGTGATTATCTTATATGCACATGAAAAACTATGCTTCTTTTAACCTCATTTGCTCAATGTTCACTGTAATTTTGCCAGATTCCTAAGTAATTTTAAAAACAGATATAAACAATTAAAAACAATAAAACAACAAATTCTAAACAAGTAAAAAGGTAACACTAACACATAAGGTGCTAACAATATAACATCTAAACACAATATGTGTTACGATAATTGTTCCAAAGAATTGGCATTTATCATAAAATACCTTAATATGTTTTGGCATCAAAGCAGTTTTTATTCCCACTATTAACAAAGATTTTCTATAGAGTTCTTTTTTTCTATTTTTAAACCTTTATTTTTCATTTTGAGTTAAATTTGTTTACAGCGGATTCTTTTACTCAAAACTTAGTTAATTTAAATTTAGTTTTTTTTTTTAACAATTTCCATACAAAACTCAGATGACAGGCAAACCACCGAACAAGATGGCAAAATAACAATAAAACTAAATCAATCATAATTATATAACATTAAATTCCTCCTAAGACGAAAAAAAACACTGTTTGTAATATGTTATAGTCCTGAAGACTACAACTCTCCTGTTTATTACTGAAGAACGTTTCTTTAGTTATATGCCACACTAAAATGTTGAATGATTCTAAATTGAAAATACATTATTTCTAAAATTTCAAACATTAATTTACATCAGAACCAACATTAACTGCAATAAAAGTAATAAATAAATATGTCAATGGGGAAGCGCTTAATATATTTTAAAGCAAAGTTAAGAGAAGATGACTTTTAAGTTAAACAATGTTTTTTCTCTCTTAGTTTAAATGTTTAAATCATTTTTCTATATTACTTTGCTGTTGAAAGACTACTGGCTTAATTTTGGATCAACTTTCTGAAATATAATCATACATGCATGTAACTGTCCAAAAGTTTAACATAAGCACTGAGTTTTGAGTTAAATCGTGCATATAATTGCAAGAGAAATGTGAAATAATTAAGAGCAGAAATATTTCAGAGGATTATAAACTCTTGACTTTTTTTTATAGCTCATCTACAAATACCACAGCTGACACCATGGTATAAAATGATTTGTTTGATTGATTGATGGGCTTTTGAGAGATGAAGACTTGAGACAGACATAGTGCTGTGATCGAGACATGAGACAAGATACCAAACACAGTCACATTCTTTATCATTTCCAGACACATGGCAACAAGAAGTGCAACTTCTTTTATATGCTGCCAAGTGCGAGTAAGCTAAAATACTTCATTTTTAGGACTCTGGTGTGTCTTACCGAGTCGGACGCATCTATGTTAGAGTTACTGTTTTGTATCATCTTTCCATAGAGCTAGTGTTTGTGGTGACGTGTCCGATTTGCATATCAAGGGTATCAAGTTTGATTCTTCAAATTTCAATCGAAAACGCATGAACACAAGAATGCGAAAGTACGATGAGAAAACGCTAAAGAACGATGACGAAAACGCAAAGTAATCTCGAGTTTTCGTCATCGTGGTTTCTCGTTTTCGTCATCGTACTTTCGCGTTTTCATCATCGTACTTACGTGTTCTCGCGCTTTATTTTTTTTTCCAGCCACGGGCGAAAATGAAGATGGCCCTAACGAAATTCCGTGCGACTGGGCTGACCAATTTTTCAGATTCTAAATATAAATCTTTTACTGCTAAGTTCCACTGTTTACCAAGTGAATTATCGTCCCCTTTGACTATTGTACTATGTCAAAAATTTTGATGCTGGAATATGCCCCACACACTCCCCCTACCCCGCCAGTGATTCAAGGTTGTTTATATTGTTGTTTTTGTCCTTTGTATAAAAAATGTTATTTCTCTTTCCTTAAAAGACATCGTAGAAAAAAAAATCTGTCCTGGTTATGATTGTTACAGACATGTTTTTCAAGCATATAGAAAATTTGTGTTTCAATATAAAATGTTTCTGTTTATCTTATCTTATTTATTTATTTATTTATTTATTTATATTATAACTGTGGCTCAATGTATTTTTTAAGGTTTTGGACAAAAGGCCAATGAATAATTTTAATTTCAGGACAACTGTCTTAAAGCAACAATCTCTAAAAAAAAGTCTGAATCCCTCCGGGCTTGTGGATTTTTCAATCTAGTAGCCTGAAAGGGCTAGTGGTTTAAAATCCAAATTTTGTACACTGCAAGTCTTTTTGTAGGTTATATTGCCAGGACTCCTGGGTTTGATTCTCACACCGGTCCAAATTTTCTTGTACATTTTTTTTTATTTTACAGCACAATATTACTCAAAATATGTTTATTGGAACTTTCTTAATATTTTTTTACCAATTACACTGTTGTTTGGCATGATAGACATTGTGTACTCTCGGCACTGTTGTGCCTTTAATATGAACATATAACTTGCCCATGTAAGATTTCTGAGCAATGTTCTAGCATCTGTTTTTACCTTTCGTTTCCTCCAAGGAGCATCAGGAACCCCATAATCGTATCTCAGCTCACTGCCTGCAGGGATGTCAGTTAGTGCAAAAATGCAGAGGTGTGGTTTGTCACCCACCAATATTTTTTTTATTTTGCAGTTTGCCCTTGTTGATGAATCAACATCATTTACCATGCGTCAAAGACAAAGTGTGCGAGAAGCATTGATGCTGAAAAAAATGTCTTGTGATAATTTTACAAGATAGACAGCGTCACACTTTACGCTGCCAAAAATATAAAGTTCCTAAATTTTTGTTTCTATCAAAATGGACATGATAAAAAATTCATACGAAAACTAAAATGTGTCAAATCTGCATTTTTTTTTTTTTTGCAAAAATTAAAAAAAAGTATATACAAAATAACAAAAAGAAATGAGTCCAGCAAGGATAAAGTGTCAAGGTCTTTTTTAACTGTTGTAGAAATCCAATTCAACTGTTGAGAAATCAATGAGCTTCACATATGTCTAGTTCTTCCTATTATATTAATGACTTATCCCTTTCCCTCATATAAGATCATTCTGAACGCACTCATAGAAGTACCACATAAACGCTGACTCAGAAAAACCACAGTTAATACCTTACCAATTTTATTATAAGATCCCATTTCAGACCATGAGGAGGAAACAAATAAAACACTGATCACTGCGAGTTACTCGCAGGCTGATCTGGTTTTATGTTGTTCGCATAGGTCTTTTCATGGTGTCCTCTATGAGGGAAAGGGTTATACAAGGTTTCATAAAGATCCATTCAGAACTGTACAGGCATTCACAAGAAGAGAGCTCAGCAGAGATCAAGTATTAACGATCATAACTCTTGGAAAAAAACGATGAACCAATGAATCCCCATTTCACGCATCTTCTTATTATAGATGATGCCGATACATTTTCTCCTATGATGGTGTTTGAAAACAAAACTCAAAACAACTGCAAAAAAATGTCCAAAAAGCTTTTTCACACACACACAATTTGAGGACATCATGAATTTCAGAAATCAACTTAGGTCCATATAGAGAAAAAACAATTTGAGGAGTGTATTTCAGGTGTATTTCCTCATTTAAGTCCTCTGAATTGTACCTATATAAGCACACAAAAATATGTTCGCTTACACTTATCATTCAACTATAGATTGTAGCAAATATCTTATTCAGTCTGTCTTTAACTTAAAACGATATTTCCAATTATAAGACCACATAGAACATACACATCAAATATCATTGTTTAAGCATTTACATGTTTTCAATTTAAGGACACTGCCTTTTAGAGACTTTTATTTTGATATACATATGTAAATTTCTGTTGAGGAACTCAGAAGGTTGTCATTTGAAAGAATATTGTTTGTTTGCTTGTTTGATTGGATTTAATGTCGCGTTAACACAACTGTATGTCATTTTGCGACACCCCAAGGAAATGGGAAAGCGGATACAGAGAAGCCCGGGTGTATACGTCCCTACTCTTTTTTAATAGTTCTCTGGTTCTTTAACATGTCCTAGTGTAAAGCACTGATACACTGTGTTTTCTCGAGGTTTAATTTTTTTGGGGGTCATGTATGACCCTCTTGATAAAAAATGGGGGTCAAAATTTAAATGAAAGGGTCAAAATTGAGTCTCAGGTTGAAATGTTTTTAACAAAAGAAATTTATTGTATCATAACCTTAACATACATATGCTGACATTTAATAGGTACTATGAAAAAATCTGATCTGCAGAAAGCTTCAGTTATACATTACCAAATAAAATGCTGTAAAAATTAATTTCCAATGACTGAGGAGAAGTAAACCTGATAAATCTGTGAGAAATACACACGGAACAAGTCATTTGTCTGTTTTCATAGACCAATCAAGGATTGTGTACGAACTCTCGTTTCGTGACGAATTTTTTTCTTTCGATGTGTTTTAAATACATGAGCTTGCCGACGGTAAATTTTGTGACGCTAAATCTTTTCGGCAATATACGATGTTTTTAGGCACTGGAATGATTGTCGATTCCATTGCCCTTTTGTTTTTGCATAAAAAACGCTGTAAGTCTCCACCGTTTCGAAGCAGACATTCCTTTTCGCGGAATATGACGAATGATGAAACAGTACTGATCGGAAGCAAGCGTCGGAAAAATAACTGACTCTTTATTGTCTAGGCGCTTTAATAATAGAAGCACTGAACAAAAACAAGTGGCGGATTGATCAAATTAATTCTTTGACGAATGCAAATTGACTGCGTTTATGGAATTGCAGCACGTCAGAGCCTAAAAACTTGCGCCAAAAACGCGCTCTGGATAAAACACTGCTGATACATAGGACCTCGGTTTTTAAAGTCTTATCGGTAGGACTTGGACCAGAGGGAGTTCGAACTCTTGCCACAACCAACCTCTAGATTATTGGTCGAGCGCGTTACCACTAGACCAAATCTGCCAGCAAAGAATATTTGGATATTGGCCAAATGCAGGACAATGATCATCTAATGATGTAAAAAGAACATGGACCTTGCATTTTCAATGGCACACACATTAAATTGTTGGGGTAAATTTTAAGCGTAGGCAAATCACTGATAATAGACAATATATTGACAAAATTGGACTTACCAACACTGCTTGTTTTCATGGGAAAAGTAAAATTTAAACCCGCTTGGATCCTTCTCATCAGCATTGACCATTAAATCTCATCTGTATAGCAACACTAGCTGTCCCTTTGTTATTGATTTTCTGGCAAAAATCCCGTGGCCTGTATGGACATTGTAAAGAGGCAAAACAATAATGATAATGAATATTTTTTTTTTCAATTTTTTTTTTTTTATTTAGCAATCAATCTTCAAAAATATAGTATTAACACAAGTGACATCTCGCTTTTTAAGGCTTTAAAAGAGGTTAGGATTTTCTTCTTCCAATATTTTTGGAAGGGCTGGTGGTGGGATCTTCAATACTTTTTTTACTTATTTAGATTCAGAATTACAAATGGATTAAAAGGCACAATATCACTGAGAGGACAAAATTTTTCATTGGTAATATATTTTACGTAATTTATGTGCTGTAAACAAGTATATAAAATTCTCACAGATAATGCAAATATATATATATTTATATATATAATAAAATGAAAAAGTTTAGGATGTGGAGAAGACGCTGGTCAATTTGAATATGGGGAAATAGCTTGAAGTACTGTTCTCCTGAACATTGCTCTATCAGCCCAACAGATGCATGTTGTGTATGTGTTTTTTGTTTGTTTGTTTGTTTGTTTTTTTGTTGTTTTTTTTTGGGGGGGGGGCATTTGAAGGCATCCTCAATGTTGTCTTAAGAAATATCTCCCAAAAAGCCCCGATACAAGACTGTTTACAGTCGCATACACCCAAAATAGCCAGCTTGTCAAGTTATGTTTGCAATATCACTTGGACTTAATTTATACAAACTACCATTAATAGGCAGAAAATAATAAACTGTTTCATGTGTTAAGCTTATTCTCTGAATTTTACTACGGGAGAACCATAAGGCCCAATATCGCTCACCTGTATGATCATGACCCATAGGTATAGAAGATAATGGTTGTACCGTGACTGTTTGCACCGAGGTTAACCTATGCACCGGTTACACTGCTCACGTCTATATTTTAGTATTATGAAAGCGAGTATTAAAACTCGGGATATAATATAAGAATAGATTACAGTTAAAATGGGAGGGTTATGAATAAACACATATTGACTTGTGCACTTTTATTGATAAAAAATAAAAATAGGGGGCTCATTTCTCAAGGGATCAATATTATTTTAGCAACTTTGGCAGAGGTCCACCAGTCTATGCTACACACTTAATATCTAAGCGCAATGCATTGTGGTTTCTGGCAGGGAGAATTTTTTTAATTTTCCTATATAATTCTATGTAAAATAAGCCGACCCCCAAGGGGACTCATTTCATATGGGATCAACATTATTTTTGCAACTTTTGCAGAGGTTCACTAGGCAATGCTACTCACAAAATATCTAAGCTACAGGTCTAATGAATTTTACAAGAATATTTTTGAAGGATTTCCGATATAACTCTATGTAAAATAAATGACGCCTGTGGCAGGGCCAATTTGGACCCCAGGGTCATAATTTGAACAATCTTGATAGAGGTCCATAAGATGATGAGCACTACACACCAAATATCTAAGCTCCAGGCCTTATGGTTTTTGACAGGAAGACGTTGGAAATTTTCATATAATTCTATGTAAAATTAGTGACCCCTTCAGGGCTGCCACAGACCACTGGGAACATAAAATTCTCTGACAATTCCCTGACAAAATCCCAAACTTCCCTGACATATTTCATCGTGTATAATTGATCTTTTTATCATTAATCATGTAACATTTTTAAAACAAGAGGGCCATAGAGCCCATAGATTGCTAACCTGAGTAAAGGGTTACCCATGTATAATCTGTACTCAAACATTTTTAAATCTGACATGTAGTTTTAAAGGAGATTATTTTTAAATGTTTTCATTATTCAATCCTATTTGTGGTCATGACAACAAGAGTACTTCATGGATCAAGATTCCAGCCACTTTTGTGAAGCTCCACCCAAGGATCATCCCTGCCAAATTTAATTGAATTCTGTCAAGTGATTTTAGAGGAAAATTTGTTTTAAGAATTCACTATAAACATTTAAGGCAAATTAGCCCTCCTCCTGTCAGCTATACTTTTTTACAGATCAAATTATGTTAGTATCTTTTGTGAAGCTTCACGCAAGGATCATCCAACTTCATTCAAATTCTGTCCAATGGTTTAAGAGGAGATGTCCTTTAAAGATTTCACTAAATACATTTGTGGCAAATTAGCCCTGCCCCTGGCAGCCATGTTTTGTGAAGCATCACCAAATTATCATCCCTGTCAAATTTCACTAAATACTTTCCAGCTGTTTCAGAGATGTCGCTTAAAGTAAATTGTTGATGGTGCAATGGACGAAGGGTGATCCCTAAAGAGTATAACATATCTATATTTATACAAGCAATATTCTTTTTAAGTACCAGTACACAATTTAGAAAATCTCATCAATATATGATGAATGTCCTTTAGAAGCTTGTAAATTTCAAGATGTACTAGAAGCCAAAAAATGACTATATAACTTGACCTCATCTTTTACTTCTATTGTCAATCGCTTTTTTTTCTGGTGCTATTTTAAATGAGCATGGCTGGTTAAAGCCTTGATGCCTATATTTCCAAGCTAAAAATTAACCCCATACAGTTACATATAATACCTCTTTGATCAGATTCAGGATTTTTTTCCAACCCATGCAGAATATTTGGGATCTTTCAGTCAGCCAGTATTAAATCTAGTCTGCCAACTGCTAGCACGCAGGTTAGCATTAATATGATTAGATGGTAGGTGCTAGTTTTACAAGAAGTTAATTCTGTAAGGCTGCAAGCAAATCTAAAATTCAGAGGCATTTACATTAAGGTAAGGTACCTATATTGGTTCCACTACATTTTGAACCACAAAACCTCTACCAAGATAACCAATGTACCCTTATGAAACATATGGAAACCTTCTTTATCTCTATTGAAGGTCATGAGGTCCAAAATGTAGCTGAACCAACACGGGTATCTTACCTTAATCCTTTTAAGTGCACATCCGTTCATAAACTACAAGAACATTAGTTTCATTTTATTGGACTAGAGTATGACTATTGTTGTTTAATAATGGGACAGAATTCATGTTGTTCATTATAAAAAATATGTGTATTGCTTCAGTCATTATTCATATAATTATGTACAGTCTAACCTGCCTTAAGCAAGCCCTGGTATCAACGGTCACCTGCCTTAAGCGGTCAGTTTGAGATCCCCCCAATGGAAATCACTATATTCCACCCCTGGAATAAACGGTCACCTGCTTTAAGCACCAAACAGCCAGGAAATGTCATTCCCAGTGGTTAAGATACACTGCATTAAGAAGCCAGTGTGGCAAGTCCCAGAACTTCCGCAGGTGAAGCCATACCTGTCAGTGTACTCATGCATAGTGTGAAAAGTCGAGTGAAGTTGCCTTATTTTTAAAATTACCCTAAGTTACCCTTATAAGCATCATCCATCTTCATGAAGCAACCATCATGACAGAGAATACTAATTCTATATATAAATGTAGGTGCACAAATACTAATAACAGTTGTTCCAGTTTATTACTTCATGATGTTAGAATAACAACTGATAATTTTTTCAAATTTCCCCGACAATTCCCTGACATTTACTGTATTTTCAAATTTCCCTGATAGTTCTCAAAATTCCCTGACAATTCCCTGACCTTGAAAAAAAATAAAATTTCCCTGACTTTTCCCTGACACGTGGCAACCCTGCCCTTGGGGCGGGGCCATTTTTAACCTGAGGGCCATAATTTGAACTTTGAATAATCTTAGTAGAGGCCCTCGTGCTCAGATGAGCTAAAAATAAAACATCTTTACAGTGCAGATATTGCAACTTTAAAGAGACAGTTAATAATATAATAAAATAACCAACAGGTATGCTTACCAATGTATGTATCAATAAATTTCTGATAACAGAATTCTTGTTCTTTTTCTTCTGTTGGTATCTCTAAAGATACTTTAGCCTGCGTCCTTCTTGTCCTACGATTCATACCTAGAAACATTAAGATTTTGATAGCTTCATAAAAGCAACAGATAAATGATAACTGTACTACATTTAGTAATATTTAACAATAATAATTATTTATCTGTTTATTCTTTCTGAACTGTTGGCATGGGCAAATAAAAATATTATAAGTTCTTACAACTGTCTCTGTGACAATACTTCAGGTATGTACAGTGCTTACATGCCTTATACTGCAGTTTTCACACTACCCTAGTTGTAAACACTAGAGACACAATTCTTAAACTTCTACTGACTGAAATTGTTCGCATACACAACTCTTACCATCGCCAGAAACTACTGTAATTCATTTTGCAATATAAGGGACATGTACTTTAGGCACAGCTAGGTCTTGGGATGAAGCATCTGTGAAAATTTAAAGTTAATCCGACTATAAAGGGCGGCTGTAGAGCGCGTCATGTGACGTCATAGTCATACAATTCTTTTACAGTTCCATTTTCCTTAACAAAACTTTTCTATGCTGGTAGATCTACTTAAATGTTTGTCTTTGAGTATCTGCGTAAAGCGTTAACATCTAATCTCTTGAAGTTTCAATATATATGGAATTTCATTTTAAGATTTTTGTTATCGCACCCCACCCACTCCGATCAGCCACTCCGAAACTGCCCGACTTAAAAAGAAATATCCAGAGGGGAATGACCCCTGATAAAGATGAAAAAGAATAACCCTTGATATAGAAGTTCTAGTTCATTTTGAAACCACGTTAAATCTATGAGATGACAATCTTAATTTACTAAAATTTACAATATAGTTTGAGACATAAATGCATTAATTGTTTGTGTAAATTTATTATTTATTCGGCTTCTAAAGTTTGTATAAAATCGTTTCTTGTACATTTTGTTAATAAAAATAAAATATATCCTACATCTTGCGATAACAAAAAAAAAAGGAGGGGGGGGGGTCTTTTCTGTCCATATCTTCTTGAATAACTTTCTATATAATGTTCATGTATTTATGTTTTTGAGATATAACCTTCACCCAGTATTGTATCGTATTCATTTCCCCTACAGAATATGTGGTCTAGACAAACAGTACACAGCAAATAAAAACACTTTGAGTGCGCATGTTGACGCCCACAAGTGGCCGATTGATTAGAGCATCCGCCACGGTATCGGGAGGTCGTGGGTCCGATCCCCGGCCGCGACATACCAAAGTCGTAAAAAATGGTACTGGTATATCTCCCTTGCTTTGCGCTCGCTCAGAATATAAGGGTAGTTCCAGGACTGGTTGACCCGTTGTCATGATAATGTGACAGGGTGTGGTATCATGCCACATGTCTATGGCGTGATACTACAGTGTAGCAGCATTATATCTGTTTATAGTAGTCATCTTCTCCAAATGACTGCGTAATACTGTTGGTGGGAGGGTAACCTAACAAACAAGAAACAGTTGACTGTTGTACATTCGTGAACATAATAATAATGACTGTCAGATTTACACGAATTTCATACTCAACAACAATGTAATTGATTCATGCATACAGTCATATTTTATCATATGTATATTTTCATTCTCAGATTCAAGATGAGGGTCCTTCTCCCGATTGTTGCTCTGTCTGCGCTCATTTACATCTCGGAAGCAAGAGCTCGCCAAGAAAAGCAGGGAGACAGAAAAGGTCCGAGAAAAGAAGACTCGAGGGAATCACAGTTCGACGTATCGGTGAATGGGGTGGCAACCGCAGCAGAAGAAGAAGGGGCTTCATATGCTGATGAAGGTAATGAAACGATAGCTGACTTCAGAGAGAAAATCAGAATGTTATTAAAGTTACACAGATCTGGTAGACGAAGTGTTGAGAGTCAAGACTCTGTTGGGGAAGAATCAACAAGTGAAGAAATTGACGATGAGGAAAGCGAAAAATCTGGAAGGAAGGTTTGGCAGAAAGGAAAATATATGGAAAATGCTACTGAATTGGGAGTCATATTTTTTAAGCATAGTGAGACCCGGAACTCGTGCAGAGAAATTTATGAAATAATAACTGCCTCTCTATATATAAATATGCCTAATAAAAAGAGAGGCCATTTTCTTTTCTTACTTTTTTAGCTCACTTGAGCAAAGCTCAGGGTGAGCTATTGTAATCCCGTGAGTGTCCGTCGTCCGTATGTGCGTCGTGCAGCGTCAACAATTTTAGTGTTTACACTCTATCACCTTTATTTCTCAATGTTTATGACCATAATGTCTCAATTGAGTTTGAATATGGCTGAGATCGGTCAATTAGGTCAGGAGTTAAGCCCCTTTTAATAAAAAAAAAAGCCAGATTTCACTTTTATTACACTCTAGCATTGCCATCTTTTGAGCAATCATCTTCAAACTTTAAATTAATGTTTATGGCCATAATGTCTCGATTGAGTTCGATTATGACTGAGATCGAACAATTAGGTCAGGAGTTATGCCCCTTTTAATATTAAAAAAATGCCAGATTTCATGTTGTTTACACTCTAGCATCTTCATCTTTTGAGAAATCATCTTAAAACTTTATGGCAATGCTTATGACCATAATATCTCGATTGAGTTTGAATATGGCTGAGATCGGTCAATTAGGTCAGGAGTTATGCCCCTTTTAATATAAAAAAAATGCCAGATTTCACTTTTATTACACTCTAGCATTGTCATCTTTTGAGCAATCATCTTTAAACTTTATGACAATGTTTATGACCATATTTTTTTGATTGAGTTCGATTATAGGTGAGATCTGTCAATTAGGTCAGGAGTTATGCCCCTTTAAATATTAAAAAAATGCCAGATTTCACTTTGTTTACACTCTAGCATCTTCATCTTTTGAGCAATCATATTCAAACTTAATGGCAATGCTTATGAGCATAATGTCTCGACTGAGTTTGATTAAAGCTGAGATCTGTTGATTAGGTCAGGAGTTATGCCCCTTTTAATAAAAAAAAATGCCAGATTTCACTTTGATTACACTCTAGCATCTTCATTTTTTTTAGCAATCATCTTCAAACTTTATGACATTGTTAATGACAATAATGTCTTAATTGAGTTCAATTGTGGCTGAGATGGGCCAATTAGGTCAGGAGTTATGCCCCTTTTAATACAAAAAATGCAAGATTTCACTTTGTTTATTCTTTACCATCTTCATTTTTTTAAACAATCTTTTTTAAACTTTCAGACAATGTTTATGCCCATAATCTCGTAATCGGGTTCAATTATAACTGACAGTGACTAGTTAATTTAGGAGTTATGCCTTTTTCACCATAAGAAAAGCCAGATTTCACTTTGTTTACACTCTAGCATCTTTATTTCTTAAGCAATCATCTTTCTCAGGTGAGCGATCAAGGGCCATCTTGGCCCTCTTGTTTAATATGAAGGTCCTGTGCATAGACAGGTAAGATTATAAGGTAAAAACAGTACAAAAGAGAACGTCAACAAGTAACATGTACATATCTTATTATTTGTTCATGGAATGTCATAAAATTTGAATAAGCGTGGCATATATTATTATTACTGAGTTTGATTTATAATATTTCTACGAAAAGAATATGCTTGATATATAAAAATACACCATTTCCTGATTTCTTATAAGTTTTCCGTTTTCATAAGCTCATTAAATTTGTATACACTGGGTTTTACGTAATAATATTTTTTTTATATATTTCTTCCGTACATCATGATAAACTTGACAAACACAAACAAAATGGTATTCATCCTCAATGTCACCTGAGTTACATATTGTACAATATCTTTCATTCCGTGGAATTATATTACCATATTTTCCAGATTCGATGCGAAGATGACGTGATGATAATCTTAACTTAGTCAATGCAATTCTGTGTTTCGATGGAATTTTATCAAGATAACTTTCAAAGGATACCTTAAAATGTTTATATATACTAAGTGAACTTCTTCCATTTATTACGTTATACCAATTTTTTAATAAACTGGTCAAGCAGGCGCTGTTTAAACACGGGTATAAATAAATGGAAATCAACTGATTCATGGAAATCCCATATATAAGAAAACCCTGTATTCTCCAAGTTTCTAGTTGCAAAAATTGAGTTTCGAGTCTAGAAAATAAAAGTTTCTAGACTGCGAAGGTGAGTTTCGAGTTGGAAAAGTGAGTTTCGAATCAGAAAAAGTGAGGTTCGAGTCAAGAAAAAGTGAGTTTCGAGTACAGTTGAAGATATAAATGTATTCGTAATACAGTGTTAACTCCCTTGTTATGAAGAAAATGCCGCCAAACGTTTCGGGAAGCAGAGGACGTTCACAGAGTAAATATTAATCAAAATATCGTTTAAACCCATTGAAAATACATTTTCATTCATGAATTAATTCTTATAGTTGTTGACACAGCTTTTTTACTGACGAGTTTGAATAAAGTCAGTGCCAAAATAAGCCGGTATAGATAACGAAAGTAAGCTATTTTCGCGTAAATTAGGTTGCGGCTACGAAAGTAACACCTTGTCTCATGCGTTTAAAATAAAGGCCTATATTATTTTTTTGCATTAATTTTTTTTTTTTACTGTCACTAAATTATACATTCAGTATAAGCCTTTTTACTCAATTTTTCTATGCATGCGCAATTTGCAACCTGCTGTGGTTATTTATTTTAGACAGAAAATGATTTTTCACCACCTGATATACTATAAATATTTTTCTGAAAATATAGTGATCAGAAATATAGTGAACTAAGTCATGCGCAGATCCAGAAGGACCGGGTGTCTAGACCCCCCCCCCCCGACATTTTGATATTATGCATAAAACAGGCCCGGATCCAGAAATTTTCTGCTGGGGGGGGCCAACATCCGAATGTGATAGGAGTGGTAGGGGGGTTCGGGGGCATGCTCCCCCGGAAAAAAAAAAGTTTTTAGTGTGATGGAGATGCATTCTGAAGGGTATCTGGGGATAATAGTGAATTTTTGTTGTTGTTTTTAAATCCATATATATTTTTGAAACTTGAAGGCCTAGGTCCCACTGGGAAAAAAAATAATCGGTGATGTGGAAATAAACATTTTTTTCTACCGATGGCTCCCGATGTTTGAGCCAAAAAAAGACTGAGCAGTCCGTTGAAAAATGACAATTATTAGGCTTCGGGATTGGTCCGTTGAACATTCACTGTTGTTTCGGCTATGACACAATAGCCTTGAGTCCCGATGTTCGGAAAAGCACCGGGGGACCTCCTCCGATGATCGGCGAAGGTGCCCCGGAGTTTCACTGAGTTTGTAACATCATCGGGGGAATATCCCCGTAGATTAGGGGATCATGCGAACCATCCTACGTGTCTCGGGGAAGATTATTGAGAGTATGAAAATTTGATGGTGGAATTAAGCGACTAAGTCAAGAGAAGACTTTTGGGGGGTTTAAGGGGATGCCCTAAGCAATGTCCAATGGCCTTTTTGACCGTCTCAGTCTAAGACTGGCCAAAACAGAAACTAATTTCTGGGTGCGTTTTTCAACCCTTGCCATTTTTTTAAAAAAAATTTGCAAATACTATGAGATTCAACCATAAGATCGGGAATGTGTCACAGAAAGGCCACCGAATATCCCCAAATGCCCCCCCCCCCCCGATACTTCGGCGAGACATCACAGACGCATCGGGGATTCATCGGAGGAAAAAAAATCGCGGAAGCTCCGTGAATGCTGACCGGAGCTTCTCTGCGGATATTTCCCCGGCTTGTTTTCCCGATAAAACATCGAGAACACATCGGGAAAATTTCAATGCATTCTTTTTGCAGTACACCCGAGGCCTCCCGATGACTCCACATGGCTCGCGACGCTATTTCCATCGGGAGTACGTATGCATCCCATCCCCGAGGCAAAAAAAAAATGCCAAGTGGGACCGAGCCTTAAGCATTGAGCGATATAATGTTATCTTTTACCGGCGCAAAGTCATGTTATTGAATAACTGCTATGCAATCGTATAATTTTTATTACAATTGCATTTACAGACCCCGATCAAAAATAAATAAAATAAAAATAACGGTGGGGGAAATGGAAGCGCTGGTGGTGGTGTAGGGGGGGGGGCACTGGGCACTGATATTACTGAAAGGGCATTACTTCTTCCGGGTAAGAAATACGGGCTTATCTAGTATTTTCATTCACAAACTGGCATAAAATATTTAATAAGGGTTTCCTGAACCCCCACAAAAAGTGACTTGTGATCATTAGTTTTTGACTCAACAGTGTAAAAGACAGTTTTGTCAAAGACTGAGAAAAAAATCAATTTTCACGTTAAACATAATCATTTTGTCAAAAATGTGGAAAGGAATAGGTTCGACCTTAATGATATTGGCTGTCAAATTGTCGATCTGGAAGCAGTCTTCACACAGAAATTCTCAGAAAAAAAATTAGGCGCACGTTATAGGGTAGGTGTGGGCCCCTTTTGTGTGTCATTTTTTTGTACATTTTTAGATTTAGTTGAAACATTTTGTTTTTCTTAGTGTTTAATCAGTGACAAAACAAACCACAGATGTTGATATTTAAAATAAAAACTTTAAAAATCCGTTTATTTGCAATAAATTGTGTATTCGTGCATTAGTATTTGTTACTTATCATAAAAATTGATCAATAACTGATTTCCCAATTTGATTTGAATTTGTAAATAATCTACACATACATTTCCCCAAAAAATGGCAGTTTAAAAATTTTTTAATTTATTTCATTTCTTAATTATATTCATAAATCTAAACTACCATATTTTATAAAAATTTATTATTTTATTCGTAAATAATAAAAAAAGTGAAAATCTGATGTATGACCCACTTTTTGTATTTAATATTTAGGGTTAGTTAAGAAAAAATTTAATTTCTTTTGTTAAAAAAATATTACAATTATGTAAAAAAGTATAGCTGAGACATTTTGAAACACAAACCTTTCTGAAAAGTTTTAAATTTTCATGGTAGCGAAGGTATGCATTTTCCCCGCAGAAAGCTTTTTAAATTTTTTTTCCAAACAAAATCGGCAATTTTTTCATACCGAAAGTTCATCATCTGGCGTTAAATTGCCCGCTTTTAATTCAAAATTTTAAAAAATTTTTAAAAATGTTTTGAGAAAAATTTAATTTTTAAAATTTTGTTGATAGATTAGCAAAGTTATTTGTTAAACAATAATTTTTTGGGCTTATAAAAAATTTGATGCAATAACATTTTAATTCCCAAATTTGTTTTTTTTTTTAGGGCTAATTTTTTTACTAACGATTTTTAGCTTTTCCTAAAAATCACCGCGAGAATATTTTATGATATAAAGTTTTTTTTAAATTTTCCCATTTTTTTCCCTTTAATCATTAGATCGCCCAGAGAGATTCCTTAGGACAATCGAAATAGCCTGTGAATCGTGAAAGGGTCAATCAATTTGCAACACAACCTAAAAACCCTGTTACACAAGTCATGATGACTGCCGATTTTGGATTATCTACACATTAAAAGCAGGGGCCCTAAGACAATAGGGTCTGGCTGGTCAGGGGGTTTTGCGGTTCATATGGGGGGCCAAAGTGGGGATTTCCCCTAGCAGCTCAAACATTATGAATCAATGGGTTTTTTTAGCCAGAAAAAAAAATAACCGGGCGCTGGGGGGGCCAAACCCCCTCGGCCCCCCCCGTGAACCGGGCCTGTAAAAGAGGAAAAGGGCATACCCCCTGGGGTTTTACCCCCCCCCCCCCCCACACAACACACACACAACTAGTCTTGATTTTTAGGGGGGGGGGGGGGGGGGGGGGTTGCCCCCCCCCCCCCCCCCCCCCCCCCCCCCCCCCCCCCCCCCGGGGGGGGGGGGGGGGGGGGGCCCCCCCCCCCCCCCCCCCCCCCCCCCCCCCCCCCCCCCCCCCCCCCCCCCCCCCCCCCCCCCCCCCCCCCCCCCCCCC
>CM037780.1:53198394-53248394 GCA_021229015.1 Solen grandis
TCTTTATAGTGTCAAAGAAATAAATGTAAAATCTTTGAAAATCAAATTGTTACATATCAAAGAACAACATGAGACATCCTCAGTGCTACTACCTTTACTATTCTATGGTAGTTAATTGGTATATGTCAAAATTATTGCAGTATGTGTTTAATTGCAAATCATTCTTTAATCTTATGTGCATAATGCATACTTTTGTATTGATTGCACACATACACATACAGTTGAACATGTACTAGTGGTCACCTGTTTTAAGCAGATAAACTGCATTTAACAGTCAGTTGCAAATTTACTAAACT
Organism: Solen grandis; assembly: GCA_021229015.1. Classification (NCBI taxonomy): domain Eukaryota; kingdom Metazoa; phylum Mollusca; class Bivalvia; order Adapedonta; family Solenidae; genus Solen; species Solen grandis. Next base: position 53,198,691 of record CM037780.1, read on the forward strand.
AGCATTTTGTTATATATTTAACCTCTATTTACATTTATTTACCACCAATTTCTTTTGGTCCCTTGACTGACTGCTTAAGACAGGTTAGACTGTATATTCATTTTTCTTTTCAACAGGATCATGGATGATGCTGAAAAGATGCTTTTCTGGTGTCGTGTTTCAACATGATGTGCTAATGGTGTCAGTAGTGACCGAGGTCGAGAAAGCCACTGGATCCCTGTTGAAGAACACTGAAGGTTAAATTTTATGTTTAATATGAAGTGCATATTTATAGTAAGAATGTCAATTCCAACTGTATTTTGATCAATTATTAAACAGGCAGTTTTCCTTACATAGCGTCCCCAGTGGTAAGGGTGTTTTCTCTCGAGAATGGGAAGCTGTGGGTTTGATCCCTGGTCCTTCCAGCTGGCTTGCGGTAGGTTGGTGGTTCTACCCAGATGCCTCTGTGCATTCAGGGTCTTCCTCCACCTGTAATTAGCTGGACGTCGCTATATGACTGAAATACTGGCCATGGGTTCGGTCATTATTTTGCTTTATGATCCTTTATCTGATTTTCCCCTTTCAGATGTTTTTATGCCCCACCAACTCCATTGGGGGGTCATGTAGGTTTTCGGTCTGTGCATCTGTCTGTCACACCTTAGAGTAACCTTTGCGTTTAACCTTTTTTTTTCTATGATGATGACTTCACATCTTTAATAAAAAAAAATATATATGGGTCGTGGGTCGCCTTTATTTAACTCTTTATTTGGTAATGTAATGATACTTACCAAATTTAACGATAAAAGTGTCCTTTGTGGTAATAATGTGTCTTTTTGTTTTTCTCTCATTGTGCTTGCATTTCTTTAAAAGTTCTTGTCAGCTGCAGTGCAAGTGAGGCTGCAGATGCGACTGCGACAGCCTTATCTGCATTGTTAAACACAGTCGGGACCATTTGCTATATTTGTTGCCCATTTAAATTAATATGTCTGTGTGTGACAAAAAATCGATGTGCATACAGCTTTTAAGAAAATTTGAAACTTAATTCTTAATTTCAAAATGGCCGCCTCCATCATAAATGTTATTTATTAGATTATTAATGAAGACAAGGAAGCAAAAAATAAACTATGACAACAAAATTTAAAATGGGGGTATTAATCACTTCCAGTAATAGTTCTACATTCTATATATGCTTTGGTACATACATCCTGCTAGAATATTCCCTCTTTTGAGCCAGAGAAATTAATTATAGACCCTCCCCCCCTTTTCTTCAGACCAATTGTACATTTATAGCTGCATTTTAGGTCAGTTACATTGTTTTAGCCTGTCTTTCTCGCATGTAAAGTACTGTCAAACACTGCGGTGTGATGGGGGTGGGGGAAGTGTATGGCCTTGTACCTCACAAAATATGTCTTGTCCGACACCATCTCAGAACATTAAGGGGTGTGATGGGAGGGTGTATCGCACTGTACCTCACTCAGCATGACTTGTCAAACACACATCTTGTCCAACACCCTTCTGGAAATGTTTAGGGGTGTGATAAGAGGGTGTAATGTCCTGAACCTCACACAAAATGTCATGTCCGACACAATCTGGGAACATTAAGGGGTGTGATGGGAGGGTGTATCGCCCTGTACCTCACACATGTCATGTCCGACACAATCTGGGAACATTAAGGGGTGTGATGGGAGGGTGTATCGCCCTGTACCTCACACATTTTGTCCGATAAGGGGTGTGATGGGAGGGTGTATCGCCCTGTACCTCACACAACATGTCATGTCCGACACGGTCTGGGAACATTTAGGGGTGTCATGGGAGGGTGTATTGCCCTATACCTCACACATGATATATTTTCCGACAGTTTCAGAAAGATAAGGAGTGTGATGGGAGGGTGTATCGCCCTGTACCTCACACAACATGTCATGTCTGACACGGTCTTGGAACATTAAGGGGTGTATGGGAGGGCCCGAAAGATAAGGGGTGTGATGGGAGGGTGTATCGCCCTGTACCTCACACAACATGTCATGTCTGACACGGTCTTGGAACATTAAGGGGTGTGATGGGAGGGTGTATCGCCCTGTACTTCACACATCATATCTTGTCCAACAGTTTCAGAAAGATAAGGGGTGTGATGGGAGGGTGTATCGCCCTGCACCTCACACAACATGTCATGTTGTATGTCATGTATGGGAATATTTAGGGGTGTGATGGGAGGGTGCCCATACCACACCATTCTATTCACACGTCTGGAACATTAAGGGGTGTGATGGGAGTGTGTATCGCACTGTACCTCACACAATGTCTTGCCTGACACCGTCTCGGAATGTTTAGGGTTGTGATGGGAGGGTATATCGCCCTGTACCTCAAACAACATGTTTTGTCTGCCTATGCAGATCTTTGGGTTGGAAGAGGCAATCTACAATATCATAGTACATGAAGCTGCAAGGTTCAGGATCTTGATTCTTAGACGAAAATTAAAATAGTATTATCATAAATATATTATTATTATTATGTACATATTTTTGTTCAAGTTAATAGTTGGCTGATATCAAAAATAAAGGATCAAGGAACTTTTGGATTGCCCATTCAAGCATCTGGATTGCAATTTTAGTTTACCTTGTACAATTTTAGTTTTTTTTAGCATTGGGCAGTGTATTTATTTTAAGTCTTCTCAGAAACTGATAAATATTCATGTAAATCTGGCTTTGAAATATTAACAATCACACATGCAAAATATGAGACATGCACCCAATTCGATTTGATTGAATTGGTTCATAAGAAAGTATGTCCTAACAAGAAACTATACCTGTGTGTAAGACATCAAGAAACTAAAACTGATAATAATCATAACATATTTGAATGGCACACAATAAGTTTTTTTTCACTGACTTGATTAAGTATGATCTTCTTGGGTAGAACCAGTACTACCAACAGGCTTGGGGTAATAAAAAAGTAATATGTATTGCATTGAAATGCATTATATTTTTCGAAGTATTGTTTGTGTGTAATACTAGAAAAAATATTGCAGGTAATTACAATGTCGGCCAGGGTGGGGATGGATTTCTACCAACTGAGCTTGCAAGGGCTATTAATTCAACCTGACAGTTTTGAAAACAATATCCGAACATATATATATGATAGGAAGTGTTGTGGAAGCGACTTAGGGCCATCATGGTCCTCTTCTTTTTTAAAGTGTAAGGTCCAGAATTTATTAGCTATTTGATTATACAGTAGTTGTTCAGAAAGCTACAGAAATGAAATCTTATTGATTAATTCATCCCTATTGGGATTTCTGACATCTATGACCAGCATATGCTCAGAAAACCTGTGCAACAAAGGCTAGTAAGGGTCAACTGCTGAAGATCCACTAACCAGACTGCTTCTCACACAGTCTGGGCCTATGCTAAATACTACAGATTTATCTCCGAATATAGACTCAGTTTTGCTTGCCAGCTCATTTATGTGCACATATGCCATACAGTTTAGAACTTTAAACATCCAAAGTTGTTGATAAATTTTATAAACAAAACAGGCTACAAATTGTCATTGATGTCAAAATATCATTCAGAAAATGATTCGCAGGCAGCAGGCCGTGAAGAGAAAGTCGTTGTACACCAGTGAGGAGAGACAGAAGGTTCAAAGGTTTTGACGGTAGACCTTGTCCTCGGAGGAGGAGGAAGTTTCAGACGAGGAGGAGTTCTTTGTTGTTAAGAGGCTGACTTGGCGCTCACCAGAGACAGATACGTACATGAGGGAGCTGGACAGCAAAGCCTCCCAGCTCCAAACAATGGGCAAAGAATGAGAAGGGTTAGGAGTGGGGATGACTCTGAAAGGCCCCTCTTTCATCTATTGAGGAGTCCCAAAAGTGGGCACTTCTTTAACTCTTCACCACACGACAAAATTAATACTTTTCCATATTGAAAACATATGCAGACGACAAATAAAATGTGGCTCAATTAATGAAACTTATCAAAAAGATTGAAAACATTGTGTGAAATGGTCAATTCCAACAATGGTTTTTAAAGGGTTAACAACGTAGTTATTGGTGATTTCTTTTCTATGGTGGCATTGAACTGCCACGACGTACCAGATAATTATGTGGAATATTTTCTTGAAATTTATGGCGGATTTCATGTAAGTTTCAAAATAACAAGATAATTTTAAATTTATTGTGATACCAGATAAATAACTTAACATTATTTTTTCCCATATTTGATTCTATTTATTCTTGCACATATTATTTCGATGGCTTGGCGGAAAACTATTGTATCTCAAGTTACAATAGTTTTACAAATTACTGCAGTTGCAAGTTATACAACTTATTCAGTGGAAAACTACTGTATCCTCAAGTTACAATAGTTTTACAAGTATAATTTTTAAAATATGTGTCTTTCTTAACTGTTAAACTATTGTAATCTTACTTACAATAGTACTGCAGTAAAATTAACACTTTTTTCATTTAAAGTTTGTAGTCAATCAGATTTGAAAATAAATGGTTTAATTCAGTTTGTTGTTGTTCTTTTATTTTTTTTAATTATAACTCTTTTGACCTTCATATTCACATGGTTTGGAAAGTTAGATGCCACCATAAATTTGAAACAGTGAATATACATGGACAAACAACAAAATCAAGGTATATATTGCCCTCTTACTGATCAATATTGTAAATAAAAAAATGGAAAGATTTATTCAGAAGTATTTTTTTTTTCATTTATTGGATATATAATCATAACAATAATCTTATTCTGTAAAAGTGGGTGGGGTTATGATAATGTAAATTTATTCAAGTATGGGTATTTCAGAAGCTAAACATTAACAGTCAAAGTAATTTTACATTCATTATTGTTTGAGATGCTAACATTTAAACAGGATTTATTATAATTAACAAATAATACCCTACACTTCCCAAACATTTAACACAATCTTGAGTTGCATTACTACAATTTTAAATTGATAAAAGCAAAACTACTCAGGTACATTTAATATTTTTATATGGCACATTCTTTTTCTTCTGTTTTTACTTTAGAATGCTAAGTGTATAAGGCACTAGACACCAGGCCCACCCAGTTTACAATGGTGCTGGCAGGCAGAGTGTGGCCAACAGTATGATGGCAATGTTACACGCAACACAGAAACCTCCAAGGCAATGGACATCAGTTGATATTGACAATATTTTAAAAGATGAGGATGATCTGTATGTCTCAATAGGCAGAGATGATTACCTTCTTATAAGTGAACTGCCAAAACAGTATTATAACAAAAAGATGAACACACTGAATATGTATAGTGGTACTCTTCAAAAGATATCTACTGAGTATCCATTTATGAACTTAACAGATGCCTTAAAAGACTTAGATGAATTCTGTTTCTTTACTTTTAGCTGTTACACAGTGGTTGTGATAAAAACAGAAAACAATTACTATGTATTTGATTCACACTCAAAAAACAAGAATGGAATGGGTTGTCCAGATGGAATGGCTGTTATGACCTCCCATGGAAGCAAGATAGAACATTTATGTGGATTCTTGAGGCACATGTGTTCAAGTCTGTATACAGAAAAGACAGATCATATGTTTGAAATCACTAACATTGAGTTAAAAGATTGTTCAATCACAGCAAGTGGTGAGGAGTCAAGTGAATTCAGTGGTTTTTCTGAAATAAGTGACAGTGAATATTGTAACAAAATCCTTGCTACCCAGCAAAGTACATGTTATGACTCTGATGATACAACCCGTTCTATTGTCAGTATAAAAACTAAACTTAGTCAGATGAAGATGATGAAACTCCTTTGTCTGTACTGAGGAAAAAAATGTAAACTGATGATGTGATGTCAGATTCTGAAACTTGTGATTGAACAGGCTACAGTTCAGGCTCAGAATATGATTTTACTTCTTATGAAAAAAAAAAACTTCTTGAAGCAAGCTTTTCAGAATCTGGCTTCTCATCATCAGATTCTGATGATGCCAAAAGGAAACCAAATACATATAGACACAAACCTACTTCCAGTAAAATAAGTAGAAAGAAAATAAGGGCTTATGACTTTCTTGTTAAAAATGATGATGTATCTAGAGGAGTCAATGATATGAATACTGAAAGATATCATGGTAGTAATGCAGAAGTTGAAGCTATAGGAGGTGTAAGTGGTGATGGTGCATTTGGTAAGTCTATGGGTAATGTAGGTTGTGATAATGCAGTGATGTACATTCAGGGTGATAGTGCAGTGGGTGAGGCTATTGATATTGTATGTGGTAATGAAGTGGGTGATAGGATGGACAGAATAGGTGGTGATAAGGTAATTATGGGGAATGTGTTGATGGTCATGCAGTGAGTGACAGGATGGACAGAATAGGTGGGGGGGTGGGGATTGTGGTTGATGGTCATGCAGTGGGTGACAGGATGGACAGAATAGGTGGTGATAATGTAATGATGGGGAATGTGGTGATGGTCATGCAGTTGGTGATAGGATGGACAGAATAGGTGGTGATAATGTAATTATGGGGAATGAAGGTGATGGTCATGCAGTGGGTGATAGGATGGACAGAATAGGTGGTGATAATGTAATGATGGGGAATGAAGGTGATGGTCATGCAGGAAGGGAAAGAGAGACGTGGGAGTAAATTGATAAAGATAGTGTTCAAAGACCTGTAGAAGGTGAAGAAAATACATACATGAGATGTCGGAAAAGGAAAAGAGATGAAAACAATTGGAAACGAAACATTATAAAAAGAAAAAGAAATAAGGTTGAGGAGTAAGTTAGTGAGCGAGGAAATATTTCTAGGTCTCGCAAATTAGGAAGTGGTTATGGACATAATTGTAGGTTTAAGTGCCATGATAAATTTTCCCTGAAAAAAGGAGTCAAATATTCAATTCATTTTGGTCCTTGGGTGACATTAATATGCAAAGGCAGTTTTTAGTGAAGTTTGCAAAATCAGACAAAAAGCAAACAGGAATAATTAAAGAGAGCAGCAGGCGATCTCACTCCATCAAGTGGTGCTTATCATTAGATGACAAACCAATCCGAGTTTGCAAAACTTTTTTAAGCACATTAGATATTGCTGATCAAATGGTGCAAACTGCAAATACAAAGATTTTATCAATTGGTATATGTGAGACAGATAACAGAGGCAAACACAAAAAAAGGCCCCATGCTAAATCTGAGGAGGACAAAAATGTTGTCTGTGAACATATTAATTCATTCCCATGTGTAAAGAGTCACTACTGCAGAAAAGATTCACGAAAACTCTATCTTTCATCAGAGTTGAATCTTGCCAAAATGTTTAGACTCTATGAATACCTGTGTGCTAAACGAAGTATTATACCCATCAAATTATAATAATATAGGCACATTTTCACGACAGAATTTAATCTAGGTTTTCACAGACCATTGAAGGATATGTGTGACATTTGTTCAGCATACAAAAATTCAAGTGAACAACAAAAACAAATATTATACCAAGAGTTTCAAAAGCACCTACAATATAAAGAACAAGCCAGACAACACAAGGCAAAAAATAAGAAAATGCAAAATTTGGAAGTTCCCAATTTGTAGCTGCCTGCTTTTATTTACAAGAAGTATTAACGACACTAAAGGGTTTCGAATCCGTGTTGTTTTATAAAAGAAGGTTGAATACCTACAATCTTAGTGTTTATGACCTGGGTACATCAAATGCTTATTGTTACATATGGAATGAAACTGTTGCTAAAAGAGGGTCGTCAGAAATAAGTTCCTGTGTTTATGATTTTATAAAAAATATGAGTGATAAGTATAATAAGAAACACTTTGTTTTTTTCTCTGACAATTGCGGAGGACAAAATAAAAATAGATTTTATATTTCAATGCTTTGGTATTGCCTGCGGCATTTCAAGTTAAATGCCATTGAGCACAAATATTTGGAAAAGGGTCACACCCAAAATGAAGGAGACTCTGTACATGCAACTATTGAAAATTCTAGTAGAAATATCTATATACACTACTGGGCAATGGGCTGCAATAGTCAGGGTATCAAGGCCAACAAGCCCCTACAATGTCAAAGAAATGGGGCAAAACCAATTCTTTGATTTCAAAGAAGTTTCAAAGTATCTAAAAAACTTCGACTTGGATACAAACAATGAGAAAGTTCATCTTAGTGAAATAGAAACATTTCGATTGGAAGCTGGTTCCCCAGATATAGTTCATTTCAGATATGGTTACGATGAAGTTGAATACTGCTTGAACTTGGTTCAGCGCATAAGGAGGTCTCAGTCTAAAGATCCCCTCTCTGTTAATTTGTCCAAACTGTATGAGAGACCGCTTCCTTTATCAGTGCAAAAATACAATGATCTTATTTCACTCTGTAGGATGGGAGTCATTCCTTCAGTTTATCATCCACTGTATGTTTTATTACCCCATGACTGAAAGAAGCAACCATGTAGCATCAGTAAAGAGATGAGAAAGGCTATTGCATTAAAACAGAAGATAGATAATGTCATTTATCTATAGACATTATTTTGCCAATATTAAAACCCATAATTATGTAATATAAATTATCACTTTCTTTTGGTATCCATGCTTGTATAGCATTACTGTATTATTGAAACTTTTGTAGATGATACCAGATATTAATTTAACAAGAATAATTTAAACCAATATCATAATTAAATGATTTATTTATGTTTATTTTTTCATGATTTTAAAGTTATTTAAAGCGATAACAGAGTAGGGATAACAGTCATTTTTAAGGGTATGTTAGCTGAAAAACTACCTTTGAATTTGTGATTACACTGTACTTATAATATACCAATGTCTACTATCTGAAACTTGTATCCAAAGATACTGAAAAAAAACAACAACAACAAACAAACCTCAAAATGATTATGCATTCCAATATTGAAGTCCTTGTACAATTCAGAAAATTTTAATGATGTTTTTTATGTATTTTCCAGTGTGTTTAAAATGACAACCAGTAATTTTATTATACTTTATGTATTCGAAAAGAAGCAGCTCCAAATTATTTTTTTACAAGAAAACATTTTCATGTCACAATAGAATTTTGTTTTAAAAACATTCTGCACTTCCAAAATTGTTTTAGAATATATTGACTATGATTACAGACAGACTATCTAGGATTTTTACCATTCTTGTTAATGGAAAACTATTGTATCTGGAGATTCAATAATTTTCCAATAATAGTCTGTTCTTTACAGGAAAAAATTAACTGCAAAACTATTGTATCTTAGATATGACCTTATAAAAGCTTTATTTTTCAAAAGAAAAAGAAAATAAAGTTATTTGTAATTTCCTGTTGTTCATTATATCCATGAAGTTAAAAAAAAATTAAAGATTTTCATATATTCTTTTAGTTCAACAGTTTTCCCTCCCTTGTAAAATTTACTTAAAGTGAGTTACAATAGTCTTCCGCTAAGCCATCGATTTGTATCAGCATTATAACCCTATAGAAAGTAAAGAAAATTGGTCAAATATTTTAAATTTTCGTTAACATTTTTTCATATACACAATAAATCCCAAATTTTTCTCCTGATTCTTTGGAATCTTGAAATTTAAATTCAAAATGTTGGAAAAGGAGCCATTAAATTTTTGTAAACGTGATTCAGTCCACATTTTTCATCGGATGCTTTTGAAATTGCACAGATTGTTTGTATGATCTTAAAGGTTAAACGTATAGAAAATGAAGAAATTTTGTTAAACATGGTTTAAATTTTTTTTCCAAATTCTTTTAAACTTGCACTGATTGTTTGTATTATTATAAACATAAATCCTATTTGAAATGATGAAAAAACAATTTGTAGTGCTCTGTTTAGATCTACCTTCAGAAGTTGTGATTCCTTTAATAATGGAATAATTAGCCATGGCAAGTAGGGTAGTTCGATGTTTAGAAGCTACATGTACGGAAGAGTACAGTTGTGAAATCATAGTTGACAATTTTTAGCTCACCTGAGCACAACGTGCTCAAGGTGAGCTTTTGTGATCGCCCTTCGTCCGTCGTGCGACGTCAACAATTTGGCTTGTTAACACTCTAGAGGCCATATTTTTAGGCCAATCTTCGTGAAACTTGGTCAGAATGTTTGTCTCCATAAAATCTTGGACAAGTTTAAAATTGGGTCATGTGGGGTCAAAAAGTAGGTCACGAGGTCAAATCTTATAGAAACCTTGTTAACATGCTGAAGCCATATTTTTAGGCCAATCTTCATGAAACTTGGTCGGAATGTCTGTTTCCATAAAATCTTGGACAAGCTCAAAAAGAAGGTCAATATGAAAAATCCAACATATGTTGCTCATTTATAATCAGGTGAGCGATTTAGGGCCATCATAGCCCTCTTGTTTCTGTTTCCTTTACATTCCTCTACTGTTAGTTTAATACTATATACAGTAGAGTATAACGACATAGATTAGAAATTACAGGAATTCTAATTTTCATATGGTACTTATTTTACAACAATTATTTGTTCAACTTGCTATTGTTAGTTGGAAAACTTGAAATATTGACTCGTGGTTTGACACATCTTCCTGTAATAATCCGTCCAATTTACAGTTCGTGTGTTAGTCACTGTGGGTTGCATTGTTGTATACGTGTATTCATTTTGTGCATAATTTTGTCACCTTGAATAAAAAATTTCAAAATACATTCTTAATTTGTTTTATATCCTTGCTTAAAAAACAGCAAGGATGCATTTGCTCACCACCTGCAGGTCACCAATTTGGTTAAATTATGTTCCCAAATGAGAACAATTAAATGCCACTACATGCCTTTTGTGACATTTTGTGAAAAGTTAACTTCAAATTTACTTGAATGTTGGTTAATTTAAGTTCTTCATATGATGCCTTTTGTGACATTTTGTGAAAAGTTAACTTCAAATTTACTTAATGTTAAATTTTTGGTTTTAAAATTAAAAAATTAAATGCATACTAAATTCCAAGTATATTTGTTGATTTAAGTACAATTAAATTCACTTTCATGCGCTTGCATTCCAAATGCAGGTGTAGTTTACTTGGCATTTAATTTCCAAGTAAATCCAAAATTTCGTGCAGTGATAGTATCGAAATGACTTAAATACCGTCGGTGGGACGTTAGACCCAACAATCAAACAAACTAGCATTTATTTATTTTATGGGATTATTTTGTGTAACAAACGCTACGTTCGATTGAATCTGCCCCCACCCCTTTCCCCTGATTTTACAGCCATGATGGTATGTCATTTTTTTTCTCAATGTTTTCGACGATAACATTAATGACTGCAATCATTAAGTACTTTACAAATTTAACTTTTATCTTATTTCAGCCACGCTTTTACCCATGTGATTAACGATATTTCTTCTATAACAATGGTTATCTTTATATTTTGAACAAGCCCTACGTTCGAATGCTCCCTAGGGCCTTAGACCTTAGGGGTCAAGGTCATTTGATGAAGGACAGGGTACCTGGCTGGTAGAGCTTATCAAGTTGCATGCACCTGTAAAGTTTGTAGGTTGTAGGTGGGAGGATTCCCGTGTTATGGTCAAGGTTAAGTTTTGTGACAGACAGATGTCAGACAAACAGACAGACAGATAGAAAGACAGACAGACTAAAACCATATGCACCGATCTATCGATGCGGTGGCATAAAATAAATGTTAAAAAGACCAAAGGATAGGACAAAAACACCATAGTAATTTTAAGTTAAATATTATACAACCAGACAAAAATGACGAATCGTTGTATTGGCCGGTGTTTTGCTATCGCTTAGTAACACAGAACTGGATTTTCCGAGGAATACACCTGCCCCACACTCGTTCTGGAACGAGAATATATGGTATTTCGCCGAGTTTCTTATCTTTGGGTTTTGGTCTTTGGTTTCACGAACATCTTTATCTTATGACATCGTACTGAAAGAAGTAGTTGTGTTTTAAAAGAATACTGTTCTGTTTACATGTCTAAATTTATTATACTGAAGGGCACTCAACATCATATGCATGTCTCTATCATGTCTTATAGAGATATGTGTCTATAGAACAAATCCATTTACGATAATTAGGAGAAACACTGGAGGGTCAATACATACATAAGAACATATTTTTGATGTTGTTGAGCTTGAATTACTCGTCGCTGCGAAAATATTTCAATCATAAATCGGAAGATATTTCAAGTAACGTAATGAATACTGGAATTGTGCCGAACTTGAAAATGTTTAAGAGACGGTATTAGATGTAAACAATTTCCAAAATATTTAAATCAGGAAACCCCTTAAACATAAGAAAAACCTATTTCTTAATGAGTAAACAGAAACTCTTTCCTGGATACATTCAATTTGTTAATGTTGTATAATCGGTATACACCTTAATGAAATTTAATCTTAGCATTACACTTTTTCTTCCGATGTGACAAATCTAAAAAGAGAATTGAGGAAGTTCCTGGATGATTGAAATCCGAGGAGGGGTCTGATGTGAGATTAATTGAACAAAGAACATATTTCACAAGGTTTGATGCATTGCGAACTATTTACCTGATGAATGTTCATTACATTGAGTGTGTTTCTATTGAACAAAGTAAACAGAAGTCAGGATAATATAGTGAATGGCATTCACTGTTCTGTATTAATCCTAGACAAAATCGATGTTCTCCTTGAAGCAAACTTGTTTTAGCTAAAGGTGAACACATGTGCTTACATTGTTGTATGTATCATGGAGAGAAAAAAAAACAACATAAATACACACATACTAGATCTTAATATAAGGATACATATTGATATAATTTTATTACATTAGTATATAAGTCGGCACTAGGTATCTCGAATTCTTCGGCATTGTCAGACAGTGCCTTAATCTAGATTTTCCCCGTATATACTTTATATATTTACTTCGTATTTCTCAAATTTCATTTATTTCAAATTTCTGCTATCTCAAAAGTGAAACTGTTTCTCTATATCGATATGCGTTTCGTAAGACTTAATATTATTCATTAGTTAGGGAGAGTAACTGTCAACTAATCAAGAAATATTGCGGGAGAAAATTAAGAAGACAAAAAAATTACGGCTGGTTAATTTTGATTCAGATGAAATATGGACAAAGTAGTTTTTCTATGGTTACGCCATATTATGGTTTCTGCACTGTCATAAAACGCCCACGTGTATGTTCCATAATGAAAGCATGATAGAAATCAGAGTATTAATTGCATCTATCATCACTGCCAGGATATTACATATCATGTTGTGCACAAGGCATGAAATCTGCGGGTGGGGACAGTGGACATCAAACACCGTACTTTCTAGGATGATCAATGCTACGTACAGGTGACATCCTGAACAGGCCGAGGCCCAATATACAGGGACGTTGAAACTCATTAAATCTAATACCTGCATTCGGCAAAAGAAGATCCGCGTTTGAAACAAGAATATACAATGTACTTCAACGGTATCGATAAGCCTTTTAAATAAATATATTTTGTGTGTAAAATGTAACTTAAAAAATAATATATTTTATGTAATAAATGTAAATGATAACAAAGGGGCCAAGATAGCCCTGTGTCGCTCACTTGAATAAAACTGATCTTAAAGAAATAATGATGCACACTACTGGTCCAACCCAGGAACAATCAAAAAGGATTTACATAACTTATAAGGACGTGATTTCTGATCAACAGAGATATTTGGGTAAGTGTTAGCCCAAGCCCACCTAGTGTTAAATTTAATTTTCTGACAAAATGATTTTAATGTTTTGTTTTATATGTTATTGTATAAAAAAGTAACCATTTGGGTGGGGCCAATTTTGACCCAATAATCATGATTTGAACAAACTTGGCGGAGGTAGAGGTCTACCACGCCATGTAACACACCAAATATTTTTAACCCCAGGCCTTGTGGTTTCTGACATGGAGATTAAATAAAAATCCTAATACAAGTTCATGTTAAATAAGGTGAGCGCCAATTTTGACCCCAGGGTCATGATTTGAACAAATTTAATAGAAGTTAGTAGGCCATGATACCAAATATCTAAACTCAATACCTTTTGGTTTCTTACAAGAAGATTTATAAAGTTTTTTCCTACATAAGTTTAAGTAAAAACAAGTGAACCCTTGGACGGGACTAATTTTGACCCCGAGGTTATGATTTACATAAACGTGGTAGAGGTCATCGTGATTGTTCTTATCTGCTTAACTCACTACTGTTGTCGTTTGTTGATGAATGGTCACATCGAATGCATGCACATAACCTATTAACCTGCATGAACTCTGAAATCTCACGCCACACCCCTGAAGACTCTTTCTTCTCTTCTCTGCAGTTCATCATTAGGCTACGTTTTGAATAAGAAGGGACGTCCTTTAGAAGTACATTATATTCGTGTATATTCATACTTATGTTAAAATACATACTGATACATGTAACCTGTAGTCCTTCTGACACGATTGCTACACCGGTAAAATATTTCTGATATTTTACCAGTAGCTTTGTACTTTAAACTGTTACAATTATTTGTTTTCTATAATTAAATTTGGAAAGAAATACTGATATTTTACATGATGCAATAATTAAGCATTTCTTTATTCATACTTTCTTTCTTTCAACATTTCGTCTCAGCCACGTGATGTATTCTTTGTCTATCTGTAATAGATAAGTGTTATAAAAACGCCAGGGTATCATGGCATGTTTAGTGTGTCTGCAATTCACACATTGCGCAATTAATCGCTAATCGCATTAAACGTGTCACGTGGCTTGTCTGTCACCCCCGTCTCGGGTAGACGAAACTTTTCTTTGTGAAAAGTTAATGATTCGAATTTTGGCTTCCAAAGAGGAAGGGCCTCTGTTTAGGATTTCCTAACGAAAATTATTAATGAAAATTATTAACTGATATTTGATATTGATTTTTACTGTGATTTCACGGACATTTATGTGGATAACCATCATTATTATTATTATATACTACTGTGTTTTCACGGACTATATTATTGTTGTTATTTGAATTTGTGGATTGCCACAGAAAGAAAAGAAAAGAAGAAAATAAAATCTCATTAATCACAAAAGGACTTATTCATCATTGTGTGAGAGTTCCTACAGTTCCTCAACATAATTAACCAGATACCGGGGCACAGTCGGACAATCAACAATTAAATCTACAGATTCACAGTATTACTTCACTGACAGGATATTGTAAGCTGTTAGCACGATGTTGTAGAAGTTGCTTCAAGTAATAGACTTAATAATTCTGGTATTGTATCGTCCAATGATTACTTCATAATATGCCTACGCGATTTAACAGGCCTATTATGAAGTAAATACGGTTGTTTATTTGAATTTTTTATCTTGATGTATTAGTTTGCTTTCATTTCTATGTAACAGACGTTATGTTATATATCAATGTTTGCCAACATATGTAGGACCACTTTAGGTATTAGTAATCGTTTCTATTGAATGAATATCAGTAAAATCATTATGGCATGTATAAAAGTGAAATGCAAATTCTCGTTACCTGTACATAGAAACAAATATTTTCTTAAGAACAGTAGCATATAAATAAACATGTTAAATAACACATATTTCTTTGCTGTATATACAGTTCTTTTGCGACTTAACACGTTTAAGTATGCTGATACAAGAAACGAGTAAAAAAGATTCCAAAGCTACCAAATCGGGAGCTTGATGCCTTGTAGAGCCAATGATTTACGTTTTCATACTTTCACGTAGTAACGTGTGTCCTATCATACAAAAAGGCAGACTAATTCCACTTACTAAGAAATTTACTCTGACATGTTAATTGCAAAGTTTCTGTGTTATTATTCCTTGGAGAAATTTCGTGGAAAGAGGATATATTCATAGCAAAAGAGGTTTTCCTGGCACTATTGATAGGTCACTGTC
This sequence comes from Solen grandis, assembly GCA_021229015.1. Classification (NCBI taxonomy): domain Eukaryota; kingdom Metazoa; phylum Mollusca; class Bivalvia; order Adapedonta; family Solenidae; genus Solen; species Solen grandis. The sequence goes on from CM037780.1 coordinate 53,214,488, forward strand.
ATTGATATACCACGGTTAAAACTGACTTTGAGTCTTTGAAAATAACTGAAATTTTGATTTAGCCATATTACGAGCATATATCTAACCAGTGAGGAAAACTCCACGTGACTTAACATTAATTGGTCTGTAAAAATGTTTAAAACCAAATAACTGTATTTGGAGCAACTTGGGTGCGTTTTATTATTTTTAGTCGCATTTCAGACGACCGTGCTATACATGTTAATGACTTTCGGACTGCGATCCTATCATATATCAACATATCAGTTTTGAATATGTTAATGCTGATGTTTTACTGCTTTCGTGAAGCCTTTTTTTAATGGTTCCTTTTTGCTTGTGTCCTTCCTTTTTCCAAGTTTTTACTTTTTGATCATGTAATGCCTCATGTCCTTGTTGGCCTATCAGTGGCCCAGAAGGATGTAAATAACAAATTCTAGCCTGGATGTCTTCGTGCATTCGGAGTCTTCCTCCACCTGTAATTAGCTGGAGGTCTCTATATGACTGAAATACTGTCGAAGCGACGGTAAACTCAAATAGTCAAGTCAAATAACAAATGATATATCTTTGTTATGTTATAATTGGTATCAGGAAAATCGGTTACTATTAATTTCTCTATTTTGGCAAAACTGTCTTCCAGTATTGCATTTGCCTTTCAAAATTCGTACGGATTAAAACATTTGTCTTTTTATTTTACTTCTGGTCAAGATCGGTCAAGACGCTTTTGCATACGGTCGTTAGTTGAACACGCTAAAAACATACATTTTGATCATTAAAAGTGCAAATATGGATACGAATGCGAGCCATACAGTTGGAATATCCAACCAGACACCAGATTTAGCCGGTGAGAACATTGATGAAACAGATATTACGTTGTCCAATACTTTCCAATTCTTGGAGGGCATTGACCAAAGTCAAAATGGCGACGTAATTACAAGAAATAGGGGCTCTCAGCCGTCTTAATGGTCAGTGATGATTAATGAATAGAAAAGGAAATTTAGAGTCAGTGGTGAAATTTCGAAAGATGATTCCAGTATGTCCGCAGCAGAATACAAGAATCTCTCCTTGGATGATAAACCTTTTGTAATGTTTGACTCCATATCCAAAATTGAGAACAAAGTTGACGGCTGCTTACAACTGCACAATAAGGCAGACATGTTGAGCACGCAAATGAATGATTATGACGCCAGACTTATTGAAATATTAATCGATTGATATTGAAGCACGATCAATGCGAAAAAAAATCTCATTTTTCTCTGGCTCTGGCTTTAAGGAGGAACATTTTGAAAAACTGTGGCTTGAAAATCTCGGCCGTCTTATCAGAAAAACTTCAATCACGAAAATGTATAGACAGGTGTCATAGAATTGGACGCTTTAAACAAGGGGATAGTTGCATTAAGAGATTTTGTTGATACTCAATTAATTCTTTCTAAGGCATATAAACTGAAAATTACTGCATACAACATAAACAAAGACTATACCCATGAAATAACAATCGTCAGGAAAGGCCTCTGGGATGAATACAAAGAATCGAAAAACCAAAACACGGACAAAAATGTTAGCCTCGTTTATCCCGCCAAGATTATCATGAACGGTCGTGTTGTTCGTGACAATTCCCATTGTGGGACACTGTTATGCGTGGGAGTCGTCTCAGTCACAATGCACGGGGATTAGTTGATACCGCCACACAGCCTAATGAAAGCACGTCACGTGATCAGCGTGATATGTCTTACATCGAGAACCAATCCCAGACGATGCCCTCACCAAAGGTCCGACGCTCTGAATCACCCGGCAGTGCTGACCCCTAGCATAGACCAACACGACCGCAACATCGACCATCAAGAAGCAATTCGACGAGGTGCCGCCAGAGCCGCACTTCTGAAAGAAGACATGCACCCTCACGACCCGCGAGTCAACATGCTGCTGATGTGTCGCATTTCCGACGCCGTTGGGACACTCACACAAACACCGAAACCCCAGGTCTTAATAATAACATACTCTAGGACGTGCGGGGGAGTGCATTATCTCATTCTTTCGGTGTAAATAATTATAATCTACGGTTATATGCATTAATTAATGAATTGACTGAATTACCCTGAATTTAAAGAATTTAGTAGTAATTACGACATTGCCTGTTTAAGTGAAACTCATACAGATCGTACAGATCATATAGATCTTGGAGGCTTTTCTTTTATTTCTAAATACAGAAAATCAAGTTATCGAGGCAAATCTGGAGGCATTGGGATATATAAACGAGAGAACATTGCCGAACATATCACTGTTTTGGACAGTCAGTCGGACTATATAGTATGGGTAGAGATAAGTAATTCCTTAAGGACGTTTTCGGTAGTAATTATTAGCGCATTATCAAGCGCCTAAGAAATCGTATTTTATCTTCAAAAGGAGAATTGATAGATTCGGAATTACTTGCGTTAAGTCTCGATCATGGCAACTACGGATACGCGTATTTGTAAAATCAGAAGACGATTGATAGATAAGAGCGTCGCGTACCGACGTAATCATTCTTTGTGTATGATATTTAAAAATAATTTATGTTTTTTTTAGTTTGCAATTGGTTCATGAATTTTTTACAAAAAGACACAATTTTTTTTTTTTTTAATTCGATAAATTATGGATATAAAAAAACATCTAGAAAGATTATTATTATCTTTATTTATTGCAGACTGTGTTTTTTTCTTATTTTTCCTGTGAGATCAAAATGCTGTGTGTTTGAAAATTAGATGGAAAAATATTATTAATAAATTAAGTTTGTGTGCAAATCAGTTTGTTTGTTGTGTAAATATTGAATTTAGTACTTAATAATTAGCATTTTGTAGGTTTCACATTGTCAGGACTTTTTATAAAAAAGTAGCCCGACACCTATTTTTCATTTGAATCGCATGATTATACGGATGCAAAAAATTAGAATTCTATGAATAGGATTATATATATTGTAGAAATTTGAATTCGCTTAATCAACCTATCTGAGAATTCTTAATTAGGTACAATTTACTTGCCGCCTGAAAACTCAAAATTCTATAATCTGGATGAAATGAATTCACTTGAACAAGAAATTGCAGACAGGTGCGGTAGATATATAATTATATACATGATTTTTTAGGAGATTTGAATGCTCGCGTCTCAAATATCCCAGATTTTATACCCTCGAATGACCAGTTTGATATTGGCAATGATTCTCAAATGCATTTAAACAAATATACCCATTTGGATAACCTGTTAATCCCATTGACTAGAAGTCCAAAAGACCCAAGATCAAATGCGCATGGGGTTTTCATTTTAGAGATATGCCGTAATAATAACCGTTTTATACTTAACGGTCGAGTAGGTCTGGATACAAATAACGGTGAATATACTTTCCGTGATACATCAGTCATATATTATGTAATTGCCTCCGAGGAATGTTTTGACACCGCACAGTCATTTGAAGTTATAGAAACTGACACGCTCTTTTCCGACGGACTTACTGCTTTATCATGGTCAACATCAATTCGAGCAAGACACAATCAATCTGAATGTGATAAGAATATTAACTCGAAATATACCAAGCCATATCCAAGATGGGACGAGCGACTGAAAAAAAGAAAATCTGAAAATCTAGATTTGAATCTTATTAATGATATGTGTACACAATTGAATGATGAGAACACAATTGAATCTGTTACACACCAGTAACAAAGACTATTCCAAAACTGTTGTAGTTTGTTTTCGTTTTGTTTTTTGTTTTTTTTTTTGTGTTTTTTTTACACATGTCTATTCTGTAATACCTCATGTCTAAAGGAAATATAAGAAAATAATGGGGGAGAGGAGTAGGCCTCTAATACTCAAAAGTAGTAGTAAACAATGTGTATTTCAAATGTGGCTGCAAGTTTGAATTGTGAGTTAAATGCATTGTAGAGCGGAACAGTCTCGTGATCGACGTTTTAAGACGTTTAGCGATACACGTGAACCTTCTGTAAACTGATTACAACATTCACACTAACCGCAGCAAGACACTGTTTGTGTCCATTAATTCAGAAAACATAAAGTAATATCATTCTTTCAAAACCCAGTCAGGTGGTAATTTGCTCTGACATTTTAATTGCAAGGCCTCTTTGTATTATTCCTTGGAGACGTTTTATAAACTTTTATGAGGAGAGTGGCCATTTATTGCAAAACACTTTGTCTGTCTCACTTTTTCAGTCACACTTCTGCAATAACTCTTGCTCTTCTTACACTACAGAAATGCACCTTCATCACCCCCCCCCCCCCCCCCCCCACCCCCCGCTTTTCAGTCCGTCACACTTCTTTATTCTGCAATGGTAGACAGACCTTGACAAGAGGAATATGTAACTTTTCTATGCTTCTATTTCTTTTTTGCAATTTAGGAATATATATATATATATATATATATTGTATTCTACTATCTATGAACACTTCTATAGTAATTCAACTATAGAATAGGGTTATTAGTAGGGCTGGGCCGATAGATCGGACTATCGATTAATTGCAATGGTTATGAGGACGATAGTACTGCATCGATAGTGGTTTCTGACTATCGATAATATCGCCGATAGTGTTCCTGACTATCGATAGTTCAGTAATATATACACCTGACCACAAAGTCTATCTGTTAAGCAAAAGAAAAGAAACCAACAAACATTCCCTAACGTTGCAGTTAAAAGAGTAATTCATATCGTGTCGATTTTTAGGATTTGTTGTCAGTCTAATGTACATGTAAGGGATGGATATGGCTAAATCACTGACGAATGACGATAAAACTGACTCATAATTATAGCTTTTGAGTTCGAACAACAAATCAAAACAATCTCAATTTACAAGTCAATAACGTTTTCTTGAACTGCCTATAAAGTATAACACATTTTATTTTCGTATGTTTATATAACATGATTAACATTATAGCTGAAAATAAACATTACGTTTATCGCTGACGTGAGCATGCTATGGTTCTAGAATTATACCGTACCTGAAATAAACATCATGGCGACTCGCTCGTGTGACATTCAGTTATTTTTGTTTTTACTTTTGAATAAGTTTATTTTTTCTTTACTTGAGATTATATATATATACTTGACAAAGCTGTCAGTTGTGGATTTGAAAATAAAAACAAAGATAAAAAATGTTTATAGTTAACTGATACATTTATTTCCCTTTTATAAGACATGAGTCAAAGGGTCATTGGTAAAGCAATAGTATCGCAATGCATTGCAATATTAATCCTGCAATAGTTGAACTATTGCAATAGCAACATACTGACTATCGATAGTATCGCAATAGTCATTTTTGGGGTCAATGGTCAGCCCTAGTTATTAGTACCAAAAACTAATTTCATAGTGTGTGTGTGTGTGTGTGTTACATACGCTATTAAATAAGAAATATATAAAACATAAAACTAGTTTTAATGTAACGAGTGCGGACCGTTAATGTGCAATTCATGTAAATTTCTTTTAGAGATTTCGCTGAATCATCCAATTTTTATACATAGTTCAAACTTTGTGACATTTGCAATTCAAAATATGGTCTTAGTGCGATTGGTGACACGATGTAAAATCGGAACACATGCACAGTATTATCAGGGTATGAGACTTATATAGTTCTTTCAAAGCGTTGACTAATTTTCAAGAAATCAATTTGCGGGATATTTGCAGAAAAATGAAACGATTGCTCTGTCAATAACCCTTAATCACTTTGAAACGACATGCCTTACATTTCATCGTATTGTAGTGCACTTGTACAATTGGATCTAATGAAGATGACACTGGCGTTAAAAAACATTTTCCCAAAGTTCTAATTTGAAAAAGCTTAATTCGTGGCAACTTCTATTTCTTCATTTGTAGAAGAAAACGTACACCGATCAAGACGTGCAATACACCGAATAAAGTATAAGGTTTATTTCTCCCTTATCAATAATTTTAAAGAAAGCTTTGGGTGTTTTATACTCTGTATATTCTACGTTGTTTTAGGCACGAATCAAAATATGCTTGTAAACATCGGATTCCAAATTTGTTTTTCATGAGTATGGAAAAAAACTCACCGGATAGAACCATTTGACACCATTACCTATCATTAACATTGGCGGAAGCTCAGAAAAAAAAACTGCTTAAAAATTTCAGATTTGTCCCTAAATCACATACAATCAGTAACAAAAATTCTGAGATTCTGGGATTGTAAAAGATGTATTAAATGTTAGTACATAAATAGAACTTCTCAGAACAAACTATGAGCATTACAATCACCTTTAAATTATGACTAATATTTACAAAAATGAATTCGACTAGATGTGTTATAATAACCACCAGCGGTAAAATGTAGTCCTAGGAACTTGTCGTGATTGACGAAATGAATGTTAACCCTTTCCCTCATATAGACTCATTTTGACGCACTCAATAGGTACCACATAAAGCCTCATCTGCAGAAAGCCACAGATAAACCTACCAAATTTAATTACAAAATCCTCATTTCCAGACCACTGAGGAGCAGCGAACAGCATAAAACCTGATCAGCCTGCGAGTTACTCGCAGGCTGATCTGGTTTTATGCTGTTCGCATAGGTCTTTTCATGGTGTCCTCTATGAGGGAAAGGGTTAACACTTGTTTTTGTACCGATATCTGTATTCCTAGTTAACAAATGCAGGAAATTATCAATTACATCTACACGTATCACTAACATTGCATAAGCAATGTATTATCTTCATCTACAGATTTATATTCTGCCTCATTTACGAAAACATTGCAGCGTTAGGAATAAATTGACTTTCTGATTGATGTCGGCATATCATCGTTATTGCTGAACAGTGTTCATAAAATGTGACAATGATGCATTTTACGACCGTATTATGTTTTATAAATCTTCTATAAAAAGTTTATTATCGTAAATGCCATTCTTTAGAGCTGTTGGCTCGCTACTAACTTAAGGACAAGAATATAAATTCCATTTAGCTGTAGTATTTCTCACACACACATTGATTTAATTCTCGTTACTTCAGACAATAATTTGAATGTTTAACTTGGTTTTAATTGTGACAAGATCACACCTTATTTACATCGATGATCTTGACCGTCTGTAGACATTTATCGAGCTATAAATATGTTGTTCAAAAAATCAAAACTACATTGTTTTAGTGGAATCAAAGTTTTATTTGTATTGAAATTTGATATTGCGATTTTCACTTAGACTATTGGTGTTTGTCTAAAACAAGGAAGCCATACGCCGATGACAACAAAATGACACAAATTTCTGTTAATAGCTGTAACATTTTACTTATACTCATATAAACAAACATTTTCGTATATCGCATAGTAAATATTTATTATTATTATTATTATTATTATTATTATTATTAATGAATTAAAATTTAACTAGTTACGCAGTTACGACTCTTGATTTTGCCCATATCTTCCTATTGAAATTATTCCTTTGAAAACCATTATCAAATATATATACAACACACGTTTATTTTTAAATTCTTGCATACGTGAATTATAATTCAATTTAGAATAAAGAAATTCAGGAGAACTGGAAGACGTTTATATTTGCAGTAATGATGGTCCTATTAAAAAATCGAAAGCAAATACATTTAAATCCAAAATAAAATAAAAATATTCAATCGTGGATCAAAATATTGTTTCCATGCGTAGATTTCAATACTCATTGTATATAGATATTTTAAAACTGTCAATATTGAATGGATTCCCGGAGATTAAAAACAATAAAACATCCAGTAGTGTAATATTAAACCTCAATTAATCGTTATGCGAAAATATCCCTTTTTCAGTATGTGCCGATACATTTGATAAATTACTTTTCAGCTGGAATACAGATATACTCTTCAAGCCTGAGGTCTTATTTCTCACTTGATTTATTCTTAATATCTGAAATTTTATGAAAATATAAATCGTCAGATTTAATTTGACGCTCATAGTTTCGAAGATATGGTCGGTTTGATATTTAATTCTCAAAGTTATACTCAATACTTTTTCTTATCTCGATTCTTTATTTCTCACTGATACTTACTAAAATGCATCCTGGTATTTTAGATATGGGAAAGTAAAGCTGGTGACGTTCTGACATTTTGTATCCCAAGTAAAAATAAACTCAGTAATGGACAGAGTTAGTTATTGTTGAATTGCACAAAGTTGAAGAGTGCCGCCATTCTGGAGCATTGCGGATTTCGCATTTGCTTTCAAGATATTGATCTACATAAATTACATAATGGACATTTCTCATTTGTTGCTGATGCTTTGTTAGACCACTTCCTTGACAAATAGCATTTATAACAGATTATTTTCCGAACATGATCGCATCTGATGATACATGTATGTCACATAAAAATCAACATCTAACACCCTTTGCCACAAATTAATTATGATACATATGCGCTAAATTTTCGCTACAAATTTGTGACACACGTAACGCATGTGATCACGTTTATTACAGGTGTTTCAAATGTGTTTTGTTACAATTATGGCCTAACAATGCTTTGAAGTCATATAGCGGTGTACGGCAATATACATGTAGAAAAAGAACTCGGCTTCACAGAAACACAGGATGAACCACAAACGCCACACAAGCCTGCTGGACGATTTAAGTAATAGTGACCAGTCAGGGACTCGAACCCAGAGCGGTAAACGGTTAAATTATACTTCTCGTAAATCTGAAACCACTAAACCACGTGGGTCTCTAACTGCAGTGGTAACGCGGTCACTATAAGTAGAGAATCGTTGAATGTACCGTCTCAAGACAGATGCAGTTCTTGCAATGTTATAGGAAAGAACTTTGATCCTGGATCCGGGAGGGTGTTGACGGAGGCCCTCGTAGTAAGGATTTTTACTGGCTTTACGACATGATGTCACTGTGAGGCAGTACTACGAGTATATAAGACCAAATTTGACTGTCGATGTGAAGTTAAACACTAGCAAGCTTTTCAATGTTACTCAGTTGCCATTGAACGCATTATCAATACGATTGAACATCCTTGAATTTACAATTGAAGTGATATTTTTGCGATCAGAAAATGTATATGTTGTGTTTCATTGTCAAAAATCTTAAAATTAATGATGTGGTCTGGTTGTTTTGATTAATTACTCACATATCCAGACAAATATCATAAACCAGTTAGTGAAGCACATACACAGATGACAGTGACGGGATTTGTGTGTGAAGGCGCCGCACATGCCATTGCTGTTAACTGAGGCCCTCAGTATGTAACTCAGTAGTTTTCGAGAGGTAGACTGGGAAATTGTGTTTATTTCAAAATGGGTTTGAACACGTCCGCTGTAATTGTGAGCTATTAGTCTATGTTTTATACGGGGACATAATGTAAATTTGATAATGGACATATGTATGCATCTAGAGACAATATAAGATGACATGCTCAGCACAGACGTTTGTAAGAATAACGTGCACTTATCGACGAAACTAATATTAACATTTTTAAACAATTTACCCCCGCCTACAGCTTTATCGAACTGTTCGGCTTACCATAATATCCAATAAAACGCACAAGAAATAATAACTTACATTTTTACAGTAATATAATATCGTTGGAGGAAAACATAGTTGTAGCTATAAAAGCTTTCATAACGTTATAAGGCATATAAACGGTTTGGTTTGATAAAACTTTTCTTTTTTTTTTAGTTTAAACTTCATTTTACATCGATTACGAAACAAGTTATCACAACTTATATCAATAACTCTCAATGGCTCTGGTGGCGGCGTGTGTAGTCAAACGGAGAGCCCGGAGAAAACCCACGTGTCTGGACGGGCGACCACTGTAACCTCTCACGTACGTGACGGGACTCATTGGTGAAAAGCGAGGAGCTATCCAGACACCCTTTAATTTTGTTGACCTAATCACTTCAATTTTACACATCAATGCCATGAAATAGGTGTATAGTGACGATTTTGTTTTGAAACACTGAGTGTCATCTGATCATTTTGAAGTGTAGTCTAAAGCAGGTCAACTGTCATTCTAAGATATTTTGTTGGAATAAAGTCCTTGTGTTTGTACGCTGTTGATGTTACTTATGTAACTCTGGAAGTTATGTCGGGAATGGTCACTGTCCTCTCATTCTTCATACCATATATACATTTTCCTCTTGTCCAATCAGGTGCTGGTATTTGTTAATAATCACCATGGACTATAATGCATAGTTCAATATTTTTGTGTAAGTGTTGCCTATGCACATAACTCACACTTTTTTTGAAGTTTTGTCACTTGTGGAAGGAAAGTTCCATGTGCTGAATAGGTTAGTTTATAGTTGCCTTTAACCACACGAAACCACACGATATACTCACTCGGGCTCCGCCCTCGTGACTATGTCGTGTGGTTAAAGGCAACTATGAACTAACCTATACATACATTGATATCTCTATATTTGTATTCTTGTTTGACATCTCTTTTTTATAATAATAATATAATAGTAATAATAATAATAATAATATTTTTTTTTTAGAGGATAGCATATTTGGCAAAGGTCAAACTTCCATATGGTCCACTTAACAAAAATATGATACAATTTGTATGTCTTAACATTATATGAATTATGTTTTGTGTATAATTTAGGGGAAAGACTGTAACATAGTTGTTAGAACTTGTGGTCCAACCCAGTTTCATATATTTTGATTAACAAGTGTAAACTATCTTTGATATTCATGATCCAAGGGTAAAAAGATATATATCATTTTTGAGATATCTCAAAAACAATCTCCTCCGGGTTTGAAAACAAATATCCGTAGACATTGGACAGGTCCATGGATGGTTGTTGGAAAGTTAAATGATATTGTGTTCAAAATTCAACATTCTCAAACAGCACCACCTGTCATAATTCATGGGGATAATCTAAAACGATACCATGGTGAAAAGAAAATTGACATCAACATCGGATCAACAGACGTGCAGAAGACTCCGCTATTGTTCTATGGTCGGGCGATAACACTGGCGGAGCAATGTTATATACGGCACGATGTGCACGTGCAAAGGACTCCGCGATTGTTCTCTTGTCAGTCGGTCACTTCGCTGCGAGACTTTGGAGGGTCAAGACGTACATATGCAAACATGGTTTATACATGTGATACCTGTGGACGGTTTTATATACAGAAACGAAATTTAGTGAGGCATATAAAGGAATTTCACATGGAGGTTGAATACTGGAATTGTACTGTGACTGACTGCACATCAAAGTTCATTCGCCGTTCGTATTTGATAAAGCATCTGATGATTAAACATGGCCAGACTTCTCGTGATGCATCTGAAAGTGCAATCGCCGCGCCAAGAGGGGACAGAAATAACAATAACCAGGATTTAGAAGATGTAAGTGAAGATGAAAGCATTTTAGATTTTCTCAATACAGGTCAAAATACATGTATGAGGATATTAGTGATGATGAACATTTTACACCACAGACTGAAACAGTATCAACTGTGGATACGAGTGATAGTGAGGCGCAGCCTTTAGTTGACCTATCGGATATTCCGGAATTGGATTGTGCCAACGAAAAGGGAAAAATGAAATTAACGCCTACAAACAGTTTTGATACAGAGCAAAGTTGTGCGACACTTGGTTTCGACAGTGATTTGACACAGGCTGTAGAGTCTAACGGTGAACAGGACCGGTGGCGTTAAAGGCTATGGGTTGACTGAAACTTCCGATGGTTGTGGTGAAAAGACAAGTATTCATTCTGTAAGAGTTGGAAGTGCTGGGGTTTCCGGTAGTGACGGTTGTATTAGTGAAGTGACTCCCGAAAGTGACGGTAAGGAGAAAACCAGTGTGACTGATTTGATGAATCCCGACAGTGACGTTAGTGACTATGAGGAGGCGAGGGGGAGGATTATTTAGGAAGTGATGGTGAGGAGAGGCAGTGTGGAGATCTTGATGATGGAGGCGATGTGAACTTTAACCATGGTGTTGAGGTACCGACGTATGAGGGAAAGTTTGGAAGATCTGAATCAGAAGACATTTTGAAGACGTCATATGTTGATGGAGGTAGTGACCATAGTGTTAGGAAGTTAACGAGTAAACGAAGTTAGGCATATTGTGTGTATTGATGGACAGGAGTTTTGTGACAGAACACTGATGTTTCGTGACTTTACATCATATTGGGATTAAAATGGGTGGACTTTATTCGGATTACCATGTAAGAACATGAAAGCGGGTTTTATTATAAACAATGAACAGTGTGGTTAAAACATGGTGTAATATTGAGAGTAACGATTTCCTTACTGGCGCATTTATGTATTTACTAGGTCATACACCTGAGAATGGCTGATGATGTTTGATGATTTGAATTTTGAACATTTGTAACCATGAGTTATTATATGGAAAAGCATTCCTCTTGTTATGTTTGTTATATTGTTAAGAGCATCGGTAATGATTTGTTAAGCCCTTAAAGCGAGTATACATTTATCGCATTGTCAGACGGTCTGTCTGTTTATTTGTCCGGTTGCTCTTCTATCTGTTTAGAATCCCATTTTGTAGCTTCTGTGACTTTTGGAATATTTTGGCACATGTGTATATGGGATCTAGACGACGTGTTGCATTTAGGTCTCATATCACTCAGTCAAAGGTCAAGGTCATAAGATGTGATTCATTCACGGTGCTTTCTTTTATTTTTTAAGTTGCTGCGTCTTGGCGCGTTTGTACACTTTTGTAAGTTCAAACCCAAACAAAAGGGGGAATAATGTTATGTTTTGGGGTATTTTGTTTATTTTATTATTGTAGTTTTGTTATTGCCGTGTTATAAGTTTTCATGTTGTTAGCTGCTCCGTTGACCTTTGTGTCATGGGTCTGGCGTGTAAACACTCGGATGCACGGGGACTTGGAGTTAAGCGTAATTGTGTGCTCCGCCACCCTTCTTTTCACGTTTTCGGCGTGCTTGCACGTCGAGGCCGTGGAGGATGGCTGGCGGAGCTATTTTAGTCATTGTTACTGTTTGCTCCGACGACCTACTTATTGTGGCTCCGCTGTCCTTGCACGTGGAGACCGTGATAGTACATTGGCGGAGCTGCTTCAGTGGGTGGAGCTATGGCAAGCTATATAAAGGCCTCTTGGCCACCATTTTGTGTGAGAGAGTTAGAGTCCGGGTAGACATACCAGTGATTGTTGACAGATTGCTATGTTAGGAGGTTATTAAATTGGATTAACTGGACTTTGCATTGTGTTGTTTGTGCTTCCGTGAAAACTTCGCTACATATATATATATATATATATATATATATATATATATATATATATAATAAGAAGGTAGGTAACTTGTTCCATTGAAATCGTACATTATGTCGTTTCAATTGCCGTAACTTCTTTGATTATTGATAGAGTTTCATTAAATTGGTCTTTTTTGTGTGGAGGGGATGAATAAAGACATACAGGGACAAAACCCCCTTGTTTGAGGAATCGCCCAAAAATGTTCGCGAATTCAGAAACACATTTGGTCGGAAGAGATCTGATCGACAAAATCTCGCCAATTTCTCCCGTATGTATAGAAAATCTAAAGCAATCAGTGTTGAATTGTATGGACAGATACGGATAAAAGAAACAAATATACTTGAAATGAACGCTTGTGCTGACTTGAAATCCATTACTTTGAGAAGATTTTGTGAATAAATCGAAAACAAGACTACATCAGCAATGTCACCGAGACGCTCGATAGACACTGTAGTTAATCCGCAGTTTAAACGTAGATGATAATCGGTCAAGGTCGAGTCGGATAAATTAAAAAAAAAATAAACAGAAAAAGGCTGAATAAGATGAAAAATGAAATAACAAGTATTCATTTTTGGTTTATTTGTTTCTTTTATCAGTATCTGTCCATACAATTCAAAGCTGATGTTGGCGAGATTCCGTCGGTCAGATCTCTTACGACCAAACACGTGTTCGACTTCGCGAACTGTTGTAGCGAGATTCCTTCGGCAAGGGTGTTTTTTTTTTTTTTTTTTTTTTTTGTACCTGATTGTTTTTATTCATCCCTTCCACGCAAAATAAGACCAATTTTATGAAAATCCACCAGATTTCAAAGGCGTTACGGCAATTGAAACGACATGATGCACGTTTTAAGTGGAAGCAGTTACCTACCTTCTTACTATATATAAGATCATTGGCTTTTGTTAATGGGCGGCAACGTACCGGGTACCTTTGATGGATATCTTTGACTCGCATTTGATTTCCCCTTTTCTTCAGAACCGAGTTTCAATATTGTAACTAAACGTCACCAGAATACATTAATGTTTGTTTGTGTGCATATGTGATACGTCCTACTGAGTGATTGACAGCATTTCAGTTTTTTTATGCCCCAAAAGCTAGCTTTTGGCCGCATAATAAAATCGGACCGTGTGTGTGTGTGTCGGCCATTTTCGTTTCCTGATAATAACTTTGTCTTGCATGCCGTCAATGATCTTCTCTGGAAGACGGAGTTCCTCGCGAAAGGTCAAGGTTTGTAACTCAGTGGTCAAGGTCACAATCACAGATCAAAAGTCATCAAGTGGGGTTATTTTTCAGTTTCCGGACACTAACTCTGTCCTTTTTTTTTTTCCGACACTAACTCTGTCCTGATGGATGTATATTTATATAACTCGATACCAATGATCTCCTCGAAAACCTAGAGTGTAGCGCGAAAGATCCAGGTTTGTATCTCAAAGGTCAATGTCACAATCACAGACCAAAAGCCATAAAATGGGGTATTTTTCAGTTTCCGGACAATAACTCTGTCCTGGATGGATGTATATTTATATAACTTGGTATCAATGATCTCCTCGAAAACCCAGAGTGTCACGCAAAAGATCCAGAGAGTAACTCAAAGGTCAAGGTCACAGTAAACAATTAAAGATCATAAAATGTTGTTTCGTGTGTGTGTGTGTGTGTGTTTTCCGGATACTAACTCTGTCATGGATGGATGAATATATTTGAGTTATTCCCATTTGTTGATTGAGCTATTGGGTAGGGGACACGTGTTTACACGGTTTTCCAAGGAATATTTAAGTCTACTGTATCAAAGCAACTCTTTGGGAGCATATGTCACTGACTGTGACTGTTCTGTTGTTGTTGTTTTTTTTTTTTTTTGTTGTTTTTTTTAGAATTTTGTCCTTATGAAGCATGTGGTACTACCACACTTCCATATCACGCCATATTCCACCCTAGTCGCATTGTGCTGGCATTTGGCGTTTCGCCGGTGTTCTTTTATCGACCAGAATGAAGTAATTTTCTTTCTAATGGGAATTACTTCATTGACCATGGTTTCCTGAGGACAGTGAAAGCATAAATTGTGTATTAAAATGAGACATAAAAATAAAACTTACCATTACAAGACTATATTAGGTCTCTTGGGGGCCAATTACCCTTTAGTTTCTACGACTTCCTAAAGC
Source organism: Solen grandis (assembly GCA_021229015.1). Lineage (NCBI taxonomy): Eukaryota > Metazoa > Mollusca > Bivalvia > Adapedonta > Solenidae > Solen > Solen grandis. Next base: position 53,229,854 of record CM037780.1, read on the forward strand.
GAAACCTGAAAACAAATTCACTTATTCGAATCAAATTGTTCATTCAGACAACCTTATTGCAATGTTTCCTTGAATGATTCCCTTGAGAATTTAATGTTTTGTTGTTGTTGTTGTTGTTGTTTCTAGCAAATGCTACTATTTATCGCAACACCTGTAATTAACCGTCCTTAAATTTCCAATATCAACAGCTTAAAGCATGATGTAAAAACACATGGAAAATATTTTAGCAATATTAAAATGGAACATTTTATAATTAACTGGCATTATAATACATCGACACTATCATCGATCACGTTTGATGCATAATATGGCTCACAGATGATGAAGTCTTTATTTCTGGTCTGACATGCTCTCAATAATGTGTTGATGAGTATCAACAATATTGACAGATCTGCTAGAACTAAAATCAAATTACGATTATATTCATACCCTTATTCATTTGAGCATATTTTTTTGTGATTCTTTGTCTTGCCAGTAATGTTAATCGTTCAAAATTCAAATATCTCATTCAAATTATAGATTGTATGAGGATGATGAGGATTGTGTGTGTCTGTGGGGGGGGGGGGGGGGAATATCTCTCTGCAGTTTGCTTCGAGATACATTTTCGCTATACAGATTTATGATTAAATTTAAAAATCTATCTGCAGTTTGAACCTCTTTTTTATGGTTAATGAAATGAAAGGATGAAATGATTTTTATTAGGATATTAGGATAATGATAGGACGTGCTTAGGAAAGGGTAGAGCATGGGATGAAGGGTAGAACTAACCGACTATCTAACTCCGTTTATACTGTAACATACTCGGCATATTTAAACATGTCCTGTATAAAGATGTTTTTTTAAAGGAAAGCGAGCTGTATTATCAAGGTCTGTGTTCATTAGTTCTGTAAAAAAATCATATATGTTGTTGTTTTTATGCTCCCACCAAATATGGGGGGGGACATATAGATTTGCGTTTGTCCGTCCGTACGTACGTACGTCCGTCCGTCCTGAAACATTATAACACGCATAACTTCGAAAGTATTTGTACTACAGACTTGATACTTCATGGATATATTATTTAGGATATGAACTTGCGCACCTGGGTATTTCCGTCGAAACGCCGTTGAATTTGACAGGGTTATGGACCTTTGTTTTTGAAAAATATGGAATTTATGCTTGTGACGCACGTAACCATGATTTTTTGTACTACAGACTTGAAACTTCATGGACATATTATTCAGGACATGATCTTGTGCACCTGGGTATATTTATACCTCTACCACCAAAAAGTGAGACATATAGATTTGCCTTTGTCCATCCGTCCATCCCAAAACTATGACAAATAACTCTAAAGGTATTTTTGCTACAGACTTTAAACTTCATGGATATACTACTCAGGACATGACTTGCGATCCTGAGTGTTGGCCTTTGTTTTGGAAAATGGGTGGGGGCATCTGTATCCTCTGAACACATTTCTAGTTTATTATTAATTTAAGTGTTGGAGTATAATGTCAGTTCAAGTAAATCATGACTCATCCATCTTAAGAAAACAAATATTCTTTGAAGACATAAATAACATTATTCACGTATGGAGTAAAGATCCGACCACGATAAACAACAGTTTTCAGATATGGTACCAATAAAGTTCCTATGTTCGGCTCTCAACCCAAAAGGTTTGTTACATGAATGATTCCCGAGGTGCCAATATGATATAGGCGTGGTATCATGCCACATGCTTACGTTGTGATATGTTCCCGAATGGCTGTCGATAGGCCATTAATTCACACAACGAACAACAATTATAGAGACGTTATATTAGTATAGGTTCTATAGGTACGTAATTGCTTTCTTCGACGTATAGCCATACAATGTCATGGGCAACTGGAATAGTAAGTCCCCAGTTAAAGTAACATCATTATTGTCGATTTTATCTTGGCCCACCATTAATTCGAAAGAGAATCATTTTGCGTTGTCTGTCCTTCCGTCCGTCAGCATTTCCTTCTGTTAATTATAATAATTAGTCTGGAGCCACATGAGTGAAAAACACAAATATTTCCTAGAATATTGTTTTTTGTTTCACCCAAAATGTTCAAAGATAGGACGCTTGTATGATTTTAAATTAGCTGTGCTATGCATTTCCAAATTGCACGATTCAGTGTAAAATAATAAAATATGTCCACCAGCAAGTGAAGCCCTGGACCTGGGAATGATTTGTTTCACCCTATACTGTAAAGTTCTGAATTATTGAGTGAGAAGCTGTGTCGCATATAGAGTGAGTGTGTATAGGGACAGTGAATGAAGCACGAACACGAATTTTATGACATTCAAAGTATTCCATCTTTCTTGGGCCTTAAAGCTGGTATAGATAGAGATTAGGAGACTGGATTAATGCAGTAGTCTTAATTCGACGGAAGTATCAATCAGAAAATTGTTCTTGTCTTTAACTGTTTAATGTTTTATTTTTAAGTTGATATTCTTATGACGAAAAGTATTTCCATACGATTATAAAGTCTTTTATGCCCTGCAGTAAAAATATATTTACAAATAAGACATATGATAACAAAAAACATCCTATCCAACACAAGACAATATAATGGCATATATTACAGCAGTAATTGTGTAACATATCATCCAGCCATTTATACACCTGCCATAATAATATATGATTTAGTCATTTATACACCTGTCATAATAACATATAATTTAGCCATTTATACACCTGCCATAATAACATATAATTTAGCCATTTATACACCTGCCATAATAACATATAATTTAGCCATTTATACACCTGCCATAATAACATATAAGTTAGCCATTTATACACCTGCCATAACAATAACACGGCAAACTTTTCATTACTCTCAACGATTAAACAAAATTAAAGTTGGTCGTATTTTTTTAAATTTACCTCCTAGTAAATACCGGTAGGTATTCATACTCTTTATGATATTTGATTTTATCATATAATGCTAAAATATTTTTAATCTGACCAAAATCAAAGTATCGTAATTTATCGATTTATATGAATAAATTTTATTAATTTTACACTATAATATAGGCTTATTTCTTCAAACTTTGGATTATGTATCCCATATAAAAGCACTATATCTATTTGCACGTATGACCTTTGAATAAGACATATCCCAAGGGACATCGAACTAATACTTAATCTTTGGAGAAATATATTGCGTACAAGGCTGACGATTACATCACCTCTATGCATTCACTATTATTTTTCTGTTAAAATAAAGAAATTAATAATATTCCCGGCTGACCGGGCTAAAGTTGTCCAACCTACGCCAAGTTGCAATTAAGTAACATTTTACATTTTTTCTGCAGCTTTTTCGACAAGGAAATACAGGTCCAGCCTACATAGATGCCTAATTAAAACAATTTTCAATACAAATGAACTCAGCTGCAGAATCGTCATTACGAAGGTGAGTTCTGTTTTATCGTTGTTTCTTTTTAGCTCACATGGGTGAAGCTTATGGTGAGCTTTTGTGATACAGGAATGTGCGTATGTGCGTCGTGCTTCAACAGTTTTTTTTTTGTGTGTGTGTTTACACTCTAGCATCTTCATTTCTTAAGTAATTATCTTCAAACTTCAGGAGTTATGCTCCTTTTAATATAAAAAACATTGTTTACTCTCTAGCGTCTTTATTGTTTTAACAAACATCTTAAAACTTAATTACAATGTTAATGACTATAATCTCTCGATGGAGTCGATTATGCGAGATCGACCGATTAGGTCAGGAGTTATGCCCCTTTTAAAACCAAAAAAAATGCCAGATTTCACTTTGTTTACACTCTACCTTCGTCATTTTTTAAAAATTAAATTTATTTAATATAAATCTTGGTCAAGTTCGATTATAGCAGATATTTGTTCATTAGATCAGGAATTATGGCTCTTTATTTATCAAAAAATATTTGATTTCCTCTTGGTTACACTCTAGCATCTTCATTTCTTGTGCAATCGACAATAAACTTTACAACAAGTTTATTGTCATAATCTCTCAGCTAAGTATAATTATACTGACATTGGCCCATTAGGTCAAGAGTAATGGCCCTTATATTTAAAAACAAATTAACAATTTTAGTGTTTACACACTAGAAGTTTGATCAAATCTCCCTCAGACTTGCTAAGACTGTATGTCTTGATAACATCTCAGTCGATTTCGATCATGGGTGGGCTGGGTCAAAAAAGTAGGTCATTAAGTCAAATCTTGTTCAAATTTTGTTTACATTCCAGATGCCACATTTTTGGCTCAGCTTTCTCAAACTTGCTCAGAATACTCTTGATAGTATCTTGGTCAGGTTCAGTCATGGATGGGACAGGATTAAAAAGTAGGCCACTAGGTCAAATCTTAGTTTAATCCTTTTTACACTTTAGGGGCCACATTATTGTCCGAATCTTTCTCAAACTTGATCAGAATGGTTGTCTTGATATCTTGGTCAAGTTCAATTAAAGATTGGATGGAGTCAAAAAGAGGTCACTAGATCAAATCCTTGCAAAATTTTGTTTATACCACAGGTAGTCATATTTTTAGTCAAATCTTAGTAAAACCTGTTAGAAATGTTTGTCTTGATATCTCGGTCAAGTCCGATCATGGGTACGGCATGGTCAGTAATCAAGTAAGCGATTAAGGGACATCATGGCCCTCTTGTTTTAAGTTACATTACTTCTCAAAACCAATGCAATAAATCGGAAAATAAGATGAAAATGTGAAAATGCAATCTTTTTATTGCGATATTCAAAATATTGCCCTCATAGTTCTAAGGATTAGCCCGACTGATGTTGACAGATCACCGACATATTAAATGATTTGGTCCTTAATTCGCACCGCCTAATCAATTGCGCTCTTCACGTTGTCAAAATAAAAAAGCTTTACAGTCTAAAATACTTACAGATGATGTAGACATCTTCCTCGCGGATAGCACTCATAAATTACATGTATTCATATTATTATTTATGACTTTCCGAAATTCGACAGAGAGGAAACCGGAGAGCCCGGAGAAAAGCCACGTGTCTGGAAGGGCGACCATTGTATCCTCTCACATACGTAACCAGAAATCGAACCCGGGACATATTGTTGAGAAGCGAAGCGCGTTACCACTACGCTATCCAGGCACCCGTCTTAGATGATATCCATGATGATTTGATACAATCTGACAGTTTAAAAACATTCGAGCTGAACTGACTTACGTATCTGTTGCATTGGATCTTTAAATCCAAACTTAAATTCGAATGAAAAATATTTTCTCATAACATGATGTTATAAATCATTTTAATATCACTCACCGCAACAGCAAAACGAGTAATTTTCAAATATTACGTAATATAGACTTAATATATGACATAAAAATAATTTGTTATTTGACATTAGATGTAAGCCTTTTGTTGTGATATATGGAACCATTCGGTTTTTTTCCATTTAGTTCATTGCTAGAAAAAAAAGCGTTTTAGGTCAACCGATCATCGCATGCCTGCATTTTAGCGACTAATCGCGTTAATGGGGTTTCACACTGTAAAACCTATATTTCGATTAGCTATCATATCTAACACAACAGATTGTCATGGTATTCGACATATCTTTTGACATTTATTTAGCGCACATAGTTTTTGTAGGTCTAATGAACAAAGATTTTAATCATGTATTGCTTGGAATGCTTAATGAATACGTTAACTTTAGGTTCTGCTTACATACTGTAGTGTTATGGATAAATAAGCTCAAACAAGAACCCCAGTTAGTAACAAATACACACACACACCGAAATTTACGTTACAGTCTGTCTAAATATCTGAAATTCTTTACAAAATTCGAAAAAGATTTCAGGAAGACCTTGCTGTTTAAGTGTGTCATTTTATAAGTCTTCTCATTTAAGCTTATTATCGTAATCTTCATGTACAAGAGCTGTCAGTTCGCTAGCAAGGATGAGAAAAAATGTGCCTGAAGCATTTTTTCTACCACACATCAGACCATTCAGATTCGATAGGTGTTACTTCTCATGAAAATACTACGGATTTGAAAGATAATTGACTCGGTGCTGATGGTAACTATATAACACATTCATACACTGAAAGTCCTAATAGTCTGAAAGTAATATATATCAAACATTCATCGAGAAACAGATCGTTAATTTAGAAACCATAACTAAATTGACTGGGTATATTTGTTGTCGTGGTTTTAATTTAAATTATCAATTTGTTCTAGATATGTATGTTTATTAAAATTAAGTAAGCCAACAAGCTAGAATATATATCCCCTGAAAGACTACAATAACATTACAAAATGCAAAGTGCGATTATATCTTAAAATAAAATGGTATTCATAAATAAAACAAGAGGGAAGTGGTGGCCCTAAATCGCTCACCTGATGACTGACCATGCCTTACCCATGACCGAACTTGACCAAAAATATCAAGACATACATTCTGACCTAGTTTGAGAAAGTATGACTAATAATAAGGTCGCTAGTGCGTTAACAGGATTATGCTAAGATTTGGCCTAGTGACCTATTCTGGACCATACCTTACCCATGATCGAACTTGAGATATCAACGAAAACATTTCTAACAAGTTTGACAAAGATATGGCTAAAAATTGACCCTCTGTGGTGTAAACAAGATTTGACTAAGATTTGACCTAGTGACCTACTTTTTGACCCCATGAGTAAACTCGACCGATGCATTATCAAGACATACAGTCTTAGCAAGTTTGGGAAAATTGGATCAAAAGTGGTTCTTGATTTTTAATTTAAGGGAATTATTATAAATTTGAAGATAATTGTTTGAAAACTGAAGACAAAAGATTATTAACAAAGTGAAATCTAGCATTTTTTTAATAAATAAAGGAACATAACACCTTACCTAATGGATCGATATTATCCATAATTGATCTTAGCTGAGAAATTATGGCCATTAATATTATTATTTAGTTTTTTTTTTAATTTATTTATTTATTTTTTTATTTTTATTTTTTTTTTTTTTTTGATAATCGAAGGGCCATAACTCCTGACCTAATGGGCCGACATCAGTTATAATCGAACTTAGCTGAAAGATTATGGCCATTGACATTATTATTATGATGTTTGAAGAAGATCGTTCTCGAAATGAAGATGCCAGAGTGTAACCACTAAAATTGTTGACGACGCACGATGGACACCGAACACACAACGGATAAGAAAAGCTCACCCTGAGCGCTGCTCAGATGAGCTAAAAATCAAGGAAAGTGTCTCATTCATGTCGCATGATTCATTAGAAAGATAGACCATCTCGCTCTAACCACCAGGAGCATGGGCTAAAATAAAAACACAACAGCAATTGTTGAAATAAAACATGTTTTATCTCCTCTAGAAAAAATGTTTCCATATGAATATACATCATACTTTTATATTTCATTTATTGTTTGCTTTCAGAATAATTGGATATGGAGTTATTAAATTCGGGAGAAATGGAAAACACTTTTATATGTAATATTGATGATCTGATTTCAAAATTAAAGAATCAAAATACACATCAAAACTAATGGAGTCATTTCAGAGTATTTTTAAATCCCAAGCCTAAAACACAAGCAATCGTGGATAGAAATGTTAAATGTATACGTCCATCGTCAACTTGTTAAACCACATTGAAATATAGTTTACTATATATATCAGTATGTATTCTTCTGAAGTGTATATTGTCACATAAACAACTTTCATGTAGGAGAAAACATGGGCCACCATTCCGTATTTATCACGGTTAATGATCGTAGTGATCTTGTTTACATTTCGGTACATCAAAATAGATATGGTGTGCCAACAAATTAAACATGTTTAACCGATCACTCCTTGTATATCTTGCCAATAAACGAACAAAACGCTAGCAACCAATCATAGACAAAATGTATATACCTTTTATCTGAGTCCCATTAGAGGAAAATGATAGAAAATTGTGTTTTATTCAGAAGTCATTTTAGCCAGGTTCGCCTCAGTTGTGATCTTTTACGTGGACAGAATATAGTCTGATAATGGACATATGCATTCATTTAGAGACAAAACGGGATGACTTGCTTTCAGCAGTGCAATATTCCGCTCACAAAGCGTACTCTACGGCAAAGACAAATAAAATGAACTATGAGTTGTTTTCGGTTTGTCTCTTTTTTGTCACGTACGCCATATTGTTTTACACATAGCCTGGGCAAAATATGAAAATATGTATTACGGGGTGTCCTACTTGATCGACCAATGAAATGCTTGTATTTCGATCAAAATTCTAAACATATATGGCATAAAATGGTCAGTGATATCTTGATATGGAGAAAATATGGTGCCCACGTGACTAAAGACCAATACAGATGGAGCTTGATGCAGCGGCGAATGATTACGTCATGTTTTGTTAACTGAAAATATAAATAAACCCAGAACTCTTAACCGTACTTAAAGCATCACGTGTGCTGTCAGTCATACGGGAGGTTGTTCCATAGTACGATGTCAAAGGCAAATCTGTATGACGTACGTGACAAACTGTAAATATCTTATCGCTTATATTTTAAATTTTATGGAATTTATCGCAAGCGACGCGAAGCGGAGCGCTGCGATAAATCCGTACAATTTAAATATAATCGAGAACTTATACATACACTTTTTTCTTTAATTTGTACTGAAAATAGCTATTGTGAAGCGGAGAAAACGGTAAATCCCTGTTAAGCACAGGGACAGTTTTAAAATAATCACGTATTTCGCAGAATCACACTTGTTCTCAAAGCAGACAATCCTATTAATGTACCTTAATATCATCACATTACACAAATGCATTTGTTTCCTAGTAAAGCTTTCAGCCTGTACTTCGTTATACGCACCACATAAAAATACGTTTTGACGCCAAATACACTGTGCCTTACATAAAAGTACCTTTGTGACCTACGATAAAGTCAGATATTTTGCTCACATTTCCCTGGGGGAATATTTCAATGGCTGTGATTTCTTAAAAATAGTTGCATTCTTAATTCGGTTTCAAAATAGGACATAGAAACAATATCAACAATCGGAAGACACTTTCTTAAGTCTCTTGAGGATTAATTACATTTTTCTTTATACATTTTGTAACGGCTCTCTGAAAAAAAAAATGAAAGAATAAAGTCACATATTCGAATTATCAGGTTATTCAGAAATCTATTGTCAAGTCTCTTTGAATGTTTCTTTCGAGACTTCTAGCAAGTTGTTTTTATTACTGGCTTCTAGCAAAGGATGCTATTATTTGCAAAAACAAAGCTGTCTTCGTAGTTAAGAATCATAAATTTACAGCTACATGTGTAAACAGTTCACCTTAATGAGGACATAAATCTAGTACAATATATACACATTTGTTAGCATTGTTTAGGTCAAATATTTTACAATTAGCTGACATAATAATAACACTGGCAATATTATTGTTCATGGTTGTGACATAAAAGTTTTATTTATTTACCAAGGAAAACACTAATGATGTGTTTACTTCCTGTATTGTCCGAAATCATGTTTTCACGTGAATGTTGAATGTTAAATGTTAACTACTGTTTCAAATTTGCTTATAGATAAATTAAAATCAGGAAATAATCACAGTAACACCCCGTTTCTTTTTTTATAGGTGCGTGTGTAATAATTTAAATATGTCTGCGGCATTATTAGAAAATGGACGATATCTCATTGTGAGGAGAAACAAATTGTTCCCGGCAATAACAACCAAAAACTTTAAAATTGGCACTGATACTTTTCCTTCGTTACCATAATATTGTTGTTTAGGAGTTTTTTTGGTTTTTTTGTTTGTTTGTTATTTCAAGAAATCGAGCAATGCTGCTTGTACATTTCTTTCTTTATAATTTTACCAACTTGCAATGTCTTCTTTGGGAAAGAGAGATACAATAAGGCCGTAAGAACAGCGCACAGTAATAATAATAATCGTTCCGTTCACAATCTGGTACCCCCTATAAACAAGAGGATCATCATGGCCATAGAACGGTCATCAGAGTACCAGCAACATGACTTATGATAATGTTGCGAACTATGTATTTATCACACTTATTCTCCTTCATATAACACGTCTTAGAGATGGTAGATGCATTTCGTTTGCAATTTTATTGATTCGCTTTGTAAATAAAAATTTATGTCATCCTTTGGTAGTCATTTTTCTTTATTATCATTTTATATTTATTTTAGATTAAATACCTTGAATGTACACCACTTGCAAATATTCTTCTCAGGCAATGCTATAAGGCACTGTAATTTCAATCGTCTACATTATATATGTACTACGGTATATAATATGCTACATACATTTAATTCAGGCTCGTTTAATAACTGACAGTGTGCTTATTCAAGAGATGATATTCATATCGACAAATCTTGATAATCGTCAGCAAAGTAGGTCAAATCATTTCCGATATTTTTACAGAATGTATCAAGTGCTTTAGATGATATGAATCTTATCAATGTTGGAAGCATATAATTCTTTACAGTTTGTTTGTTCTAATTTACAAATTAGTTTTGATAATCAATTCTTACATTAATTTTTACAGTTAATCATTAAAATTAGTCTTATAAAAAATGTTATCTAAAGTATATTAAAGTATTTGTGTTTAATGAACCACAAGCTGTATTTTGATATGTTATTTACTTTTAGAGACAATAGACAAATATCACGCAGTATCATTAATTCATCTTGCATTATAACAATTGTTATTTAATAATTGAATAGGGCAATTATTCTCAATTCACCATTCAAGAAATATTTACAACCATTAATGGCTTTTGATGAATCAGGGAATCCCAGATGCACATCAGAAATTTCACAATTTGATGGTTTGGCGCCAACCCAACTCGGCCTTTATCTGCATCTATAATTACATTTAAACTGTTAAGAACCATTTGAATCACAAATAGTTGGTGGCTTGCCGGCAAATGTATATTCTTAAAAAAAACAATAACAAAACAAGAGTGTTCTCTGGAACACATGTGTCACCTGCTGAAGCGTGACGGAAAAAGTGTGATGGACAGACAGACGTCGGAAAAGTGATCCTTATATATACATTATGTATATTACATTAGCCTACTCGACCGATACTGCACAATGCAACTTGTAGACTCTAATATGAATACTACATATAGCACCAAAAAATTGTTTTATGAAGAAAGTTAACATGAAGAAAAAACTGAAATTAACAAGAAGAAAAAACTGAAATTAATCCGTTTTATTTTGCATGCACGTACATAATATACCATACTGAAACAAAGAGTTGTACTTAATATATAACTGTTAATTAGACATCCTAAGTTCCGCATTCTTTCTACTTGCAAAATTCCAAAACCAATTTAAAAGAAGAAAACATTCAAAAAGTAACCTTTTCAAGCGATTGATGCATTGTCATCGTTATAAAATCCGTTGTTAAAGTTAGGACCGTCTTGAGAGTCAGGTTCTTCCACTTGAAGATTAAATTGGCCACGACTCTGATTTCTGAACCGTTTCTCGAAAGCGTGCCTCAACGCAGCACCACTGGAATGGCCCCGTCTTGTGAATATATCCTGGCGAGCTTTATGCCGCTGTTGTCCTATTGGCACCGAGGAATGATACGAGGGAGGGTTTACAGATACCATTGAGTCTGACATCGAATCTTCCGTCACAGACGTAACATCAAAAGCGTCCTCTTCCTCGGACTCCTCATAATCTGCTATCGGTTCGTCATAATCTGGGAGAGGTTCGTTTTCAATGTTGCAAAGTTTTTGCAACTCCATTGCCTTAGAAATGATTTCACGAACTTTGTCCTTTTCCGTAAACGTTTTACCACAGGAAATTTCTGTTATTGACAGCATATGCAACACTGTTCCCCATCGATGGACAAACATGCCAAGAAACTGAATACATAGAATCGTTGCAAAGAAAGTCAGAAATATCAGTCCAAGTGGCTCAAATGCAAGATCTTCGTAATCGCCAACTCTAGGTATTTTAAAAAATAGGTCTTGTTTTAGTTCTTCTTGGAGGATCTGGAGTTGCATAGAAAGGGCAACCCAAAGAGCGCTTGTCATGAAAAATCCAAACACGACATTGTTTCGCAGGTTCTTTAAATCAAACGCTACTTTCTCTTGGTGGGATTTGTCTTCATTAATAGGAATAAGGTATTTGGTTATTAACTGCTTCCAAAAGACCTTTTCTTTTTCTGACAGTGACTTGATAGGACCATTTCCGCAAACGTCTGAACGAAGCCAAGACGGGTTTTCAATATCCTCATACTTCAACCAAACGGGCACTGGATGTTCCTCGATTTCTTGGATAAGTTTTGGTTTTGAATTTATTTCTTCCTTTTCGATGGACCTTGTAAGGGAACTTCCGGTTTTATAATCGGGAATCGGATCAACATCCTCGGTGTTCGTCGAAGCCGATTTACTTGTAGGTCTTATCGGGGAATCTTTCGAAGAGCGAATTTCCTTAATCAGCTCTTCCAATAAAGTATCTGTTTTTGAACGTGGTTCCATCGTCACCTCTGCTCGAATCTGCCTTAACACTTCACCCATTTCCTTAAAAAAGGAATTCAATCCGATCCAACCAAGAAAACTTTTCTTCTTTTCATCTTTTTTCTTCCTCTTTTCCTCTTCCATTTTCTTTTCCTCTTCTATTTGTTCTTTTGTTTTTCTTTTCGGAATTTCTCTTGTTCCCCAAGAAACCACATGTAGATTACACAAGAAATATATAGTCAATAAAAGATAACCAGTCGGAAGACAAACGAAGTAGAGAGCGCCAGGGATAACGCAGAAAAATTCTTCTGGGTGGAGAAGTGCAGATATGAAGAAGATCACCACGAGCATGACAATGAAAATTACATTTGGACTCGTAAAACCACCTTCAATGGCTTGTCCAATGGTACCAACTAATACAATTGTCATGATAATTGCGTATGCAGCACTCATCACTGAGGCCACCGTCATCTGGGTCTGAGGTTTTCCGTTGATACAAATCAATATGAAAACCACTGCTGGGATCAGGGCTAATAGATACGATGCAACAACTCCTGTCTTAAATACGACAGTGAAAGCCCCAGCCATCATAAGCAACACAGTAGCAGGTCCAAGTATTGTGGATATGATTAGACAAAACTGGTACATCATGTAGAGTGTGCTCATGTTATCGTTCAGTCGAATGGTTCCTTTCCAGCTGCCAAGTAGATCGATTATATTGGCAAGCGTGCTGGGACCCCAACGGCGTCGCTGGTTGAAAAATTCGGAGAAGGTTTCTGGTGCATGCGTAAATGCATCTGAAGCTGCGCAGTAATCAATTCTGTAACCTTGTTGCAGCAAGAGGGTGCTTAACCAGCGGTCTTCACCTGCACATATATAGAGGAACTTGATAAGTATATTGGCCAACATGTGGTATCCGAACCACGTGCTAGTGAGTGTAAATTGATTCGGAATATCTTTTATGGACATCGTCTAACTTAAGATTTTAATTATAATTCAGTACATAATTGCAAGGTTTACAATTATTCTTAATCTCCAGATTCAGGGGTTAGATATCTCTAGGATTACATATAACACATTTAAAATGTATCGTCCAAATAAAGCAATAAATTTAAACTGAGCAAAAATTTGTGTTACATAAAATAAGCGATATTCTCTTTTTATATTCTTTATAAATGGGGCATCTCGAAGGCAATTACTTGGAATCAAACCTTTGTATATCTTTCAGTTTTATGCAAAACTAGTGGTAAAAACAATTTGAATTATGTAGATGTTTTCGACATTTTAATTTTAATTAAACATAAAAATAACCGAATCTTATGTAACGATAGTTATGAATAATTTTCGATCATGATGATTATGGGGATATCCACATCAGTTATCAATATGTAATTACAGTGACAAACTGTATGCAATTCTATTTTAGTTTCCTGTTATTTCATGCATTTATTTCTAAATTCAAATTAATAAAAATGAATAACGTCTCTTAGTATTCTTTTCGTACAAAAAGCAAAACTACATATATTTATTTGTACTCTTTGAGTAACATCGATAAGATATAAAATCCGAAGTCGACGTCTGCATTCTGTTGAGATTCAAGCCGATCATATATCACTTTAAGACCATTATTCCTGTGCAACTATAAGTCAATTCATGCCATCATAAAATATAATTATATCAGTCAAGTGCAAGAATAACGATGAATGATGATACTTAATTGATATTCAATTTTGTTATTTCCCAGACCTGTCTGGTTTTTGCATCCATTTCCTCTCGTTTTAACATATATACGGTCTGGAGTTAAGCTTGATCATTTCATGAGCGAAATGCCAAATCAATAAGACTTATTATTCAAAATGATATTTCATTTAGTCTGACCAATAATTAGAAACTTCAAAATATACAAAAGGTATGTCAATTCAATCTTGGGAATAGGTATGAATAGGTATAATTCATACTTAAGATGCAAAACTATAGATTCGTCAATTTAGCTCGACTATTTTGAAACTCAGAGTTTGTAACAAAGCATGGCCATTTATCATCTATGATGGAGCTTTGGTAAAAAAAATGTTCATAAAAATTCTCCTGACCCCTTGGATTATCTACAATACCGTTATCAAATCAACAAGTACGGAATTTCACGGCCACCGATTCGGCTGTTTTTGACAAGTCCGTGTAAATATTCGGGTAATCTTCGTGAAGGCATAGAGGAATTAATTTCCTACAGTCATTTAATATATTGGTGATTCTGTCGACATCAGTCGGGCTAATCGTTTGACCTACAGTGACAAAAGAAAGATTGAATTTTCATATTTTCACCTTATTTTCTGTATTTATAACATTGATTTTGGGTAGTTTTGCAACTTTAACTATAACAAACAAAAAACGACGTGATTTAAATCATTATGTTGTAACTCATTGTCGTTAGTATCATAATTACCATTATCAACATTGGCGTTCACGTCAATAACTTCATCATTATCGAAAGTCTTTCGACATTAAAATCGATACAAACCTTGATCATACTGTACATAATGACCCGCTTCAGTGGCCCTGGTTGCATATGTTCGAGCTACATTATCGTCCATGAGGGCGGACCCCCGAAACAGACTGAAGCACCCAGGGGCACATAGGACACACCCAAACACGTGCTCTGTTGCTTTCTGTAGCCAGTGACCGATAGCATACTCGAACTGTTGGTACCACAACAATGGCCCTGTTGACCAAATCAAGGATTAGTTATTTCTTATATTATTATATTCATAGTCGTTCTCGTTGTTTTGGAATTAAATATCACAATTATTATAGAAGTTATTTTTTTCTTTTCTAGCACTAGTTTATATTTGATGGATTTATAGAGAATTTAAATACATGACCCAGAATAAAAACAAGAAAATTTGACAGAATGAACATCACTGGTTACCTATGTTCTATTAATAGATGCAGGCTCTGCTAGCTGTAATAGGTCATGAATGTATGTGTAAAACTAGCCTACTATCTCACTTCCATTGTAGCAGGTAATTCAGTTATGCATCAACCCATCAGAGGTTTTACCATATAGCTACTATATTGGCTAAAAACACCCTGCAGTGATGACCAGCAATTAACAGGTCTGATCACAGCAGATGGGGGCCTGGCTCAGTGGAACATCACATTCCATTCGAGATGCCTTTAAGTCTTGGTCACAGCTGAATTCACCAATGAAGGAAAAAACTAAGATTTATAAACGTTTTGCATTTTGTTGTTTTTCTGGTATTTTAACTTGGCTGATCATCACGAAAACCGTTGCATTTGCAGTATGCAAATCTAGTTATTCTTGGTCATGTATTCAAATTCTCTATAAATACATCAATTCTTGACAGATTTTCAAAATTCTTTTTTTTTTTTTTTTTTTTTTTCCAATGATGACAAAATATATAACACATTTAAACTTAAAAAGGCTTTAAAATCAATTCAAAGTATGACAAAAATTCAAACTGCCACCAAACAACCAAATCAATCCCGATCTGAACAAATTAAAATTCTTCAAAAAGTACTCTTTAGAGGCTTTTGATTTTACCCATATTCTTACGATAAAATATTTTTAGATTTTGAGATATTTAAGGTCAAAGAAAAAAACAATAATCGCAATATGACCTTGACCTTTGCATTTTTTGAAATTTTGAAACTGTGAAGTCCCTTGCAACAAACAATACAATCTGTGAAAAAATCATAAAGATTGATTAAAAAAATAATGGCAGAACCATCAAAAACCTAAAAAAAAAATGCCTATTCTCGAAAATTTGTTTCCTCCATATTTTAGTGCACTTTGACCGCTTATTGAAAGCCATTTTATGCAATTTCTGAAATCGCCACCCCAAATATTTTGTGCGCAATGATCTTCGGAATCATTTCAAAATAACAGAATGAGCGTATCTAATCTCTAACAAAAATGGGCATGTTTTTCGTGGACACACCCTAATTTGCCAGATTTTTTCAAAGATTCAAACATTCAACCTCTTCTAGCTCAAAAGTTTCAAAGATATGGATATTGCCAATCATCATATTTAATGGGGCAGTTGACAGAGAACAGAATGCAAAAAACTGCATACAAATAAAATGTCAAATGACAGAGTTATCAGCAATTATATGTTTTGATGCTAAACGCCACCTAGCGGCAAAACTTAGTACTAAAATGAAAAACAAACTTAATGGTGCACAACTTCAGATACATGTGAGTATGCATGGAAATTTTCATATTTGTAGCATTTCTAATCATGCCGCAACAGCAGTCACAAAAAAAGTGCAAAGAATAACTAGATTTAAAAAAAAAAAAGACAAATAACTGCATGGTATAAACTTTGGGTCCCCATCTGCTGTGATCAGACCTGCTAATTGCTGGTCATCACTGCAGGGAGTCTTTAGCCAATATAGTACCTATATGTTACGGTAAAACCTCTGATGGGTTGATGCATAACTAAATTATCTGCTACAATGGAAGTGAGATAGTAAGCTAGTTTTACACAAAACAATAAACATATAATGACATGACTATTTGAGTTTACCGTCGCTTCGACAGTATTTCAGTCATATAGCGACGTCCAGCTAATTACAGGTGGAGGAAGGACACGAATGCACGGAGACATCCGGGTAGAACCACCGACCTACCGCAAGCCAGCTGGAAGGCTTCCTCACATGAAAATCCGAATGACCCTGCCGGGATTCAAACCCACGCGGTGAGGGGCAGAGTGAGTGTTAAAGTCAGCGACTTAACCCTCTCGGCCACGGAGGCCCCAAACATATAATGAATGATAGTGATAATATGTGGGTTGTTTAGTTTATGATCCCTTACATAATTATTCTTTATTACATTTATTACTTGGAGTCAATTTTGTAACTGCATGATTATAGGATCATACGGCATTTATTTCAGAATTAAAGTTTTGATATTGAAAATATAGAGATACGCATTTTTGTAGTAATTAAAATGAGCCTGAAGGACATAATTCTGACAATGCAAGATCTTTTTTGTTTTTTATTTGCTTTTGCTAGAGACATTTTGTTACATTTTATTCAACAGAATTTCTCTTATTGAATAAACAAGTAATAAAATTTGTGTTGATTTCCGACATATAAACATGTGTTGAGGGAAGAAATGAGAGAATGAAAGTAATGAGTGATACATAACTTATTAAAAAAATTAATGTCCCTTTTTATGATAATTTTACAACTTAAATAAAATAAGAAAGAAAGAACAAAATAAATGAAAAAATGAAAGAAAGAAAGAACAAAATAAAGTAGACAAAATAAATCAACAGAGAAAGAAAGAAAGAAAAGGAAGATTTATATTTGCTCGAATAAAAAAAAAAAGAATAATAGAGAACTTTAAGGATCATTTCTGGTATTTGGTATGTTCACAACTTTTTTACAAACTGTGAATGACTACATACAACCCCATGTAGCAACATATGCACTCTTGAACAATACCTGTGACAGACTGTGGCAGCCTGCCTAATCAAAAACAGATGCCCACACAACGGCGGGTGGGTGAATTTTTGCTTGATGATATATATTATTATACTCAATACCATAATTAATTGAAAACAACCGCCATAACCAATATATTTTGTTACTATATGCTTTGTCCAATGTTATTTACTATGTAAATCTTGGAAATAAACTATTGAATTGAATTGAATAAATGGGGGGTGGGGGTCACTTATATAAGGGTTTTGAGATGCCTTTAAGCATCCATATATTGTCAATGAGCCACATGTGGCACATTGAACGATTTGATTAATGTTGATCATCACTGTGCGCTCAAAAATGTCTTCCAAAGTGTCCCACTTTTTATACTAAACAGTTAAAAATCAGGTGAGACAGTTGGGAATCCTGCTTATTATTATAAGAACAATAGTTTTCAGTAGTATAAATGATTTACAATTTATTTGTTATCAAAAATTTTGGTAACGTAACAAGCCATTTGGTTAAACATATATCAGCTTTCACTCTATGCCTCAAAGTTCAGTAATGCACTAGAAGGAACTTTTGGTAAGCTAAAACTTGTTTAAAAGGTGGATGTTTGTACATGTACTTAGTTGTTTTGCTATCCAA